>WBMY01005014.1:401344-548960 GCA_013397315.1 Donacobius atricapilla | reverse complement strand
TTTTGTAGATGCTCTTGTGCAGAGGACGCAAGGAATTTCTTGCACATTTCAGCACACGAGCGCCGCGCAAGGCTCCCGCCTCCGGGGGCGCTCTCAGGCTCACGGGCGGAAGGGCCCTCAGTCTCCGCGAAGGAGAGCAGTCTCCTGACTCGGCGGGTGCAGGCGGACACCAGCCCGGGCAGCGCCGCCGCCATCACAGGCGCGACCTCCCTGGAACTACCACTCCCAGCGTGCCCCGCGCGGCGCCGGCCGGCCGCGCCGCACGATGATTGGCGGCGGCGCAGCCAATGGCGAGCGCAGGCCTTNGAGTTGAATGCTTACTCTGGTTGCTCTACAATTCACATTCAGGCATCCAAAGATAATTATTTATTGCCAGTGCAGTATAGCATGAGGAGTTCTTGTTCAGGTCATGACTGCGTCATTTGTAGTTTTTTTATGTCCCAGAAACATCTGCCCTATAGACATTGCTGACACTTCTCACTGGTATGTTGTCATACACAGTCAAATATGAGATGCAATTTAACAAAACTGCGCTCAGACTAGTAATGTAATTTAATGTGACACAGACTTACCTGGGAAATCTATATCACGTAACATCATGTATATGTGCACACCTCCCCGTTCTTCAGCAAGGAGTTTGTGGAATTGTCTGCGCAGTCATATTCAGATCATCTTTCAAACAATTGTTTTGTCTGCCCTGTAGATTGGGAAGCATGGCTGGTAAGAAACTAAGAAGAGCACAGTTGTCTCAGGAAATGTGTGAAAGGCTGAGTCGCTATCAGATCACTACTTGCCAGGTGAAAGAGTTATTTTGTTTGTGTGTGGGGTGGGTATTTTGTGAATTGATGTGGTTTGGTGGTTTTGATGTTTTGTTGGTGGATTGGTGTTTTGGGGTTTTTTTGTTGTTGTTTTTTTGGGGTTTTTTGTGTATGTGTGCCGTGATGGTGTTGTTTTAATGCATATCATTTAATGAGTTCACTTTTTGTCAGTTTAATTAAACAGGGGACTTTACTTATATGAAGTGGGGAGCATTGCAGACTCTCTCTGGCCTGCTGCTTTGTAAAAATAGAGCTTTAAAATGATAGATGCCTAAATAAAACATTTGAACTTTTGAACTTTTGAACTACAAAGGTACTTCTTATCCCTGTGGTAGAGAAGTCACAGAAGCAGCTTTGTGGAGAAGGACCTGGGGGTGCTGGTGGACAGCAAACTGTCCCTGAGCCAGCGGTGTGTCCTTGTGGCCAAGAAGGGCAATGAGATCCTGGGCTGCATTGGGAAGAGCACTGGCAGCAGGTCGAGGGAGGGGATCCTGCCCCTCTACTCAGCCCTGGTGAGGCCTGACCTGGAGTGCTGTGTCCAGTTCTGGGCTCCTCAGGACAAGAGAGACAGGGAGCTCCTGGAGCTGGTCCAGCAAAGGGCTACGGAGATGAAAAGGGGATCGAAACATCTCTCTTACGAGGAAAGGCTGAGGGAGCTGGGCCTGTTCAGCCTCAAGAAGAGACAACTGAGAGGGGACTTCATCAATGTGTAAAAGTATCTGAAGGGAGAGTTGCTCAACCAGTGGAATATGTAGTAATTTTGGACAGATTGCATCCATTTAGTCCCCAGCCTGGATTTCTAGGTTGAGCTCTCTGAATTGCTCTCTAATCTTTCAGGACTTCTTATGTCTTTCCCTCTTGGAGCTAATGAAAGTGACAGGACAGAGCTACTATGAGGTGCAGAAGCTTATTTGTAAAGTCAGCCGAGCTTGTGCTCCCGAAATGCAGACGGTGAGTATGCTCGTGTTGATGCTGTTTTTGATACAGTATCTGGGAAAAAGCTGAACACTGTCACTCATCTTTTAAACTGGGAGGCTTGTGGTGTCTCAGTTCCGTTGCACAATGACATAATATTTTTATTTTTAAATGTAGGTCTCTGATGCACTTTAGGTTGATGCAGTTACATTTATTAGGTATTATAGCCCCATGAGATTGTTCAGGCTTGCAGCATCAGTTCTGAGTGCAGTAGGGAAATAAGTCACACTCTCTGCTAATCCTGCATGTAAAAATTGCTTCTAGTTTGTATCCTGCAGCTAAAAAAATAAAAATTCTGTTTACTACTAGCAAATAATAAGAATTTTAGTATAAATTTGGTTTAGATATAAAAGTGGTGCCAAGAATTGAAGTGATCCTGAAAATAATGTCTTGAGGACTTTTTCCACCCATGTAAATGAGTTGCAATGTGCCATAGGCTACCGTAGCCTAACTGGGGAGGGTGCAAGAAGGAAACATGTTAGCTGCAATGCAGTGGCAGTGTTTCCTTTCCTTTTTTGAACTCATATGAAAAGATGTCTTTTAGAACAGAGAGGATACAGACAGTTCTGACCTCAGTCAATGCAAGCCCATTTTTATTCCTTACACAAATAATCCATGTCCAAGTTTATTAGGTGTAATTGCCATGGTAATTATATGAGTAATTCTGTGAAACTTTAAATTCACTAATATGCTGCAATAGAGTTAGTAATAGAAGAATTAGTATGACTTACTGAATGTAGTTCAAGCTAGCAAATTGGTAATGAACATTGATCAGGGAGTTTTACATGCTGGAAACAAACCTTTTTGAATAGGAGCAGAGACAACTTTTGTCACATCATGGTTAAAAGCTTATTATTTAGTATTGTGATGAGGGAGAGGAAAATCTGCTCTGTGAGCTATAAATGGAATATAATACAAGGAAGGGTGATGAGCTAAGGGCAGACTACAGCTGAGTATAACAATACTTTTCTCAATGTCAAGTGTGAAGTCATACCAAGTTGTTGAAAGCAAATACAATTTTCCTATTTCCATTAAAAAAAGCATTCTCTGATTTGCTTGTTTTCTTTTGCTGTTTTTCCCTCCTTTTGTAGGCTTATGAAATGAAACAAAGGAAGTCTGTCAATCCTTCTTCAGCCTTTTTATCCACCACACTTCATAGTTTGGATAGAGTCCTTCATGGTGGAGTGCCTTGTGGATCCCTCACAGAGGTAACTTGTTTAATATATATTACTTTAGTTGAGCATTCTACCTGGAAATCAAAAGTCATGGGTAAGTTGGACTGTCTTGTGTCAGGTGCTTCAAGCACAAAATACACAAGAATTTTTGGATGAGAACAGTCCTTGCCAAGTGCTTTTCTTTGTCTACTGTGGCAAATTGTCAGAGAAGTTGGGAAAATCTTACTAGGAAGAAAATACTTTTTTTTCACACCATATATATATAATCAAGCTAGATTGATTTTGATCTCTGATAGAAATGACTTATGAAATATAACAGTGATTTAAAACAAACTAGCGTTCAAGCAACACTGAGTTGAGAGTAAACAGTTTCTGCTTTACGATCTCTTATGTAATAAGGGGCTATTAGCTTTTAAAGATTATGAGTATTTCTTTTTGTAGACAATGGAATATATACCATGCAAGTTACCATAAAATGTTTAGGAATGCATCCATGAACTTAAATTGATCTGTCAGAATTAATATTTTCTCCATATCTAGGCCTAGCTTTGTTGCCAAGTTACTATAAGAAATTTAGATCAGAATAACTTAAGGTGAATACTGCAAGTCTTTAAATTCTGAGAGAAAGAACTTGCTAAATTCTGTTTCTTTGAGGAAGAGCTGTTCCTTTAGAGTAGGAGGTATATGTAGTAGCGATATGTGTGGTCCTGAGATTGTAACTGTGCTGCTGTTGAGCTTAGTGCCTTCAGCAGGAGAGGAGCTTTTGCTTCCTAAAAATATTTTTTTTTATCAGCAAAGCAGTGGCTGGACTTTGTCTTTACTTATGGATTATGGTTCATGTGGTCAACTGATGAAGTAGCACAGTCCATGTTTGAAAAGAAATGATTCTTGCTTGCAGCTACAATCTAGCTTTCCAGGAGTTCTGTGTGGTCCATTCGCCATTCCTCACTGGAGTCAGAGGAGGGCTGTTCATGTGCTTACGTTGCTTAAACTTCTGAATTGTGCTTCTTTAGTTGAAATGCATTGTCAGGAGGAAGAAGTAGGATAGAGATGTGTCTTTTCTGTGATAGGATGATTAGTCCTTGAGCTTGTGACTGGCTCAGGAGTGGTGCCCAAATATTTGGAATACTGAATATGAATTTTTTTACTTGCTGAAAAAACCAAGTGGATGCGATCCTTTTGGGTCCTAAGAGCCACGTGGATAATTTACAAGGCTGCTGATAACACTGTCAAATATTTGTCTTTGTTCTTAATCCTAAGTGGAGCTGTCATTCAGCGATTAGTGCAGTCTGATGTGTTCTTACCTGAAGACCAGGTAGAATGGCTCTAGAGCAGTAATAGAATTCAGGTTTGCTGATTGCCATGTTCTTGGCATTGCTCCAGAGGAAAATTTGGGCAAAAGCAATGGTTAACATGCTGGGAGTTATAGGGGAGTTTAGCTGATGTTTAAGTTTTATGTTTGTTTAGTTTTGCTTTAACTTTTGTTTAAAAAAGTAAGCTCTGCAAGCAGTTGATCTCAAAGTATAGAAGTCAAATACAATTTTCCTGAGATGACATAAAATAATGCTCTACAGGAAGTTAATGTAAGTGCTTAATTTTCCAGAGCTATATATTTTGTACACTTCTTAGCCTGGTTAATGATCACAATACTCCGTTTTAATATGCCCCCCAAGTGTTTTCATAGAATATTTAGCCTTTAAATATAAGAAAACACGAGTAGCTGTTGATAAACTGTATTTTAAGAATAGTCATAGTCCCTATGTATCATTGTATTGAAAGTTAGTTGGGGGGAGATGAACATATTCAAAGATAGGCCTAACTTTTATCTGAGTATAAATGAAAAGCGCAGCACCATGAAAGGTAATATTACACTTTTGAGTTTTCTTATGAAAAAAAGCTTTTGAATGTGAGTATTTTTGTATTCTAAGGTATTTTGGTTAAAAATGAGAAGACATGCCTGGTGCAGTTCTCTGCCATGGAGGATCTCACCAAGGGAGGGAGATGTTGACATCTGTACAAGACACGTAGTGGACAAGACCAGAACTGCAAGCACTGCATCCTTCCACCTGCACCTTGGGCTTGGTTGATGAGTGATGCATAACTATTTAGTTAGAAATAATATAGAGGTAACTAGGTAGGATCCAGAAATGTGATGAATAACTCAAAAGATTAGATGTTTCCAAGAAGAAATAAAGTAGTGTATTGCTTTTTATTTGCCTTTTAGGTACTAAGCGTGGAAAGCAATTAGGGTTTTTCAGCAAATGAAAAGGCAGATAACCACTAACTGTATAGAAACTGATTTTCTTTTCTTTTGAAGGCTGGTTCTAGGGATTTTAAAAAGCATTTTTGCAAGAGTCTTGAGATATGAAGTAGTTTGAAAGGTTGGCAGCACTCTAAGTGTTCATCAGGATGGCTAGATGAAATTTCAGTAGAAAGCTATCAGTTTGCTCCTGCTGCTGGTTTGATGCTGTGCTTCTGCTGCTTTTATGCTCTACTGTAGAATGTGAACGCTTTCAGGTCTTTTTTGTTGCTTTTGGATTTGAGTGATTTTAGGATTTAACAATTTTAATTTGCTTTTTTTACAATTCACTGGAGCATAGCTGACAAGTAGATTGTGTTTTGGCATTTTTGAATTAGATAGATATTTTAAGTCTGAGAGAAGTTCTCTTCAAAATCATGCTGGATGCATCATTTACTTCCTGATGGGTAGGGCTAAATCATTGTCTTTCTGTTACTTTACCCAGCAGTGAGTGTGGCTGGAAACTTGGAATTTGAGTACCTGATCAGAAGGATTAAGACTTGTGGTGGTATCATCTGCAGCCAAATCTTGCTTTTTGAGTGCCAGAGGGATTTGATTTACATTACACTGTCTTGGACCATTTTCTTTTTCCCAAGCCACTATTAGGTTTTAAATTGGAGGCTAAATCATAGCTGAAATTCTGTGGTCAGAGCTTTTGGCCAAGTTTCATGAGGAAAAATAGTTCCTTTTTTGAATATTGAAGAGTTTAATCTTCTGATAGATGAAGAAATAGCTCCTTGTGATTTCATCCAAACCCTACAGATGTGCCAGAGAAAATAGTATATAAGTTATTGAAAAATAATTTATCTCTGCCTAATAAAATATACTTTTAAAAACTGTTGCAGTCTTCATGTTTCTATCTGGGTGATTTTTTTTTTCAGAGCAAATTTTGAGTAAAACAAACCAAACAAATTTTTTGCAGAGATTCAATTTGAATTTATTAGAGGAATTTCAAGTAGAGTTCTGTTGTTCTAAACACTTGCTGAACCAGTGGTAGCTACAATAAAATGTTGTAGTTTTGTAAAATTGTTCACTGTGGATTATTTAAAAGCCTTTTTAAGGCCCTCTAAAGGAATGCAGATTAAACATGAAGTATTGTTGGTTTTGGGAATAGAAATGCTTTCTTGCTCCATTGGCTTGCTTCCTTGTACTGCAAGGTTGCCTCATTTCCTCTGATATGATGCTCATATCCTTGGACATTTTTATAGCATCTCTGCTGAGTTAGCTTCTGTGTCAGCCACTGAAGTGAATGTTCATTCCAGTGTACCCCCCAGGCAAGGCTGAAACTACAAATGTTTTTATGAAGTATCCTCGCAGTTGTTCGAACATTTTAATTTAATAAACTGCATTGATTCCCTCCCCTCATTCATTTCAAGTCTTCTTTTTAACAAGAAACAACTGGTGAGATTCACTGGCTATCACAGTCTAAGAAATGTGTATTGCCTCTGCACTTTTTATATGTGCTTTGGGTTCATATTAAATTGTAGCAGATATTGCTGATATAATAGTTTGTAATTTAAGTACACTATCTGGGGAACAGATTGCGTAAATACGACTGATTCCTGATCTGTAATTCACTCAATGCGGTGTGTGCTTCTAATCAAAAATCAAAGGTGATTAAAGGGATTTTAACTGTTAACTGTAGCTAATGTGATCCTTCAGTGTTTCCATGTAAATTTTCTGTGCTTCAAGTCATGCTGCTACTGCTTAAAACAAAACCGTAGCAATACTGTAATATCTTGTGGTGAAAGAGTGTTTCTGCTTGAAACTAAATTATTGTGCATGTAGTTTAAAAATCAGTTTGATTTTGAGTGTCTGTCTATTGTAAAGTTTGTTTTTAAGTTTAAAACAATAGCTCTGTATTTAGGTCTTTGTTCTGGCAGTACTAGGAATTTTGAGACAGCATGCTTTGTTTTACAGTTCAACTTCCCTGGAGAGGCTTGCTTTTACACCTTGCATTATTAGTTTGTTGGTACTAGCATAAGAATGAACCCATCCTTCTGTTTTCACTGCCTAAAGTCACTTTGACTTTGATTTTGCTGTTTTTCGGCCCTCCTAGTATTTTTGACTTCATCATCTCCATTCCCAGAAGCTGTGACAATGTGATATTGTATTTAAAGACACACTGTAGTAGAAATGAACTTGCAAATATCTGAACACAGAGCCCAGCATTCAGACACAATCTCTGGAAGATCTGCAGTGGATAAAGAACAGCAGACTGCCATCTCTAGTAGAAAAATAATGCTCTCAGAAACTGGTGATCTCATCACACAATGTGTTCTTTGGATCCTGGTGGTTTTTCTCTTCAAAATCATGCTGGAAGCTTTTCATACAAGCTGAGCGTGCTCTCTTTGAATGTTGCTTTGCCACAGGGGCTTTCAGTGAGCACAGGTGGAAGCTTAGAATTGGGAACTGGTCTGGATCATTGAATTGGTGTTGGTGTTGAAATATGGTAATAGGGAGTTAACACCAATGAAAAAATACACACTGCATAGTGCAGAGTGTTGTCTCTGGGGCAGATAAAATCTGTCTTATGTATATATGTGGTTCTTATTGAACATTCTGTCTTTTTAGGGTATAAGCAATTATCCTTGTGATTGCTAGGAGAGACCTGGTTTAACCAAGGTAATGATGATTTATAAGGAGATGTTTATGTCTGTGAGCTCATTAGCTCTGGACTTAGTTTTCAGCTCTAAAAGCCATTGATGACATGTGAATGTCAACTGTGAATCTTTTAATTCTGCTCAGTTTTAGAAGGTAGCACAGGGACAGATGGAAGAGAGCTAGGTGTCTTTAGGGAAGGTCTTGTGAGGTGAGAGGAAAAGTAGGGGACCTCAAATTTGAAAAGTAATAATGATGTCAAAGAAATAAAGTATAGGCATAATGCTCTGTCTGAAAAGCTTTTTTGTTCTTCAGGGGATGAATTTTTCTGCAAAGTACAGATCCAAGAGTAACTGCAAGTTGTCTTTGTGGGCTGTGTTCTGTCTTTTCATGGCTGTTGTCTCCTTTGGTAACTGAAAGAGCAGAATTGGGGGAACACTGGCTGATGGGACTTGGAGAAAAGTAGAATTGTGGTGAAATGAATGTTATGTTGCTAATCTTTTTTCCTTCCAGATTACTAGCCCACCAGGTTGTGGCAAAACTCAATTTTGTATTATGTTGAGTGTTCTGGCTACACTGCCTGTAAGCATGGGAGGACTAGATGGGGCTGTTATATACATCGACACGGAGTCTGCATTCAGTGCTGAAAGGTAGGATGCGAAATTCTAAAATACACACAACTTCTTAGCACCTTTTATCTTGGAACCTTCAATTATTTTCTGAGCACTAATTGTGTAGTTTTAAATACTGGTGGTAATTATTAACATTCCTCTGGTACATGCAATTATTTCACAGACAATGAAATTAATTTAATTACATGGTTTGTTCACCTTCCTAATTTGTTTGAGGTTACAGATTCCAGTTCTAGTATGACAAGGTGGATGGCATGATCTTCAATTTTTAAATGGTCTTACCAGTCCTGTACCTGAAATCTTGCTTTGCAGCTTGGTTTGTGGAGTTAACAAGAACTTATTCAGAGGATGTAGAGGCCCAGTATTTTGACTACAAAAGCAATGGAGGTTTTCCAGTGAACAGTAGGACTGACATTGCCAGTTTTCCTTCAGATTTCCATCCTATTTCTGTTAAACAGAGCTTTGTGACTTCCTGCATTTCTGATTCCCTTCTGCAGTAACCGTGCATCTCCTATATCCTTAGCAGCTATGTAGTACTGTATTACCTTACTTCTAGAACATCTCTGGTTCTTCTGATATCTCCTGCGTGGCCCATGCAACCCAAATGGCTCAACTGTGCACTTCGGTGAGTTCGAGTGCTGAATGGACAGAGACACCCTATGTTGGATTGCTTGAGAGTTACACGTGTTGGTTGCCTCTCTTCCCACACTGTCTGATTATCTGTTGAAAGAATCCTGTAGTGTTTCATTAAATGTAGCTCCTAATTTATTTTATTTAGTTAC
Organism: Donacobius atricapilla; assembly: GCA_013397315.1. NCBI lineage: Eukaryota > Metazoa > Chordata > Aves > Passeriformes > Mimidae > Donacobius > Donacobius atricapilla. The sequence continues at coordinate 539,678 of WBMY01005014.1, read as the reverse complement.
CAACTTCGCTAAACTTCGTGGCTTTGATGTTTTTGAGATTTCTATTCCTTTGTCCCTGTTGTTTGAAATGAGCAAGTTCAAAAGTTACTAAGGGTCTGGGGAAGGATGAGAAGTACGGTAGTCTCATCCTTGTTTGTGTAGAAAAATGGGCAGAAAGAAGTTCAGTGAAATAATTTATATATTTCAGATGATTTAGTAGCTATAGCCATGGCATGAATCTGGAGTATCAAAGTAAATGTATTGCCGTTGACTATTCATTGCAAGTTACCATGGATGAGAAGGCAGGAATTCTAACCCTGCTTTTTGTCAAGTTAATGTCACAAAAGTTTGAAGTATAGTATATCAAAGAAAAAACCTTCGAGCAATGGCTCTGCAAAGTACAGTGCTTCCTCCTTACACACCACTTAAGTTTTATTTCAGGTCCCTGAAATGTAAATAGTAAAAAAAGGTAGGACCTGAAGAGTGAGTTAAGGCTTGTCACTTAGAAATGAATGCTAAAAAAAAGGAAGGCAGATGCAGATGAAACTGAAACTGTTGAAAATAGAATAGGATGTAGAAAGGGAACATGGCAAAAATAACATTATTATTAAAGATGAAAATATTTATGGATTAAATGATATTTAGTATTGCTCAGTTGCAAATGATAAACACAATTTCAGCAGCCTGACTATATCTTGTATTTTCTGTGTTGCATCCTCTAAGGAGTTGAACCATCAGGGCCAAGGAGGTGCATATCCCCTTTTCCCAAGGTGATTGGGAGCTGGAGCATTTGCTATTTGTGGAGAGGACTTGCTCCGTCAAGTGGAGAGAAGGTGTTAGGGCAATCTAACAGCAGCCTTCCCTTGCCAATGAGGAGCCCTGAAGGAGATGGCCCAGGGCTGTGTGCTAGGAGACAGCAGGCATGCGCTGAGCTGCATTTCTGGGCGGATATATGGAGAAGCTTTACAATTCCTAACTGCTTTGTGGTGAAAAAGCTTTGCCCAGAGGGGTGGTGCTGCCTTCATCCTTGAAGGCTTCTGAAATAGATAATGACTCAAGTAACTTGTTCTGACTGCTTTGAACAGGGTGTTGCCTCAAAATCTCCTAAGTTCTTTTTCTAAACTGATTTTAAATATGTTTTTCCTAAAATAGCTTTAACTTTGTGTTTTAATGAAAGGAACCTAAATTTAAAGAGAGTTGATAACCAGTGAGTTGTGCCCACAAGCATAATCCACTAGATGCCACTCTTCTCAAGCTATAAGTGGTGGGACATGTCTGCTTAAAATATAAACAATTAAGTATTTTTTGTTACTAAAAATAAAAATCTTCATTGTGGAAAAAATTTTCTGTATAGTTTGGAACTACAAGTTTCAAAGTGAAATTCTTGGATCATCTCTTTAAGGACCTAGGTGAAATTGCCTTGTGGTCAGAGTAGTGGAACTTCTTTCCAGTAATTTCTGAAGAATTTATAAGCAGTCAGCATGTCTAAAATGCATACTATTTAATTTCCTCAACGATTTTATGTATAAAATATGATTTAATTGAAAACTGTTTGGTTTTACATATGTGTGATTTTGTTCCAAGTCATAATTTGTGAATATGAAAGTATTTTGACAAAAAATAATAATTATCCAGCTTCTTCTGACTTCTTTTGGTGTTATCACCTGTTATCTAATATGCTTCCTTAGTCTACTCTAATAATAACCTGTGGTATGCTTAGCAATTATAATTCAAGGTTTTGATGGGTTATGAATTTTCTGATAACGTAGTGGGTAACATCTAGTCATGGAACCCCACATTCAGTTCTATCAGTAGAGGAGCCACTTCAGCTGTTCAGTCTTTTTGTTACATCATGTCATGCTGTTTGTAGCTGTGGTGTCTGAATGTATGGATGTTCAGTTGTAGATGCCTTAGCAGCTGGAGCCTCAGTCACCTTGTGACACAGTGGTTTTACCTTTTTTTTTTTTATTGTGTTCTAACAAGTATATTTTATTAAGATTTTATAAGCCCTTCTTGTAAATAGGTAATGTAAACTAGCAGCTGTTTCAGTGAAAGTCTCCCATCCAAATGACATTGTTCATGTTTTTAAGGAGAGATTATCTGTGAAAAGATTTTTACTTTGTCAGGCATATTTTCCATGTATGTACTGCTTGCATAAGTACTTGGAATTGAACTGGGCTCTGTTCTTTGCAGTCCTGCTTCCGTGTTGGTTGGATCTTCTAATGGACCTTCTGTTTCTCACCAGCCTGTTAAATTTCTGTGGTGACACAAAGCCCACTCTATGATTTCACTGCAAGATAAAAGTGAAAAGGAAGATGGTTAGAGTTTTAGAGTAGTTTTATTTAAATGAAATTAATATTTAGATAAAATAATTAGAATAGGAAAATGCTTGGACATTGAGTGGAATTTCTGATATAAAACTTGAAGAACTTAGTAAGTAAACTTTTTTTCTAGAGATGAAATGCCCTTTCTTTGCATACAGGCAGATGATGTCTTTCCCTAGTGTACCACTGACTCAGCATCACTGGAAAGAGAACCTCACTGTTCTGACTTTCACTGTTTCACTCTGATAAAGTGTACTTTTCCTTTTAAAAATATTTCCACTCATAGTTGGTATCTGCCTATGGTTCAGAGCTTTGCTATGCTTGCTTTCTGAATACTTGATGCCTTATTATCTTGTATTACTTTTTGCAGTATTATGCCTTCTGTGTTTTTTTTTTTAATAGGTTGATTGAGATAGCAGCAAACAGATTTCCTGCTTATTTTGACTCAGATGAAAAGCTGCTCTGCATGACCCGTAGCATCCACCTGTACCGAGAGCTGACCTGTTGCTGTGTACTGAAGAGGTATTCTTTTCCAGAGTTTAAGAAAAGACAAGACCATTTTGACTGGATTGTCTATAACAATATTTTTTTTGTATCAAAGTTTTATGAAGAGTAATTAATTTATTTGGGACCTTTTCATTTGGATACCAGCATGGTGTCCAACAAAGTAATGCTGCTACAGAAAGACTGACATTGCTCTTTTCATTTCATAGCATGTGACTAATCCACTTGATGCTTTTCAATTTCTGATAGACAATTTCTATGTGATCTGATCCTTGTAAGCCTTTAAAGGGGAATGTTTGTGAGACAGGTATTCTCTTGGATTGTGGAGAGGCCACAGTATGAGTTACATTTTCCATGAAATAGAAGTTTGTTCCTCCAAAGCAGTTTACTTCCAGGAAGATGGGGATTCCTCCAGCAGTGGGAGGGATCCTTAGCAGTCACCAGCCTGGGTGCAGGGTTGTATTGTCATGTTGTTACCTTCTATTAATTTGTGAACATATGTTGCAATGAAAACTAATGAAGTTATATTTTAGCATCATGTTGTGTGTTTTATGTTAGTGGGAGAATTGTTATCAGAATAGTTTTTTCTTCTAATAACAGCTTCATCAGAGAACAGCTCGTAGCTTATTAAAGAAATACAGAATAGCTTGAGTTGGAAGAGAGCTTAAAGATCATTTAGTTCCAAACCTCCCATCATAGGCAGGGGTAGCACCCACTTAGGTTGTTCAGGGCCCTATCCAACTTGGCATTGAACATTTTCAGGAATGGGGCATCCACAGCTTCTCTGGGCACCTGTGCCAGTACCTCACTACCCACTGAGTAATGTATTTTTTCCTGACTTCTAATCTGAATCTCTCTTCTTTTAGTTTAAAGCGACTTCCCCTTGTCCTATCACTATTTGCCCATTTAAAAAGTCACTCTCCCTCTTACTTATAAATCCCCTTGAAGTGTTAGAAGACCACAGTGAGGCACAGTTTCAATGCCCCTTTTACTTGCTGTCTGCCCTGCCATTCAGGGGTTGTACAGCATATTGTTGCTAGCTAGAGGTCTTCCAAAACTGTCTTGTGGAGAGGTCCTGCCTTGGGCCCACTGAGCCTCAGATTCCTTTCCTAATCTCTTTCATACATGCAGATGTTAATGGAGGTGTGGTGTGTGAGTAGGGAAAAAGAGGGACTGACTTTAAACCTGTTAAAGGAATCTTAATTTTAAAAATTTCGGTGTTATAAAATGGTTCTATTGTATAAATAATGCTATCAGTGACTTTTTTTTTTTTTTAGGATTATGTCTTTGGAAGAAGAAATTATTTCGAAGAAGGTTAAACTTATAATAATTGACTCCGTTGCTTCAGTTGTCAGAAAGGAGTTTGATACAAAGCTCCAGGGCAATCTGGCAGAGAGAAGTAACTTTTTGACCAGAGGAGCATCAGTGTTGAAGTATTTGGCAGAGGAGTTCTCAATACCAGTAAGTTCTTCCTCCTTTTCTAAGTTTTTGCCTTACAGGATCAAGTAATAGAGGAAAAGGAAAATAACAGGATGACACGAACCAGACAGTGATTCTAGCAGGAATCTTTAAGCAGGTACCAGTTGGAATACAATTGGGAACTAGAAGAACAGTAATGGTTCTGCTTGGTGTGCTTCTTCTGTGGGCTGGTTTTTTTTTTTGGTTTGTTTTTAAAAATGTCTTAGAAATTTTTTTTACTGTTTTATTTTATTTTTTGTTGATTTGGGACTTTAAATAAGAAATTACTGGAGTCTCCAGCTGTCTCTCAATGCCTAGTTTTATTTTTTGTTTTTTTTTTTTCCTTAACTCCTACATTTTCTTGCCATTAAATATTGTTTATCCTTATGGTTCCTATGTACTGCATTGTCACTCTAATGCATACTGTGGGTAGGTAAAGATTTTTTCTGCATCTGTTTCTTTTACTTATGTGGTCCACAAAGGGTCATTTCAAAAGATATCATTGAAACTCAACTCTTTAAAGTAGTTCCTGGCATGGGTAACCTACTCATCACCCCAGTGTAAGAGAGAAGCTGTGGTAAGATTGTGAGTAAAACTGGCAGGGCCTTTTTCACTCTGATGCTCCCAAGGTCACAGAAACTATCACGTCAGAAATAGGAAGTGTGGAACTGGCTGATGTAATGTAAGAGGAGTGGATTTCCTTCTGCCATGTGACTTCTAAGGACCTCTGATGGAGAAGATTAAACCCTGCCTAAGTGCCTTTAAAATTCATGTACAAAAGACAGCATCCCAGTCAGTGCACCCAGTAATGTTTATGGTGACTGCTTATAAAGCCAGGAAAGAATTGTGTATAAGCATGTACTCTCTGATATTTTGAAAAAATATTATACAGTCCTTTGAGAAAGGGGAGAAGATTTATGAGAAGATGCTATTTTTCTCTATTTCTCCCATTTCTTCTCCTTTAGATGGCCCCTGCCCTGCCCTGCCCTCCACCTTCACTGAAATGGTGAAGCTCAGCTGGATTTGAACCTCTGAAATTTCAGGCTGCTATCCTGCTTAGTCAGAGAGCAGTGTTGATATGCACCAAACTCTTAGAATTGGACAGTATTAAGCAACCTAAGACTGTGATCCTAATTCTTCCTACATAAGAAGAATATAAAGCTCTAACATTTAGAGATTTCATTACATTAAAACTCACGTTTGCTTTGGACATTTTCAGTAGCTCATGTTGAGTTTGTTTCTCACTGTGAACACTTTAGTGAGGAGTTCTGGGATTTTTAGCAGGAACTTGTGCTTTGATTACAGCCTTTGACTTTTTGAATTAGTCCTTGAGATGTCTTACCTTTTAAATGAAATCTTTAATGATCCATTTAATAACATGTGAATACACAAACAGAAAGCTTGTATGTTTTTAAAGAAACTATTGATTAGATTTTTCAGTTTATTAAATGCAAACCTACTATTTTAACTTACCATCTTTAGCAAGCATTGTTTATTGGTTGGTTCTAGAGTATTTTAAAGATTTCTTAAAATTTATATTGCAAAATAAACTCTAGGAAGTTCTATTAAGAATTCTAGAAGCACTTGGGCTAGAGATTTGGGTTCTTGCAAACATGGATTCATAGGCAAGGCTGTCTGGTTAACATGCAGAATCCAGTGTTGGAGTGTGTTGTCCATCTGCAAGTGTTGGCGCCTACTGCAAAATCAGTCTGCTGTTCCATGTGTTGCATTGATTTCCCTTACAGAGTATCTGAGATTCTCACTGTAATTAACTGTGTTGGCATTATTTCAGGTGTTTTACTTACCTAGAAAATAATAAATATAAATTTGGGACTAAGGACATTAGTAAGGTTGTAAAGTGATTTAGATCACTAATAAATTGGGCACATGAATGTAATGCTTCATGGCACAATCAGTGCAACTAAATACTAAATTGGGCAACAATTAGAGAGAAGGGAGACTCAATCTGATGCTGATAGGATTTAAAGTCAGTCCTTTTGGCTGTAGCTAACAGTCTGGTGAAAAACTTTGAATAGTTGAACAACGGAATTGGAAATTAGGAGGTATCACCTATAACTGTTATTGGAGCAGTACATCTGCCACTGACAGTCCAGAGAGGGTGATGAGAAAGCAGCTTCCAGACAACAGCCTTGAAAATGAATGGAGGAGAGCACAGTCTTAGTAAAGAAGACATAAGGTGCTTACTTTGTTTAGCTTAGCTAAGAAAATGTTAAGGACTTCTTCATTAGTCAATATGCACCTACTTGGTGAAGGGGTATTTGATAAAAGCTGTCTTTGGCTGACACAGGTGTACCACAGTTCTGTGGTTGGAAGCTGAATTAAGTAAGTTCAGACTTCAAATAAGGGGTGTGTTCTTACCAGACTAATTAATCATTGGAATGCATTACTAAACATAAATAGCTGCTTATCATGAGTATGTTTAAGTGGGCGTTCCTCTCTTGTTTCCTAAAATGGAAGTGAGTTCAAGTAGGGTCAAGTTTGTGGAAACCCTGTGCTACCATGTTATGCCAGAGTTTAAAGGATTTTAATGCAGTTATTTTTGTTGGCATTGTAAACTCTCTAACTGTTTATAACCATGTGTTACTGGGGTCAGGTTATTGAATTTGATGTGCAAAAGTGGCTAGTGGTCAGTTTATACCAAAGGGGATCTGTTTCAAACCCAGGTAGCTTGTAGGAGGCAGGAATACAGGTGACCTTGTCCTGATTAGTAATCACTGTGTTAATTACCCAATACAGCCTCACCCCTGATGAGTCACGGTTGTATCCAATAAAGAAAGTGTGATAAAGGGAGTAGGTTAGTTGGTGAGGGGAGGATCATGAAGAAGAAGGATCCTGTGGGGAGAGTCACTGCTGTGAGGTCAGTCTGGGTCTGCAGAGACTGTTGTTGGAACCTGCAGTCACAGTCTAGCTGGGTAAAAGCCTGCAGTCAGAGTCTGCAAACTAATACATGCAGTCATAGTTTAGCAGGAAATAACCAGCAGTCAGAGGCTGCAAGGGAAACCTACAGTGCGAGCTTGCTGCAGCCAGAGGCAGTGAATGGTTGGAGTCAGGATGGCCAGGCTGTGAAGAGGAAAAATACCAGGACCCTTTTCATGCTGTGATAAACAAGAAATCTGTGTCTTGGCTCATTTCTACCCTCTAACAAGAGGGGTGCTGCAACAGTAGCTCTATATGGTATGAAGTATTTTGAAAAAAACTTGACCTTGATTATACCAAAACTGATGGTGGTTGTTCATTAACCTCTCTGCACCTCTATTTTCAGGTTGTAAAACAGGGCAGAACTGTTCAGTGAGAGGATGTTGTGAAGATAGGGTTGTTACTAATAACAAGGAATTTGTACCGAGTCCAGGACAACATATAGATGTTCCTTGGAAACTAGCAGTTGCCATCCTCAGTGTAAAATTTAAAACACTTGTAGTAAATGAAAACTTAATCCATGTCTTGAGATGAGAAAAAAATAATAGACACATTAATTGAATGGTACCATCTTAGCCACTGAATGAAGCTAGTGAAAGTGGTTTGTGACTGTCATTTTTTACTTGACTTAATTTTTTGTTGTTGTTTGTGTTTCTTTTTGTTGTTGTTTGTAAAGTACAAAGAAAAGCAAAATCGGTTTATTTTTAATTTACGGACATTAGTAAAGCACAAGTAGTTTCTCAAAAAGTGAAGTATGACGCTTGATGGCCTTTTTTGATCTTTTCTTCCTTGTAACTTAGCAGTAAGCCCAGGTTTATTGTAGGGATTTGAAGTGATGCCAGAGCAAGAGGCGGCACAAAGTTTTGATCACTTACGACTGATTGACAGGAGACCTGGCAGCCATACTGATGGCTGAACTGTCCCTGAAGCTTTTGCCTCCATGGGGCGCTATGTAGCAGTGTCCCCTTTTCCCTTTCCTGCACAGAGTTGTAGCCAAAACATACTTTTTTTCTCCTGGGTTTGGCTGGAATTAGCCAGTCAGATCAAAAGCAATTCCTGGAAACTGAGAAGGACAGCTTGATTATCAATGAAATAAGATCACCTTTCTTTTTGAAATCCAGTGAATATGCAAATCTATATGAAAAATTTACATTACCTTTATCTGTTAATAGAGCACCTTGTAGTTGAGAGCATTTGGATGTGAATGTCTTCTCTTATGTGTTGATGCTGTCCTACCAGATTACATATTTCAGCAGCAGTAATCAGTCCTGTATGTTTCCTGTTGAGCTGCCTGACATAGCCTTCTGAAAAAGAAAGTAAAATACAGTTTGGATTTTCTTTCTTCTGTTCTTCCATATCCACAGGAAACTGTATGTTATTAATAGGTGGTATTTGGTGAAAGTTTGGGCTGGTTGAGACATGTCAACATTTTAGTAAAGAGCTAAAACTAGAGCCCAGTATGGTTAGAATTACTGCTGAGATTTAAAAACTTACCTTATAAAATTTGTTGTTCATAGACTCTGATTTTCTAGTCATTAATATTTCAGAAAATACATGAAGCTGGCTAGACATTTCTGTGAAAAAGTACTCCAGAAGTGGCAGTTGCAAAACCAAACTGCTTTAAGCATTTCTTAAATGTGAAATGGAGACTAATGATGAAATTTGCTTTGTAAAACCCTAAGGCTAATCAAATTACAACATTTGCTGTCCTTTATGCTGTTGTCTGGATTATGTTCTTGGATCACTAAAGTGAACCTTTATTATTTATGATCAATATGTTGGTTATTGTTACCAGCAGATGTATAATAGTATGGTCTGTTCTTTTTTTTTTATTTGTTCTTTCTGAAAATATGAAGTAACTTAGGATGAGAGCCTTTAATCTCTTATGTGTGATTTTTTAGAGCAAATGAAAGACAAACCTTATGTAATCATTCTACAGTGCTTTTATTTTCTATGCTAAATAAATTAACAGTAGTTCAAGAAGCCCACAAGTTCCACAGTAATATTTTTCCCCATTTAGAATCAACATACTCCATTTAAAAACTAAAAATACACTTGATATTTATAATATGAGAACAGATCTGTCACAGTCAATTTTCTTTTCACATTCTGATGTCATAGATTTTAATTTTAAGTGCTTCACAATCACTTGTGCATTGTGCTCCTTAAACTTATACGCAACATTTTCATTTAGTTTAGAAAGCCGAATGTTTGGCTGAATGTATGTTTGCTTTTAGATCAAGTAAAGTTTTTTTGTCTCAAAATCACTTCATATGGAGAAATTACTTGACATCTGCAGTACCTTTTTTGCTGTCTTTCATTAAGTGTGTTTACTTGCATTGTCTCATCTTCCTGCAGTAAAGCGTATCAAAACTGAAGTGCTTCTGTTGGCACAGAGGGAATATTCAGGCTGTTAGTTTTCTTTTTGCTTATAATCAAGTATTCCCATTTGGCCTTGCTCTTGCTTCTTTTTATTCTGTTTCCACCTAGGCAGTTGCTTGTCACCTCCTCTGCACTTTAGCTATTGCTATTCTGATATTTGAAAATATTAGTTGTAGAACACAAAACAAATTCCAAAATAAAAGATTCCTGAAGGTTGTTTACATGCCAGTCCCCTTTAAATTGGAAATAAATATGTAAAGAGTTTGGTAAAAATACATAGTTGATTTGTTGTTACATTATGTAGCAATGCTGTATAATAACTTCTCCAAAATTATGGGGATTCATTAGACTTTCAGGTTATTTTGTCTATATTGGGACTGTAAAGCTGCTGAAATGCAAACTTGGTTTTTATTCTTTGCTACTAAAAAGTATGTTTAATACCAGTGTTAGGGAAACCATAATTGAATTGTCTTTACAGGTTGTTTAAAACTAGAATGGAAGAAACTTTACTTGCAAAACTTAGAGAACCAGTTCCACTTTGAAGTTTTCTAGAAAGAAAAATCTCTTACAAGTTACGCTGCATTGAATCATGTTTCTGTAATGAAGAGTTAATGTTATCAGAAGAAAACATATTCTGGTAACTTGGTTCCAAAATAACTAACCATACATAGGCCAGATGTGGTTCAGACTGTTTCTACTGGTGAGAACTCCATGGAAAGTATGGGTCCTTTTCTATTAAGCTGCTGATATTTATGTACAGTGTTACATCACTCAAGTTTTAAGCATATTTTGTGTTTATGTATGTATGTGAACTTGAGTATCTTTTCCAACTGCTAATAGAAGCATCTTCCTTTTTCTACACAATCACACTGAACTCTTGGCCATCTGCTTGCTCAGGTTTAATGATGTAATTCTCCTTTCAGTCTGGGGTTGCTACGTGTGTGGTTCTCTCCCTTCATATGAGTAGCTTTATACTTTTTTCCATGAAGTTTGTGTATTTCTCTAGGTAGCAGCATGGAAGTTAAAACAATGTGACCGATTAGAAGACACAGTAGAGCATTTGAACCTGCGAAATTTTATTAAGATCATTCACCAGGTTTTTGGAGAAATTGAGTAGTCCTTTGATCAACTCAATAGGATGAAAAGATCCCAGTGTCTTATGCTAATCATACTGTGAACATTATCCACAGAAGCATAAATATTTAGAATAATGCAGATATTGCACAATTTACTGACTTTGTTCTTCTGTATGAAACAAAGAATCATTGAGTAGACCTGCCTTTGTTTTGAGCTGTGGAGAACAGGAGTTAATTTGTTTCCTAAGTCAGGAAGATTACTTCCAAAACTGACTTTCTTCTAAAAAAACCCCAATTCTTATTCTGTTCAAGAAGTTTCACTTCCCCTGCACCAAAATTCATGTTGGTGTTCATGTCCTCATTAAATGGTGACCTGAACAACATTAGAAAATGGCATTTGTGCTGGCTGTATCAGAACTTTTGGTTTCAAACATATTCTTTTTTGGTATAAAGAGGAGCACCTAACCTTGTTCAGTGCGCTTCGTCTGTTTAAGTTACAAATAGTTTGTGAAATGAGTGTGGTGAGACACCAGAACAGGTTGCCCAGGGCAGTTGCAATGTAACATCCCTGGAAGTTTTCGAGGCCCAGTTGGATGAGCAACCTTATCTAGCAGAAGGTTCCCTGCCCATGGCGGAGGAGTAGGAGCTCGATCATCTTTAAGGTACCTTCCAACCCAAACCATTCTATGATGTTAAGATTTCCTACCATGTTATAATTAGCAGCACTTTCATGCCCAGAACTGAGCCTATAGCTTTAGATTTTTAAATTAAATATTATAGTGTTAGCCTTTCTTTTTATAAATACCTGCTTGAAAAGTAAATGTCAGAATTTCACATTTATATGAACAGTGCTATTTATAAAGGGTGATTTGGCTTGAATTTTAATTTTTGGTGTTGTTTACTTGGGAAACCAAGTTGGTTAAAGTGGACTTACAGAACAGCATTCTTTATTTGCCTTTGCTGAACTTCATAAACTCAGCTTTTATTGGCAGACTGTTTAGGTTTCAATAATTCCATTCCTCAGTATTTAGCAAAACCCAATTTTGATAAATGGTGTAAATTTGACTGTTCAGTGTTGTTAGAGTGGTGAAGGTGGATGGCTTTGTCTTCTCACCTGGTTGTTAAAGTTATCCTCAGAAGGTGCACAGCTTTGTTTTGGTTTAAAAAGGCTGGTTAAAATGTAATTATAACTATCTTCAGTACTGCTACTGTTTGTGTTTTCTTTTTTAAATGTGTCTAGAGAATATATGTTTATGCAGTTTATGGGCTGACACTGTTCCTTTTGGATCATTTATACCATAGAATATTTAATACTGTGAGGAAAAGGAATGAAAAATGGTAGAGCAATGTTTCCTTTTTTCATGTGGTGGTGAAGTATAGTGAAGGAGGTAGTTTAAAGTTATATGATACTTGAATTCAGTTTGGTTTTTCTTTTAAAGTATTCCCTTCATTGCTTTTTCCATTTTACAGTGCAAGTGACTTTGCCAAAAGCTATCATTCTGCACAATTGCACATATGAAATTATGTAGAAAGAACACACTAGGATTAACATATAGGAGTGGCAGTTGAGAGGAATCAGATTTTATTACCAGATTTATTTTTGATCTGCTATATGGTGTTGTACAATATTTGCTATAAAGTAGGGCAGGCACTTTCTCTGATATCTGCCTTGACTTGAATTTTTGAAGGACTTCTTCCAAAGTAAATAAACAGTTTCTTGTATTTTCTAGCCCTGGTTGTTACACTTCTCCGTGTTTAGCTGATTGATTTAATCTTGAAAGTGAGGTGCCCGAAAGTGGACAATAGTCCAGATGAATCTCTAGCAAAGTTTAGGTGTGGAGAAGAATTTCTTCTCATGCCTTACAAGACATCCTTATGTTTGTGCATCGTAACACAGTTTGTTTTCTTTTCAACAGCCTGATGCTGTTTACCTACCAATTATTAAAATCTTGGATCTGCATCTGCTGACTTGGTTGCTTAGCCAGTTGCTTCTACTAATGTTATTTTTCTTAACTTGCCAAGATGATTTTGAATTCTTATCTCATGGCTTACTTGCAGTCTCCTCCCTGCTTCCTTGTTTTTGCAAGAAAAATGATCATTCGTTCTGTTACAGATTCTTTGTGTAACTATTGGATAGAACCAGACTCTGTGCAGACTGTACCGTTTCATTCAATGAGAGCTCTTTAAACACTGATAACTGCTATGTGTCATTTTACAATAAACTTTGCATAGATTAATCTAGGTTATAGTTTTCTAGTTTCAGTAACATACCTATATATGATGTTCTACTGCTAAAATAAAAGTACAGTATTTGTATAAAAATACAGGATTTTTTTTGTTTGGGTTGTTTTTGGTTTTTCCACTGCCCTATCCCATTGTTATTCTGTATGTGCTGTAAAAAACAACAGTTAAATGTACTGATGGGCTTTTATGCCTTGTCTTGGGAGTTTAGGGTTTGGCAAGATGTACTGTTTTGATTATATGAAAAACTGCCTGAACCTTTGGGCCAATAATCTATTTGTGACTCTGCAAAGAAGTACTTATGTTTTGAGTATTCAGGGCTTTCTGAGTTTTTTCCTGTGCGTCTTCCTTGTCCTCTGATTTTATTTAAACTCTATTCTCTAGGAATATTTCTGCATTTGCATAATTTATAGCTGAATGGAATTTTAGTCTTTAGACAGGATAGCTATGCAAAGAATAGTTGGCCAGATTGCGAGTTGTTAGAAAAATCTCGATGGGTCTTGAGCTCCATGTTGAATCTTGATCTCCTGTATGAGCTCAGTATAGACAAATTAGTGATTTGATTTCCAGATTCTCTAGTGTTAGCTTGCTTTTTGGTTACTCTGCCCCAGGACTTCTGGGAATAATGAGTACCAGCTCTGCAATTGTTACTGCTAAGTAGTATGTACCAGCCCCCTGAGGCATAAACGGATGGGAATAAAACAGAATTAAGATTGGGGAATGCGTATGTCTCTTATAATACAAATGTGCCCAGAGATCAAAACCAAAATTTTACTTTTGGAAACGGGGGGTAATAGAAATGATGGTACCACTTCCCTCTTTGTGTCTACAGGACTACTTTGTGAGAACATTGCAGTCATATGGAACTAGGTGTGCTGCTGGGGCTGCTTTTTGATCAAGTTTGGTCTGGAAGCTCCATGATGCAGTCTGCTTGCTGCTGTTAACTGCAGAACCTGCCTTTTGCAGTCTGCAAAATTTCCATCTTTCCACATGTAATAACAGACAACCAGACTAAATTATTGCAGCTAGATGGTGGATGATCCTGTGCTGCCTTGAAATTAGAAGTATCTGGATTTGCAGGGCAAGCTTTTCAGCCTTCACTTTTTCTTCTGCTGTTGAGGCTCTTGTGCATTAGAAGACTTCTTTGCTCTCGTTTTCTTAATCTGTTTTGCTTGGAATTGGAATCTGTGAGCTGTAACATAAGGTCTCCTGAGAAACTTCATTCTGACTTTACTACAAAAAGATTCCACCTTCTTTATTGAGAACAAGTATGTTTTATATCATTGTTCTCTGAAGTTTTAGCACCGTGTTGATTTTTTTCACCCCAGTTTTCCGTTTAAAGTAGAAAACCCATCATTTTAATAGCTCTTTAATTCATTTGGCAGAAATTCAGTGTAAAACGGAGGGAGAGCCATTTCAAATACAAATTCCTTTGAGAGTCTGCATGATCTCAGCAACCTCATCTAAACTGTTATGTTACCTCTCTCTAAAATGCATAGCTATATCTCATTTGAGAATATAGCATTTCTGCTATAATATACTAAGCAAACAAAATGAGATTTCAAAGGTTTTTATTAAATAGGGCAGAACAGTTTTCTGCAAAGTTTTGATTAGACAGGAATAAATGAGCTGCTGTTTTTTCTTGGTGAGACTACATCTGAATTTTCATAATGACAGTATCTCTTTCCAACTCAGTAGTCCTAACATTTGATACTCCAATTTGGATAAGCTGTATTGTTCAACCCAGCATTAAAATAATTTTCTTTGTCTCTAGATTCCAGTATTTTCCATATGTTACTTTTGTATTTATTGTATCTGCTACTTCAGATAGGCCAAGAGTGCTTTTCTTTTCAACAATATCTGAGGACTTGACTGGATTCTTGGCAGTCCATGGTATTACATTTTTCATTATGTCCTGATCAGCAAGATTAGTTCTAACACATGAACTGTTTTTTTTTTCAGGCAACTGAAACTTAGTTCTTGAGGGAAAAATTGCTTTAGAGGTGTTTACTGATTAGATGCTTTTTGTAACTTTGTAAAGATCTTCCCTAGGGAAGAAAGGGGCTTGCTTAAGGCTGCAGGCGCATGCTGGTGTTCTAGGTACTTTACTTCTCAAGAACATTAATTTAAGCAAAATGGCTTCAGATATTGGCAGTCTTTGAAATACTAAACTGAAGTTATTTTCCTGTAAAGCTTATGAACAATACTAGTGAGCTACGGCTGGGTAACTGGAGGTTCATTGTAGGGTGATGTGTCTTTCTCTGCAAGTCCTAAATTTTTGCATCCTCTAAGGTTGGCATGTTTTGGGCTTGTATAACTTCCTGTGGTTGCATGGAAGAACTCTATGTTGCAGCTCTTTCTGGAATGGTAATGGAAGCACTCATGCCTGGGCAGTGAGCGCAAAGTTTCTGAGGAGGCCTTGGGTACACAACATATGCACAGAAGTAGTGTACTGTGTGTTAGAGCAGATAATGTTTTAATCTGCTTCTGTGATATGCCTAAAATGGAGCTGCTAGAAACAATTAAAGGCTGCTGAAACGCTTTGTGGAACTTGCTCACCCTTGTCATATTTTCAAGGAGCAGATTGGCGACAGTAAAGGAAATAGTTACTGTAGAGATCCTGTTTGGGGTTGGGAGCAACACTTAACTGCTGTATCTCCTTTCTCAATTGGCTTAAGGGAGTCACCGAAGAGCTGCCACTAGCAATGTGGAAATCCACTGCCCTGCAGCTGCCATTCTGAAGTTGTCCCTCAGAAAGAAGACACCAGGTACAAGCTGCAAGCAGAATAAATTATCTGGCAAATCTCAAGTGACACATGGGTTGTAGGTTAATTGAGCCTGCTTACAAAAAGTGTGAGTAATTCAAAATCAAGAGGTGGTCAACAAGTGGCAGAGATTATTACTTTCCTACCTGCCTTGTAATTCATTTCGTTGTCATATTTGCAACTGGTTTGTGCTTGCTTATCAGCCTGAACGAGGATGTAAACCAGCTGAAAAAGCAAACCAGGGGAAAAAAATGTAGTGGGCAATTGTGCAGCTGAACAGGCACTAATGTAGGCAGAAAGGAGGGGCAGGAGTGTGTGGTTTCTGGCAGCAGCACAGATTTTGAATGTAAAACTGTATCTTCAGTAAAAAGGATAGCATGAGTAAAAATGCTAGAGGAATTATTACTCAGAATGAGCAAAGAAAAAGCTTGAAACATTCTTTAAACTTGGAACTGTTCTGGGAAGGCCGGTATAACATACGATTATTATGATGCTTTATACTTTGACTAAAGGTGAACCGATGCCTGGTTGTATACAACTGATCAGTACACTGCCTAAGGCTTTTGTGCACTATTAGATCAGTGTCCTGGTTTTAATCTGCACAATCTGGTTTTAAAATGCATCATGATATGCTGTATTTGGACTTGTAATGTATCCATGCATAATCAATTATAGCTGAAGTCAGAAATTATGCTGAATAGTAGATTTTTCAAACAGCAATATTTCTTTCTGTGCTAAAATTCAGAATGATGTGTACCACAACCCATAAAATAGCTGGTACAGCCTTTTTTTCACAGAGCCCTCCAAATATAAGGAGATACTAAACAGAGGAGATCTGTGAACGGCCAGGAAATGAGAGCCTGTATAGCAATCACACAACTTAATTTGCTGGTACTAGAGTGCAGTAAACTACTGGAACTCCGTGCATTTCATCAACTTGTTTGGAACCAACAAGGCAGCCTGGGTGGTAGATGCTGCTTAAAAATGTGAATCTAGCCCTGATGTGCTTGTAGAGCCTTCTGGAGTTTGGAGCAGAAAACCTAAGTATTTGTAGCCGGCCCCAAAGCCTATTCATGTCATGCAAACACTGCAACTGATTCTATTAAACCTAGCTGCATTATTTATGTAAGATTGGATTTTTGCAACTCTGGTGTTCCTCAAATACTTACTATGAACAAAGAAATGCTGGTAATTAAGAATGATCAGTCACTTTACCCCAGTTCATCTGAAGGATAGACAACATTGCCTCTTGTGGCATAGCAAAGTGCCTTCCTTCTAGCAGCTCAATAACTGACATTTAAGAGTCTGTTGTTTAAGGAATGATACAAATAATTGGCTTTTTTTTTTTTTTTAGGCAAACCATGGATTTGATTTGGTCTATAAGTTTTGCTAAATGTGAAGAGAAACTCAAGGAAAATGAAATTTCTATGGTACCAGACAAAGGTGCCTGGTTCATGATGCTGTGGTTGGTATCAGTGATAAAAGTCATAGAGGTTGTATTCCTGAAATCTAAAGAATACAGACAAACTTAATTACTGTCACGTGCCTCTGTCAGAAACTATAGATGGAATTACAGTGTTAAAATCTTTTTTTATATCATTGCTGGAGTTTTTTCAGTAATCTATGTACTAACACAGTCTGTGCCTTCAGAATATTTCTACTACTCCAGCTTTTGTTTCAGCTTCAATAAATCTCCTTCCCAATTCAGAGTTGTAACTGATGAGGTAAAGCAAAGAAGTACTGATAGGAAGTGTGTGAAAGTTTGAGTTTTTTTTAATTAGCTCAACTGATGCAGTCAAGAAAAGGGTGAACTCCCTAGAAATCTGAAGAGGGGCTTGGGGAAACATGCCTTTCAGTTGGTCTAGTAAGGAAGGGTATTTCTGCCTGTAAACATTCCTTTGTCTAGTTTAGACTCTGTGGAGTTACTGATGTGCAGAGACATTAAGCTTTCCTACTTTTGCTGTGACATTTAATCTGGAGATTCCATTTATGTTTAAATTGCAGGTTTTTAGTACACTGTAAGACACCAAATGCTTGTGGTCATTTGTATCCCTTTGAATGTGAGTGATCTAGTAAAGTGCACACTACTGATATGCTTAATCATCTGGTATTAATAAATTCCTTTTTGGATCCACTCTCCTAGTGTAGGCATGTGGAAGTTTTATCAGAAGAATAAAGATAATAGAGTTTTTGCTAAATACAAATAGTTGCAAGTTATTTTGTAAAACAAGCAGCTTAAAGATTTTGATGATACTGAAATGGAAGGAGAAAACTGACCCCCTTCCTGCAAAAACTTTTAAAGCAATTGGAAGTGAAAACTGACGTTGAGACTTCTCTTGAATTTTTGCTGTCATCACCATGGAGCTTCATCTATTGTATATAGCAGCTGAGAACATGTCTTTCTCCTAAAGGTTTTCTTTTTCCTTTCCTTCAGTGTGTATCTCCTCTGTTTTGCAGGTGAATATCTTTTATTGTTTATCCTTCCTCTTATCCCCTTAATTTAGATGTCTAAAGACACCTTTAAATCTACTGCCTTGTTATACAAGTCTCAACATTAAATCTAATTTCAATCAAGAGTGAGTTTTTCTTGGAAATGGCGAAGAAAGTGGCAGCTTAAATGTGAATTAAACCCTGTTGTGTGTTTTTCTTGCTAGTCTTCTGTTTTCCACTCCCTTCTTTACATTCTTCATTTTATATGTTCAAGGCTGAAGGCATGTTCCCCACATGCTTTACAACTGCTGTTGGTTTACAGTGGCTGTTTAGTCATGGTTGAATTTCTTGGACTTTTAGTTTTCTGAAATAAGCACAACCACATTGTCCTGGCCAGTTAGGATGAAAATGTATGTGGCTGAAAAATTCAGGCTGTACTGATCAGGTTTTAGACTCACTAATATTTTATATATGTGGTTGAAGGTGAAATAATACTCATAATTTTATAACAATACTGTGGACTTCTGTATATGCATAAATATGTAATCATACACAAATAAATATGTACTATCTTATGAGTTATTTTTTTTCCTGAAGAAGTTTTTCACTGGGATGACAGGATGCAATATCCTTGCTTTTTGACTTGTTCACTTGTATTCTGCTATAGTTGCTACACCCTTTTGAAACGAACAGCTGTGTTGTGTCTTTTTTTAAAAAACTTAGTTATCCTTGTATCAGCTTCTGCTTTCTTGAATCCATCTCTCCCCTGCCCTTTTTTTATGTTTGCAAGTATTTCTCTGGTCTTTTGAGACCTTCTGAAACACTAAACCTGTCCTATTTAGGTTCCTTCCATTTTTGGTGCTGATGCACAAGCATTTTGCTGGCACAGTACAGGGATTTTTGGTGATATTGGATGTTGTGGTGTTATTTGTTCCTCTCACTTCAGTTAGAGCACTAATTAGACAACATGTTTTTCATCTGTATGGGTTAAGACTAAACTTAAATGTGCTCGTTCTTCTCAGGTGTGTTTTCTCTATTGATAAAATACAGGTGTGGCAGGTGATTTGTAAGAAATAATTTCAACAAGGTTCTTCAATTATACTGAAGCTATAGGTACTGGCTTTTGAGTTACCAAAAATTAGATGGAATTAATTCCCTGTTCTAGAAGTCATTGCAATCCATTTTTTCTTTATTTTTTTTTTGACATTGAAATATTAACATTTACACTAAAATACTGATCATAGAAGCATTTTCAAGATCTGCAAGGAGATTTTTTGTTCATGTGGATTTTTGGTTTGCTCATTTTTTGTAAATTGCATAAATACTCTGGCAGTGTTGGTAGAATATAGAAATAATGTAGAAAGGAGACAACAGCCTTTTAAAAGATGAATCACAGGCATTTTTTGTTTTCTGTATTTTCTAAATACCAAATATATAGGTGTTCTGTATTGCATTTCGTTATTCATTTTGTATTGCACCAGCCCATAGTCTTTAGTTTTGTGTCCTATTGCTTGCTTTCCAGAGGATGTTTATGGCCTTTTGATAGGAAAACATATTCTAGTAGATAAACGTCAAACTAGAAGTTGTTTGGATTATATCCTTAGCTGGGTTGCCTGGTATCTCCCCTGGCTCAAGTTTGATATGCATAGGAAGAAAGAACCTTTAATGAAAAGGCCTGTGGATGAAGAATTCTTCGTGGCAAATCTTGTTTTCTCAATGACTGAAATAAGTACAATATTCCTATTAGGTTGTCCAGTGTACTGTCCTATAGTGATTTTGTGTGGTTTTCCTGAGATACTGAGTATGTGCTTTGCACAGGGTCTGATTAAATTTGCTTTTGTCTGTGACTGCTGTTTGGCTATTGCTTATGGAAAACTGGTACTATTTCTACAGTCAAATCAATTGTTAATTTAGATTCTTGCAATAAGTGTCTAATAAGTGCTTGCCGGAGACTAAAAAATACAGGTGGGGTGGTGGATATGTTTATTTTTTGTATGTTGTAAATTAAATTCCTTCCCTTGTTAAGATTTTATGTAGTTGATTTAGCTGAAGAACTTCAGTATTCACTTTGAGATTGAACACAACAAAGCCTTAATTACCCACCTGAGTTAGGCAGAGTGCTTTGTTAGCTGAAACATGCTCTGATATTTGTTATTCAGCGGTGATTTTTTCATTATACAAATCTTTGGTGCTCCCATTGACAGAACTGGAAATTGGCTATACTGGAGTCTTTTCTGCCAGTTGGTGAAGCCTTTCACACAGAGCAGCTTCCACAAGGTGGTGCCTTTTCATCACCAAAAGAGAGGGGAACTTCTCTGTAAAGAGTTGTGTTGGCTTTCTGCCTGTTGCTTGGCAGAAATGAGAAGTTCAGATACTGAGATGAGTGTATCCTTTTCTCCCTGAATGTAGAATGAACCCTATCATTCTCTGTTCTTTCCAGCCTTTGTGGTTGCAAACTGACTGTGATGCTCAGAAGTTCAGAGAAGAGAAAGGTAATGGCTTTGAAATCAAAACTGAGCCATGGTGGCTGAATCATGAAAAGCTTCCCCCTGAAATACTGAAGCTGTACAATCAAGGAGGATATATCCTGCCGAAGTAAAATCACATCTAGAATTGCAACAATTGTTTGTCAGGCTCAGGTCACCTTGCTGGAGCTATGCAGGAGCCTGAAAATGGAAGAATGAGTAGTGCTTTAGGCAAGTGCTCTGCAGCTTGGGGAGTGGGCAAAGAGGAACTGGCATAGCCTTGGCCATTGTCTTGTACATAATTTATCTTTGTCAGGGGAATCCAGCTGAGGATGAGGCAGCTGGAATATGTTCTCAAATATTGCCCTCTATTGCAGAATAAGACTTGAGAACAGAACTATTATAAAGAAAGAGTTTTCCACATGACCTGTATGTAATTCCCAGCTGTGAACCCTCTGGCAATGAGCGTGAAATCCAAAACACAGCTGATAGGGAAAAGGGCTGTTGTCAGCTCAGACTGAACACTTGAGTATTCATAGCATGGTGCTTTGACAAACAGACATTGAAGTACATCGGAATAATTTGGTTTTGAGATCTGTGCGGAGTCCTCCTTCTAGCTGTACGTGCTTCCAGTTACAGTGGTAATTAGGGCTGAAGGAGGACCAGGTGTGCACCATATTGTACTTCTTTTCTTGCAGAACAGCAAACCCTCAGCCCCCTCCCCCCAACCACTCCCTTTGTACCTCTTGCCAAATTTCCTGCTGTAAATTGGTCTTATGTTTGCCTTTATGTACCTTGTGACCCCTTCAGAATATTTGTGGTATTTTAAACCCTGAATTGTGTCCATGACACAGTGTTTAGTTTGGAACGAAAGTTTAATCACACATGCTGATTGTTGTATTTATTTTGGAACCAATAAGTAGGAGGCAACCTTTCATATTTTATTAGCCTGAATGAATTTTCCCTGTTACTTGATAACCATGTATGTGTTTGAACTTCAAAAAAAGTTGATATTTAAAGGAACGCTGGAACACAGATGGCATTTGAATGCAGCCTCTCATCCATTCTGGGTTAGGATTCCACTGGGCACCTAAACTTGGGTGTTTGTGGTTCACTGGGGTGACAGTGATAGAGTGGCTATTTTGTTTTTAAAGGATTGTGTATCATTTCTCTCTGTGTGCCAGTGAAGCTGGAGAGGGAGCTCTTCTGGAAAGAGCAACATTAGAGGAAAGTCTTTTTATATTTGTTTCTTTCATCTACTACAAATGAAGGGAGCTGTGTTTGCAGAAGGAGGTTATAGCTCTGAAGCCCTGGCCTTATTTTGTTTGCTTCCCACATGTCTGCATTTGCAGCAGAATAAGCAAGTATAAAATCAGGATTTGCTACTCCTCCCAACCTGCCATCTACCCTTACCATCCCAGCAGAACTGCTCCCATGGTCTGCAGTTGATAATACACAAGGGGGTAATTCTAGCCCCAAATCTTAACTTTCTTTGCATGCTGAGGGGCTCAGGGAGAAAAAGGAGTGAGTTTCCATGAGCCCTCTTTTAGTGTAATGAGTGTAATGAATAAGGATGTAACTTAAAGCTGGGAGGAATCCACCAGCAACCTTTTGTGTAGCATTGCAAGGACACCTGCCTTTAGTATTGACTACCGAAGCTAAGCAATTTTGATGCAAAGGTCTGTACATCTTGAAATAGAAGACATTGTATGAGATAGTTAAAACGTGTGTGTTGTGTAAATAACTCCAAGCTGCATTTTTTCCTTTAATATTTTATTTGTGTTTTCCTTCTATATGAAGATTTTCTTCAAGAGAAGTGTTGGAATTATCCCCTAATAAAGTGGTGCACTTAAGAGAAAAGATTTGATAATCCAGGGATTTTTAAGATACTGTGTGGTTTCTGTTTAAAGCCCTTGTGTAGCAAAATGCAGCATTGTTTTCATGGCAGTTATCTGGGGACTCTGGATAAATGCTGTTTCTCTGGTGTTTGCTGTAAGTTTTTTCTTCCCCCATATCTGAGTTCCCTGATCTTGTGAAAGAAAACAGGAAGAACTTAACAAGATGAGAGGAAAACCAAGCTAATTCTTAATTTTGTTTTTTCTTTGTTTTTTTTTAATTTAATTGAAAATATGAAGATCTGCTTTAGACCATTATATTAACTTGAATTTCACCTGAAAAGGTGACTGTCTAGTCTTCTGAGCACAGTGGGTATGTTAATCTGCATGGAAAACAATGCTTGAAGATATGATATCAAATTTGGCATAAAATTGATGAGTTATTTCTGTATGATGTTTTTGGCACTGTGCTCCATTTCACTTGAGTGCAGACACAGTAGATGGCACTTGAATCACTAATTTTATGTTGTAGGAAGGAAAGTCAAACTCAGTTACAGAGTTAGCTGTGCAATAGGCACATCTCATTGAAAGAACAGCTTCAAAGATTTGCTGTCAGTTAAATAGTCCTAGGGAAAAATGGAAACCATGCACAAATTCTTTTTCAGTACAAGCAGGACATCTCCAAGTCATTGAGTTTATTGAAGTTTTATTAAGAAAACTGGACAGGAATCATAATCAATTTGAATCATAAATATATAGTGCCAGGTTCCTTTCAAATATGTTTCCAGTGTTTGATTTCATAATCTGGTTTTTACAGCTTATTCTCTAATAGAAGTTGTTTATTTTTTTCTAGTCTTGCTTACTCCTACAGAACGTTTGTGATGAGACCTGTGATAGCAGATGAAAGATACAAATCTGCTAACAAAATGGATGTCTAACAATACTGTCTTATTATCAGAACGGTTTGAATACCACATTCCTTACTGTGGCCGAGTTTGATAACCAAGGCTAAGAATATGCTGGTAGTTTTGCTGGTCAAAATGTAAACATTTGATTTAGGGTATTCCAAAGTGGCTACCTTATGCTATGTTTGGTGATGTACCCTTAGACAGTACTATTTGGTCATTTGTTGCTTCTCAACATTTTCAGTAGTAGCATTAGGTAGTGGGCTGACAGTCCTCAGAATTGTAGTGGTGATATGGCCTTCTGCAATAATATCCTGTCACTATGATTCAGCACTCAGGTTTATCACTGAGTTAAGAAGGTTTAGTCAGACTTAGTCCATGATTCATTCTTTGGCCTTTCTGCTGCTGCTCTTATAATACTTGTTTAATGAAAATGCTGTCAGACTTGACCTAGAAATGAGCTTCATTTGTGTTGTCCCCCCGTGTTTTTTTATCACTCTGCCAATTCCAGGTTTTAGGGTTCATAAAACTATTTGAAAGCCAAAAATGGATGTTTATTTACTAGAGGACAGAGTTCTAACTTTATCTTGTATTTTATTTAACTGATGTTTTTAAAATACATAGAGATCTCGATGGTGCCTCCAAGGCTTCCAGAAGCTGCACCATGCCATGTCTCTGTTAGCCCAGTGCCAAATCCCTGCCCCGTGGTTGTCATGGGATATGTGGTGTGCAGAATCGCCCCTCCCTGGTGAGGCTCTCATGGGACCCAAGTCCTTGTGATCAAGGTTGCAGCCCATGGATGGTGTGAGGCTTGTAGCAGCCCCCTGGTGCTCCGGGCCTTTGGCTTCTTGGAGTTGGGTTGCTTGGTAATGCAGGCCAAGTGGGTAAAGCCCCTCTGGTTTTACAATGGCTGAAATGTAGTATGGGGATGCCTGGCAGATTGATTTTATCACACTTTCCCAAACTTGTCATGGCAAGTGCCATGTGATGGCAATGGTGGAAGCAACCACAGGATGGCTAGGCACATATCTTGTGCCACCACATGGGACACTATGCTACCACATGCCACCACATGAGACACCATCCTGGGCCTAGAAAAGCAAGTGTTAGGGCAGCGTGATACTCCTGAAAGAATTGAATCAGACAATAAGCTCCAAAACCATTTCACAGACACTTGGGCCAAAGAACATGGCATTGAGTGGGTGTGACACACTCCCTCTCATGCACCAGCCTCTGAAAGACTGAACTATGCAATGGACTGTTAAAACTACACTAAGAGCAGTGGGTGGTGTGGCCTTCAAACACTGGGATACACATTTAGCCAAGGCCCCCTGGTTGGTCAACACCAGGTGAGCTGCCAGTCAGGCTGGCCAAGCCAAATCAAAGTTTTTATGTACTATAGAAACAGATAAAGCTCTTGTAATGTGTGTTAAAACATGCTGGGGAAAACAGTCTGGGTTATTCCCGCCTCTGTGGGATTGCTGTTGTGCAAGGACCTGAGTACACTTGGTATAGACATTTATGTATGCTCTATCAGTGTTTATGTGATTTGTCACTACATTTGGAAAAAAACCTCTTTGTGTTAAGTAGACGTTACCTGGCACTGAGTTTGAAGAATGTGACTTTGCAAGGAGCTTACATCTTGGTTTATTTTGCCTTGAGTATTTGCCAGTGGGTTTCATCTCTGTACAGCTCTTTCTGACAGGTTTTGTGGATGTGTACTGGACAGAAACATAAAAACTAATGGAAAAGTGTAGAGAATTTTATTTGAGGGTGTAAATTATTATAGCTGTGTACTAGCATGGTGTCATCATTTCATGATTAGGACAAGTCCTCTGATGATGTAGCTGCATCTGTCTCTGTTTCAGGATGCTCCATTAAGGTTAGAAAGTAAAATCCTTTTAGCAGCTGGTCATATTTTTTTCCTTCTAAGAAGCCAGCTTTTTCCTCTTTGTGTGAGTCTTCCCAGCAGGAGGTGCCTTTTTGCTTTGCCAGTTGGAGGAAACCCACATCCACTTAAAAAGACTATACTGGAACTTAGAAGCATTTCATTTTAATTCCAGGCAACCATCCCTTTGCTGCTGCCTTTGGAACAGCTCAGCTGTGGAAGAAGTGAGCTAATGTGAAGTACTTAGTGAAGCCTTGAGGTTTATGGTTGGAATAATTAAGGAGAGGAATTGCACACCCTGTACTTGATTTTTGTTTTAATTAGTCTTCCTTTGATCTAGTAACTCGATTTAAATTTTAAGATTTGAATCCACAACCTGCCATGGTTATATTGCGTAATTCCTCTGCTTCTCAGCCTGTAGACCAATGTAGAATATAGTTTATGCTTTTTGTTTTTTATTTTGTTGGGAAAGGTTTTGGCTGTCACTCCTAGCTCGTATTTTCTACTGGAAGTCTTTCCATCTCTCCTATCATCTTTTTTCCTCCATTTTCCCCTCTTCTCTCCCAATCACTTTCTTTATCCTCAGATATCTTCACTAAATTCATGTTCGTTTTAGGATGTAAGTGAGAATTGTTTTAGAAATCTGCCTCAGGCACCTTCATTATCTCCTTCACTGTGAATTAGTCCCACTCTTTCCATGTGACTTCTGATTTATTGGAAGAGCTGTCTTCGTCGATGTTGCCAGCTTCTTCCTGCACTTTTCTGACGTGTTGGATGAACTAGCCAATTCTAGTTCTTATTTGAAAAATCTTTTTTTTGTACTCTTCCCTTGGCATCTGAATTCCTTGTTCTTATGTGAATATGTTCTATGCCTCAGTTTATCATGTTGTTTTTGTGATTAAGCACAAGAGAATTTGCACGTACATTTTTCACATTTTATCTGCAACTTGGATGTTGAATCATGCTAGAAGTCTACTGTGACTGTATTACTGATGAATATTCTTTATTTTTCTAGCAGGTTTTGATTAGTATAGTCTATGGTTGTTGTGCAGGTCCTCTTTGATGGAAAGAAACTACAAGATTTAGAAAGAGAATGGCAATTTAAGTCAGAGGCATCAGGCCAACCATCATTTCTTGAAGAAAAGTCATGAAAACATTAATATTAACATAAACCAAATAAGACTCTAAGTTTTTGAAGTCTTATCCAAAACAATTTCCTGCCAGAAAGCTGCTGGGCAAATACGGAAAATGGTATAGGAACCTGGTCTATCTGCTTTAGAAAAATAAAATTTATATTGACATTACTAAGATTTGAACTTTGCTTCTAGGAGTTGGATATTTTAGAATTCATCTAAGCTATGTTGTTATTAAGCATTTCTTGTCTCTTGAGTGGATATGTGCCCTTTTATATTTTATAAACAAGCAGAAAACTTTTGGAGCTTCTGATACAGTTCAGTGCACAAAAATGCTAATGCATGCATGCTGTACTTGTGATCTCTATTTGGCAACCAGTCATTCTTTTCTATTTTTTTCTTTAAGTGAAAGAGACTGTGCTTCTGATTTTTCCGTGATAATTTGCCTGATCAATGATACAGCTACCTATTTTTTAAATTGCCACAAGATGTATTTCTGCTAGGTTTTACATTTTGCCTGTTTTGTTTCCTGTTTTGTTCCCATCCTTGAGAATCCCCAGTGCAGCTGCCTTGTGGTCTCTGGAATTGTTAGAAGGTGGATGGAAGGAGACCTCATTTAGTGCTTTGCCTTATTGGTGAATTTTAGCTAGCTGCTGTTTATTTTACTAGCAGCATTTCAAAAATACCTTCTGTGAATTTCTTTAGTTTGGTTATCTAGCTGCATCTGCTGCATTTTGTATTAATGAAATAGATAGGAGCTGTGCAGGATTTCTTCTCAACTGTAGTGGAATCTAGCTCTTGTAATTCTGTATTTACTCTCTGATATTATACATCTTAGCTTCAATAATGATAATGAAAAGTCAAACCAGTTCAAGTCTTAGGTGATTCCATGGTATAGCAGAATATGTTGAAATATATCAGGTAAATTTTTCTCCTTTAAACAATGAAACTGCAAGTCTTTATAAGCTTTAAGCAAGCAAACAATCTAAGGAACAGGTGGAGACAACCAAATAGTCAATATTTTAAAATATGAGTATGCACCTTAAATAATATAACCTTTATATGCTCCTTGTCTTTGATTCAGGTGGTGGGAACTTCCTTTGAGAGATATTTTTTCTTGTTGTAGTTCGGACAGTTTCCAGTAAAACTGATCTTTCTTGAGATTTTGAAGACCAGTAATGAAATAGATGATCACTAGCAAGAATACTGTCTTGGCTTTTTTTAGGTTGCATACCCTATTGTATTTTTTAATGGATATGCCACTAAACTGTTTTGATGTAACAAATGCATTTATTCCAACAGTTGTGATTACTCCTGACTGCTCCAAGTAAGGTTTGTCATTCACGTTGAAGCTATTCTTATGATAGTGACTCCCAAGAGCTGACACTGAGGCGGATTTCTTGATTGTGGTTCCAAATCAAATAAGATCATATTTGAAAAGCTCCAAGATAAGTGTCAAATTGTATCTTTACCCATCTTGCATATGGAAATAGCTATTTATCAAAGACTATATTAGACTGTTTGCTTGCTAAAGGAATCTCATAATCCCTACCTAGTACTGCAAGTGATGCTTTGCTGTTGCTTTTGAAGAATTTCAGTCCTGCGGGTTGTAGGATGGCTTGGAAGGAAGTAAATAATCCTACTAGGCTCAGGCTTTTTCAGTATCTCTGGTAATTTGAAATAGAAATGATAGTGTGAGAGTTGAGTATATGGTTGTATGTGAATGCCCTAGAATTGAAAGGGATATGGTTTAAGACAGAATGAAGACTGGGAGTCCTCCCAGTTTTTCATGGTGCAAGAAGTTTCTACTATGCCCTGCCTTATATCTTATCATTCAAATAAAAGCTGTTTATAGGTGTGCCAGCCTTTCTCAGAAAACTGCACAGAAATGCATCCCTTTAGGCCAGAGATCTTTGAACACAGCACTGAAGAAGAGGATAAAGTATGCTTGGCTTGTATTCACTCTATTATGACTTGAAATCAAGAAGTAAAGATAATAGTCATATGTCCAGGTTCAGCCTTGATAAAGGAATAAGTATTTTGTACTATTGTCTATTCCATCACAGTGGAAGCTTTAAAAAAAGCCTCTCATCCAGAAGGCTGTTCCAGATACTTGCTATCTATTGATTCTGCTCTTGCTTGCTACAGTGATGGGTGACTGTAACAGTGTGAGTTTTTTAGGCATATATCCACAAAACTTTGCAGTCTGTAAGATTTCTATTCACTATTTCTCTTTTGGTCTTGCAGTTGGCCACAAGTTTGGCCTCAGGTACTTGAAGGACCTACAGTTTCTCTGAGTATGGTTTTGACTGTCTCAGAGGCTTTCTAGAAGAAAGCACAGAGAGGAGATGCTTGCAAGCAGAATGATGGGACTTAAACAGGAGCTTCACCAAAGGCTTTCATTTCTGGAAGAAATAAGAATGGTTAAACGATTAATTATTTCACAAAGATAGAAATGCAGAATTCCTTTTGACTGCTTGGCTTTTGTAAGGTCTTTATTGCATGTACAGTTCTATATGCTGAGTATTAAAGGTGAAACAAAAAAGCCCACAACCTTGTAAATGAAGTAAATTCTATTGACACACTGAAATAGGAAAAGCACGAAAACACTGCCACTGTTTTAGATCTGAGGAGGTGGATGAAGCGCTGCATTGTAAGTTACACATCATTGTCTGTATTACTGGATTTTTTTGTTTTTACAGACCTGCAGGACAATATTTTTCTGGTAATCTTTAAGTAAAAGTTCATAGTATTGCAACTGTCAACTGTATGCTAGGTTTTGAAAAAGCAAGACTAAGGAATGGTTGTGTTGTTCTTTTCCTATGCATTGACCAGAAATCACTTTAATGTAACCCAAAGTCTGGATTCAGAGTGAGTATGGAGATTCAAAAAATGGATGATTTTTCTGAATACAGAGGAAATTCAGATTATTTGGATAAAGTGATTGATCTCTCTCTTGCATGGCATTTATAAAGTTCTGTTGCCTTTGTTAGGTCTGTTTTGGAAAATATTAGAAATACAAAAGAAAATGTAAACTAATTTAAGGAATGAGCTGTTTCCCTAGTAATTTGTGTATTTTTGTCCAATCTTGGAGAACTATTAGCTTGTTTCATTAATATGCTGCAGTGTAGAATTGCGTGGGCAAGAACACATCAAAAAAAAGACATGTGAGTTTTTTAATAATGTGACATGGAATTTTGAAAATTGTGTCAACAAAACATGCTTTTAAATCATTTGAAGACATTTCATATGAGATCAATAGCCTTTAAAGCATTCTGTTTTGGAACCAATGCTCAGCTTAATTTAGCTTTCATAACTTCACTTAGCACCATGAAAACTAGGTGCAAAGCTTGTTTAATGTAGGTAACTGCAGTGGGTTTGGGGGAATGGGGAGGACATACTCAGAGTTAACATGAGCAGAATCTTAAACAGCTTTAAACCCATATGAAAGGTATAATTTTAAGATTGAGTGGGTGGAAAAGAGAGCCTCTTTTGCAGGAATGTTGTGAGAATTATGTGAAGAACCAGAAATTACTTAAGTGTTTCCCTTTTCATGGCATAAAAGATGTGGTGGTGGTGTGGGTTTTGGTGTGTTTTTCTAGAAAGATTGCTTTTTGCTTTATCCTGGTGCTCTCTCCCAGCCCTGGTTCTGTCTGATAGCCATGCTGTTAACCTGCATCCCCGTTCTTTGCTTCTGCTTGGTCTGGCCACTCTGGAATGAATCCTGCACCATTCAACAAAATTTATTAGCTTAGGTCCTGCAATACACTTTCACTTTGTAGGGTGGTATTTATCACTGGTGACATTAATTTGGTTGGGAGCTAATTGTCTCTGTGATTTTTTTATTAGTGGAATGGGAGTCCTTGTTTTTTTCCCTTAAGAAGTGTATAGTGTCCTTGGATGTATTTGCACTGAGCTACAGCAGTAGAATTACTGTCTGTGTCAAACAAGTCATGCTTTTTTCTGTCATGCTGGCTTTATCAGGCCTTGCATGGGTACCTCAGTGTCATTTAAAGAAGCAACTTTTCTGCTAATGAAAGATGCAGTTGAATAGGTGTCATTGTTGGACACACAGACAAACACACTCACTTTGGTGAGAAGGCATGAACCATTTATTATGAAAATATGACTCCACTTCTACAGTATTTCTACAAAGGCCAGGGATTGGGGGAGAAGGTTGACACCTCTCCCCATCCCATTGGTCAAGACAACTGTCCATCAGCTGTCCATATCTCTAAGAACAAAGTCTAAACTACCTTGAATTAACAAAACATTGCTTCTATTTATAACACCTGTGTGTGAGAAAAAACCCAAGTACTATGAACTGTGAGACACACAGAAGGCTGAAAAATCAGGGTGGCAAATAGATGCTTGTCTTCACTAGGTCATGAATGCTAGTAACTTGTTGAAGCTAAGTGCTAGAAGTAAGTGGATTTTCCCCACCTATGTGATCTTAGCTGCACATATATGGGCTGGCTTATACACATACTGTCCAGTTACAGTAGTGCAGTCAGATCTCTAAGGTGAGATGGCAGTCAAATAGTGCACACAAAAAACACGACCAATCATTTGGGCACATCTGCTGATTTCATTAGAAATACTGTGGGATTGTTGTCCAGTCAGGAGAGGAAAGTTAAGATTTTAAAGCCTCATCTGAAAGATCTTCATGTGGTAAACTCTACTTGCTTTCATTTGTATCCTGACATGGATTGAAACTTTGGTTCCACGGAGTCTAAGTATTTGAAACTTCAGGCAGATAGATGCAGGTCATTCCTCTGTATCATTTATTGGAACAACAACATGTTGCTTGTAAATCTAGTTGAATATCAGCTAGTAAATGGAGAAGGAATGAAAGACAATGGGAATGCTTTTTTTAGTTTTGAAGTACCATATATTCTTGTTTTGAAATGCAAACACCAATGGGAGATTTAAGAACAATAACAAAATGGCATTACATATTCCCCCTCACCCTGCTGCTTTTTTCATTACAAAGCAGATCTTTTAGTATTTTGTTAAGTGCCCTTAGTGTCATATTCAAGACAGACTGGCTGAGTGGAAGGTTTGAGAAGAATAAATAAAGGAGTGGGAAACAATGGGGGTGTGTGTATTTACTTGTCAAAGATGTGGAATTTGTAGATATTAAGGCAGAATCAGCCCAGGATTAAAACCTAAAGGAATGGCTAAAATGTTGTGCTTCTTTAGGTAGATGCTATTTTCCCTGTGGGCATTTGAATCTGAGTGAGGTTTTTTTTTGTACAGCCAAACATGATTTATCATTTCAACATGCCCAGTGGGCTAAACATGAAAATGTTTCATAACAAAGATAACTAGTATAAATGGTATATGGATTCCTTATTCATTTGAAGGTGAACCTCAAAGTAAACATCACTATTTTTTGAATGCTTAAGTGGTACTTTGCTATGTTTGACTAATGGGTGTTGTGAGTTTGGGAATTTCAAGCAGCAGGGTGTATTTCACAGAGAATAATACTTGAGTGAAACAGTGGTCTGTCCAGCAAGATTTCCTTTAATGTAGCTGTCTTGGCTGCGTAAGTTGCAGAAAGGTTGTAAGTGCTCACAGTGCAAGGAAACCAAGTCTCTTTGAAATATGTTTGGGTGCTTACCATTAGTGTTTAATATCTTAAAAAATATTGTTCTGTTTGAGAGACAGCCCTCATAGATGATTGTTGTTTCTTTTTTTAAATACAAAATAATTGGAATATTGTAGGAGGGAAAATTGTAATATTTGGAAGATTGTAGGAAGGAGAAAAAGTGCATGTAAGACAAAAGTGTGGCTGTTAGTTTATTTAAAGACAGGATATTCAGAAATAAAATTACTGTTATGCGGTTGTTTAAGTATAATGACCTGCCCTGAAGTTACAGGGCAATGTAATTTCCTTTTAGCAACAAAGGAAAAGGGCAAGATTAAGGTTTTGCTGTAGATGGTACCAGATCCTTTAACCATTCATTTGACTGTTGAAAATCATTCCTTTTCCTTTGCTAAAATGGCACCACCTGATAACTTGACCCTAAAGCTTAGTTTGTAGTGATTGTTCTTTTAATTTCAATATTTACTTGGTCATTACCTGTTTGAGGCTTTTTATTTATTGCAACAAGCACATATTCAACTGTCATTGTGATATTTTATAAATGCTCAAGTACTGGAAGGCTGTTTTTAAACTCTAAGATCTATCTGTTGTGGGTAG
This sequence comes from Donacobius atricapilla, assembly GCA_013397315.1. NCBI lineage: Eukaryota > Metazoa > Chordata > Aves > Passeriformes > Mimidae > Donacobius > Donacobius atricapilla. The sequence continues at coordinate 507,151 of WBMY01005014.1, read as the reverse complement.
TCTGGTTACAAGGTACACATCAGTCTTGAGACTGTAAAAATAACAAGCCTGTTGTGGACCCCTCAGCATCTTAGTTTCAAGTCTGACAGTACTGTGAGTAAGCTCCAAATGTTACTTCTTTTCCATCTGTTGTAATTATGGCTGTGAATCATTCTTTCAAAGTGTTTCTCTTTCCTGTTAAAAAACCCCAAAGCCTGTCAGCTAGAACGGCAGTATCATATAGAACCCTTCTGTTATTAAGGGATTGTGCTGAGTTTTGCCAGTTCAGATACCTTTCCTTGTTTTAAACTCAGTTGGTGGTGATGAGTAGCTGTTTCCTTTCATCCTTCTGTATGTGCTGCATACATTTTATAAAAGACATTAGGGTAGTGCTTTCCTGTCAGGGCCCAAGTAAAACTAGAATAAGGTACCTAGTGGAGAATTAGAAATGTGAATTTGTTTTATTTTTTTTTTTTTTTTAATGTGGAAATGTTAAAGTAGACCAGGCAACTGATGAAGTAGGATGGGAAGACCAGAAGAATGGTGTCAGTAGTTTACCACATGCTTTGTTTGCTAGAATTTACTTTTAAAGCAAGTTTTGCATGTTCCTATGCACACACACACACACTTCTTCTACCATGGAAAATTACCAACTGCACAGAACCTGTTGGTCTTGTTTAGGACTTGAAGCAACAAAATGATTGTGTGGTGCTGTGCAGCACTGTTAGCCCTTGGGCATTTATTTTTTCTGCACTCTGCCGTGTAGGGTGTGATGTGCAATATGGAACAGCAGTTGTATGTACCTCTATTGAAGGAAGGGTGTTCCCTTGATTCTGAGGTTTGTCTTATTTTTATTTGGAGATAGCATTGGCCTGATGTATTAGTGAAACAGGTATATTGGTGTTAATAGGAGCTGTACCTTAGTCTTTGATGGCTGGGGATAAAAAGATCTGTACAATACACACTGTCTTACTGTGGTGCCAAGGTTTTCCTCATGACTCTTGCATGCAAAATACTGCAGACAGACAGTTCCAGACAGAATCTGAACTATCTTTATGAATGATGAATTTGACTTCTAGTTCCCACCTCAGCAGACTGTTATCATCTCATTTCATACAGGTGAAAACTACATGTCATGGTAAGTGTATTTCAGGGGATTTATAGAGATGTTGGTTAGGCAGGAGCTCCCTCTGATTTTGATTTACCTGTGCTCAATAGGCACAGACATGTGAAGTAAAGTAAATTGGTGAATGCCTTGGATTAAATTAGAGGGATGAAAATAAATGCAGAGTAAATACATCCATGAATGTATTTAGATAGATGAAGGATCCTGGTAGGCATCCCAGTTATAATTAAGAAGCTGAGCATAGTTCTCCAGTTTGTAGTCTGTTTGCAGCCTGTAGAGGAATAAACAGAGGTAAAAAGCTATGTTATTGTCAAGCAGTGCTAGAGAAAAATGAATAGATAACATCAGGTCCATCTAGCAGAGAGAGACTGACTTCTCTTTCTTACCAGAATCCTGTCCTCTAAGTTCCCATCAAATGAGGGAAGTCTTTCTACCTCTGATATAATATTTGCTGGCTTTATTTCTTTATTGTGCATTAAGGTAATCTAAGATATTACTTGACTACTTTCTGTTATGTTGAAAATGTGTATTCCTATAAAAGAATATGAAATGGTACACCAAATAGATACCAGAGTTTTATTTCTAGTTTTATTTTCCAGTAGTTGGAAAGTAATAGCACTTGAGAAGGTACTTAATTTTCAAATATTAATAGCAGCTCATCTACTTAGGTATACTTCTGTGTCAAGTACTTATACAGAAGATATAATAAAGGAGCAAAATACCCATCTGCTGAAAGGTATATAGGGGAAGATGTCACTTCTTAGATTCAGCAATATTAAAGAAGCTTCCAAGTCAATCTCTTATACCAAGTCATTACCTTTTAAGGAAAATTTTGAAGACTGGCTACTGCTGTAGGGAATTTTGTTGTTGTTCCAAATGTCTCTTTAAATTCTAATTAACTATTATGTCTCTGTCATTTTTTTATTCAGTATTAAGAAGTTAAGAACTACTGTAAGATTTATATTTGTTTGCTTCAAGTATGCTTTCACCTTAATTGGCTTGCTTTCTCTCACAAATCTTAAATTTTGTTTTTTCAAGTCGTTTTCTTACATAAGACCTTTCCACTTTTGTGTTGAAGCTTTCAGCAATATTTGTTTGCATCTCGCTTTTGTTTTCTTGGATTTGTTTCCACAGAAGGAAAATTAAAGTTCTGGTAGCATATGTCTTTGGGGGACCTGAGATGCTTATGTTCTTTCATTCTGCATTGTCAGAAATCTTTTAGTGTTACTTTTTCCCACCTCTCCCTCTATTCCATTCTGTCTCCAGCCCCCACTTCAGTTGTAGCATCTTTCTGGACAGTTACCTTCCGTCTGTAAGACTGGCAGAAGCCTCTCACTGAAAAAGTGAGTGTATGTAGTGTGGATGGAGTTGAAATGGGCATGATGGCCGTTGACAACTAGTCATGATATTCAAAAATATGTAAATAAATATGTATCTAAAATGAAAGGCTGCCTGCAGTTCTTAAGGATTACTCCTAAACTTTAAAGAAACTTCTCATAAGGAATCAATTTATAACCAACTTAATGTTGTGTATGGGAGATGAATGCTTGCTTTTCTCAAGTATTATACTGAAAAAAGAGCTGCATCTTGCTTGGCCTGTTGCTGCACTGTGGTTTAGCATGTTCTGAGTGTGGTGTACATGAAATAGTTTGGGTGCTAATTTTTTTCATAAGTTACTAGCTTCATGTCCATGGAGAGGGAGATATTTCTTAACACTCTTTATTTTGACAGAGAAGTTGCCTACCTTAATTTTGTGTTTTCTGGAAAACCTGCTTTGATTTGTTGTTTTGGTAGATCACAGACATGTCAAATGTTCTGTTTTTATCAAACAAATACCTATAACTGGGTATTTGTAACAAAACAGATTTCCAGTTTCTTTGGTGAGAAATGTAATAAAATATGTTTCTATTTGTCATGGCTGGTTTAGGAATGCAAATACATTTGGTTTTTTACTGACCCTAATGACCCATAGTACATCAAATTAATGGTTCTGAAGTTACTATTGTCCTTTTTCTTTGCTATAAGATCTCATACGTGCTAGAACTGTATTTTTTGTAGTTATTTAACAAGATTTATAGGTAAGTAGATGATAGTGACCTGGTAAAAGGAAAATGTTGCAGTCCAGCAGAGGAAGCGCTTAAAAGCATCTTTGTTAAAAAGCCCTCATGGAAATGAAATGTATGTAATATTAAACCCTTACAGATGTGCTCTTTTTCCATGACCACAAAGAAGTCCCCAGAGGAAAATCCTGGAGCTGTATTTTATTGTCTCAGTGAGGAATATTGCCATATGAAGTGAGTTATTCCAGAAATCTGCCCCCTAGTGGGTTTGCAGAACTGGCTCTAAGCCTGTAGCTTAGAAAGCAGAAAGTGTCAGAGTCTCAGAGCAGTACAGGTATTAAATAATGAGCAGTTTGTTTGGTGTGATCATTACAGTGCCTACTGTAGATTTAAACTTGTAGTCAGTTGGGCAGAACCAGAAGGATATTGGAGGTATGTCAATATTTTCCATAAATGAAGAGTTTAGCAGACTTCATATCTTTGCAGGGTTCAACATCCTAATATGTGTAAAAGAATAACTCCTTTAATTAACTGTTGTTTTGGAAATGAACACTGGGAAATACATTCCTGTATAGAGTTTTTTCAGAGCTCACAGTTTGGATGTAATTTTATGTTTTTGAACTGCATTTCACACTAAGCAGGGATTTTTTCCTGGAAAATCACACATGCACACAGACACAAAATATATGGCCAGATTATGATTTCTGCTGTATTAATCATAGAATCATTGAAGCTGGAAATGACCCTTAATGGCATCCAGTCCAACCATTAACACAGCACTGCCAAATCCACCACTAAACCAAGTCCCTAAGCACCACAACTACATGTCTTTCCAATTCCTTCAGGGATGGTGACTCAGCAGGTTCCCTAAGCAGCCTGTCCCAATGCTTGATAGCTGGAAGCTTTTGGTTGTGATGTAGTCTTTGGTCCTCTTCCTTAGGCAATAACTAGCAGTGCTTTTGAATATTCTCTACTAATAAAGTGATTACTTCATTAGTGAATACAAAGCTCCTTTCAGTTGTTTAGAATATGTATATAAAAATTCATGGTATTTTCTTACATCATCTCTCAACTTCTGAGAAAAATAAGGACAGCTATCAAAATCTTTACCAAAGAGAAAGGGCTCCAAGAAAGGAAAAAGAGTAAATGCTTTGTTTCTTGCTTGGCTTATTTGATACACTTAAACCTGAACTGTTGAATGGACAAATGTCTGGCTTTTGTGGCCCATATGTGCCTCTCAGGTGTCGCTTTCCAAAAATTACACTGCTATCATATTAAATACGAATTTAAAATGTATTCTGTTGCTCTTTCCGTCACAAGTTGTTTCTCTGAGGTAAATGCATTTTGGTCACCTCTTCACCTCTTGTTAAAGAGGTGCAGTCAAATAATGGTCACAGTTGTTGATCTCTAGTCTGGGTGAGTTTAGGAACTGCTCGAGTAGATGCACCTCACCTCATTGGTGAGGCATTATGAAATAGAATTTGTACCCATTGCAAAAATGCATAAGATCACAGATCATGGCAAGAGACATTTATATGAGATGCAATTGTTAGTAATGACTTTTCGTGTTTATTTTTCTTTTAAAGTTGAAGAACAACTAATGAGTCAATGCAAGTATTTTATATTCATTTAAAATCCATATTTGTTTTTTAATCTGAACCCTAAGATTATAAATACCAAAGAAGAATAATTTACTTTCCATTGAAACAGAAACTAAAAGGTGAGCAAAAATTTGGAAATAACGAGATGGGAGTGCAAAAAATATATGTCAGTTTTTAAGTGACCCCAACAACTTTGTCAGACCATGTCAGCATCATCTGTTTTGACATTATGGTGCTATTTATTATGCTTAGACATGCTGACAATTTACTGGAGATTTTTGTTGATTTGAAAATTCTGTTTATGTTCTGTCAGAGGATGCACTAATTAATCTAAGTGCAATGCCAGATAAGTAATAAAACCACAATCTTTTTATCGAAAGTCATTCAAAATTTTCAGACTTCCTGGTTAGTATAAATGTTGATAAATTTGGTTTTGGAGCTTGGGTTGCCTTGGTTGTCGTATTTTCTTTTAATATTGGGAATCTCAGAAATGAGAAATTATTTTCAAGAATGATTTTGATCTTGAGTATTTAAATGTAAGTCAAAAAAGTTACCAAAAAAAGTAGAGTGTGACTTTTGCCTGCATTTTCAGAAAAATGCCTGGCTTTTACAGTTTAACCCTGAGACAGAAGATCCCTGTTCTGGAAGTTACTAAAAAGAAATCTCTTAGATAATGATGTACTTTGTTTGGAGGATATAGAAGCAACTCTGAAAGACTTTCACTTCTTGAGATCAGTGAGGGTCTAATGAGAGAAAGATGATGAGTAAACTTAACAAACAGGTTAATAAAAATTTCATTTTATAGGTGTTCCTTTACCCAACCACTGTGTTGGGCAAAATGTGGTTCTTTTTAGCTTAGTCCAAAGTTAAAACACTCTGTTGGTTTCACTTACTTAAACTTAAATAAAAAAGTTAAATATATTAAATATTTGACTAGATTTGTTGGGCTTCCTTGGGGAAAAAATGGTTTATTTGGCAAAAATGCTTCACAGTAGGACTGTAAGAAAGTAGTGTTTGTTACTTCTAGTGCTTTGGGTTTTCAGGCAATGAGGAAACTTCATTTGGAACTGCATTTTTGATGCAGTTGTCTTTTAAGTAACTGAGGATAAGTAACTGAGGATAAGTAACTGAGGAGCATTTGTTAGCTTGGACATGGTGCAGTGTTGTGGTCAGCTTAGGGTGGATGATAGAACAAGCCTCTCTTAAGGGCTCAGCCTCTTCATCTGCCTGCAAAAGGTTATATGGACATATGCTGATTTGGTCCAATACAGCTTATTCTGTTTCATGCTAGCAGCCTGCCTGAAAGATATTCTTTCTCCTAAAATTGTGTTTCAAGTTTGCTGGGATTCAAGTATTACCTCATAATTATACGGCTGTTTCAGGAAATGATGAGACTCTTGGATCCCCTAACATGTTGGGTAACTTAACATCCAAGGAAGAAGTCTGCAAGTTCTTAATCCACGAAATGGCCCTGCTTAATACATCTCCTAATTTCCCAAGAAGAAAGTGAGTGCTTTTTCTCAGATGTTTAGTGCCAACAAAATAATGGAATAAAGTACTGTTCACAGTAAAAGCCAGGAGAAAATTTAGGGCCAAGGCTTCCCTTTAAGGAGGTCCTTTGCAATATCCACTGTGTCTTGCCTTGCTGATCTTTATGGCTTTGAGGAATTAATCCAGTGATAATATATTTATGTAGATGGGATATCTGCCTACAGTCTTATTGCCTGGTAACTCATGGCTATCTTCCTGTGTAAATATTACTGTATGTTGTTTTCTGCAGGCATCAATGAGTATCCTCTTCACTGCTGTCACCACGGGTAGGGTGGATGGGAAAGATCCCCAGTGTGATAGCTGACTTCCCTTTAGGCATTTTCCACCTTGAATATATCCTTAATGATATGTACCAGGTGTCTCAAATACAGAAATGGAATTTCTGTGAAGCAAATCTCATCTTAAGCAAGACTTCATTCACCTGGAGCTTCACATGTCTTTGCTGAAGGCATGTCCTGTTTTGTTTTTCTTGTAAATGGCTGAATAATGCACATCCCAGTCTTGTCTAGTCACAGGTACAGTGAGTGAAGAGAAGGCTCTGGTAATCACTCAGCGAAGGCTTTTTGAACCAGGCTGTGGTGGCATGAGTGTGAATTAAGACAGCCGCGTTTTACTACTATGTTGTGTGTATGTGTTCCTTTTAAGGTGCTTTCCCCAGTACCCCCCTCCCCTGCCCACACACAAAGTTCAAACACTGCCAATATCCCAAGCAGCTGTTACACGGCTGCTTGGAACTCCTTGCATCTTCCCAAGGTTACATTACACCGTTTTGAGGGCTTCCAGAAAATGCTTTCAGATTATTTTTAAAAAATTCTTTAACATCTAGTTTTTAATTAGGTGGTGGCTATCCTAGAGATTCTCACGGGGGTGTGTGTGACATAATTTGGAGTAGAAAAGACATGCAGCCCATTGAGTTGTGGTACCAAATATCCTGACCTGCGTGTAGTCTCTCTCGTTTCTGCCCGGTTGTGTTTAGAGGGTGGTGGCTGAGCAGAGTGATAGAAACATGACTTTGAAAGATCATCTAGTTCCAACCACCCTGCCATGAACAGGAACACTTTCCACTAGTTCAGGTTGCTCAAAACCCCATCCAACCTGTCCTTGAACACTTCCAGGGATGGGGCATCCTCATAGGTTGCCTATGTGGGCAACCTGTTCCAGTGCCTCAACAACCTCACAGTAAAGAATCTATTTCTAATATCTAATTAGGAAACCTACTTCTTCTCCCTTGTGATGCATATCATTTGGATATATTGGTCTGAAACCAAACCCAGCACTCCTGTGAATAATTGCGAATGACTTCGTGATGACTTTCTTGCATATCTAAATGGCACCTTAGAAACCTTTTTAATCAACAGTAAGTTTACCTGATAGTACTTAATTTTACAAATGCATCACAGGGCCAGGATTAGCATTCAGTATGTATTGAAATACATGTAGCTGGTTAAGTTAAAACCACTGTGCTGGTTTAGGGTAAATTTGGGAGGAAACCTCCGAATGGGGCTCCTCTGGAAAAGCAAACCCAAACAGCCCCTCCCCTACAACTGGTCTGGGAAGAAGACTTCCTTGGAGAAGAGTGGAAAAAACTATTTATTTAACAAAGTGCCCATGAGCACAGAGAATGAATAATATGAAACAATGAAACTTTTTGTTCTGAAGTGAGATGGCAAACTGAGAAAGTCCTTGCCATGGGTGCAGTTTGTCTCTCTCAATCTCTTATCAATTCCTCTGGCACTGGAGAAAAATGTCGTCCTGGGCCCCGGAGGGCACAGGTGTGATCTCTCAGTTCTGCTCTGGGTTTCCAGTCCAGAGCAGGTTTAAACAGTCCCAAGAGAAAGGAAATAAAACAGTCTAGGGAACTTCTCTGCCCTAGCTAGCTAAAACTAACTAAAAAACACAGGAGATTTGTCCTGACGCAGTCTGTCCAAGCCTCAGCTGAACACAGCGTCCAGGAGAAGGATGCAGAGGATTAAGAGAGTTTTCTCAAAACAAACTGTATGCTTCTTGTGCTTCTTCTTTCCCTGTTTTGCTCTCAGAATCGGTCGTAAATGTACAGAACACAATATAAAGAACATGGGGGACAATGGGGATACAAGCATCATAAAGTCACCCTAGGACAACCACCTTACAGCTAAGTTCTAGTCTTCCTCCTTTGAAGGATACAGTGCAGTGTAGTGTATTATTCTCCTCTGTCTTTTTGGCCACTTCTTGTTTGTTGTGAAGTGTTTAGAGTTGTGTACTTTCATGCTCTTAAGTGTGGTTTTTGGGGGTGGGTTTTTTTGGGGGGTGTTTTGTGTTTGTTTTTTTTTTTTGTTTGTTTTTTTTTTTAAATGGATGCAAGCCAAGAGGGAAAAGGAACCACTGGCATTGCCTAATTCCTGTGTCTGGAAGGAAATAGGTTCCAAAAATAGTGACTTAGGGTGAAACTGCGTCTTTAGGACTCTGTATTTTCTGGACCATTGTAACATTGTTTCACAGCATTAAAGTAAATTAAATGAAGCTTGTTTGATATATAAGTTATATTTTTAATAAAGGGGGAGTTATGTGAGGTCTCTACTTCCTGAGTACGAAGTAGTATTTTAAAGTGTTTTGGCTTCTTAGTTAAATGCGATGTTTGGTTATTTATATAACTAAAAGATGGCAGCTGCTATTTGTCAGATAGTCAGAAAGGACTCAGAAGGAAAATGTTCAGTCTCCAAGAAACTGGGTAATCTGTGTTTATCTAACCTCTTGGATACTGGCCCATTGTGATGGATCTGAAAGCTTGGGGGCACTGTCTTAGGCCAGGTCTTCATCTATCACACTGTGTTGTGTTTCCTATTCTGAATTACACTCGTGTTCTTCCTGTATTCTAAATCTCTGAAGAAGTTCAAGGATGACAGTATTAATAGCATTAATTTGAGTAGCAATTTCTAGGTCACAGGTAGGTAACATTGCCTGATGTTGTCTGAGAATAGATTGAATCCTTGTAACACAGAGAGTTAGAATGTGTTTAAATTTACAGAGAAAGATGTAATTGTTTTAGCCAAAACCATGGGTGGGTTCTTGCAGGCTGATACACACAAGGAGAAACCGAGACACTTTTTTTTGATGTTCAGCTGCTTATTTATAAGTTGTGTACCAAGTTTTTCCTGCCTGCGTGTCAGCAGAATCAGACAGACAAACAATTTCTTCGCTAATATTTTAGAGTTACTGTCAGTCAATACTTAACCCCAAATTCTTTTTCTGGCAGTTTTAGACATTTTCTGGAACTTCCTTTTATGTTTATTTCAATCTGCTATTTTCTTCCACTTGAGTACATATACGTGCTGTTTGAAGCAACTATCAGCAAGGCATTTGAATTCCTTCCTAGAGTCTCCTAAACCTTTTTGAGCACCATTTTAAAGCCTGTGATTGGTTTTAGACTTTCTTTGCATGATGCCTCTGTTTTTATAAAAGCTCAAATACAGAATATAATACCAAACATGAATGATATTTGAAACAATCCTATTATCAGGGTCCCTTTTGATATCTTTTGTTCAGAATTTACATTCTGCTTGGGTAGTTCGCTGGAAAAGCAGAAGTGTTGTAAAAAATCATGCTTAGAAAATATAAGCAGGTTAAGCTCTGCATAAAACTAAGACTTTTTCTTTTCTTAATATGAGTATTCAATGCTACCCAGAAGTTCTCTGTGCACAAGAAGTTGTGTTCTGTGAACTTCAGATTCTCAAGCACCTGGTGTAATCTTTTGATATTTCCATTCAGATGAACCAGCTTTGAGTCAAGCTTAGAAGCAATACGGTAAGGGCAGAATTCTGTCTTTGAGTATGAGTAATTATTCAGTGCTTTCAAAAATATCAGGAAGACTTGTTTCTTAGTTTTGTAAAAGCAGTTGAAGTCAAAATGGGATATTCCTTAGACACTACTTTACCAAGAAAATATCTTTTTGTGTCTTTTCTTGATGATGTTCTCTAATGAGTTGACCCAGCCTTGGTCTCAACTCTCTAATGAGTTGACACACCCACCAATTGCTTGCTTCCTTCTCCTCAGAGGGATGGGGGAGAGAACTGGAAGAGCAAAACCAAGAAAATTGTGTGGGCTGAGATGACAAGAGTTTAATAAGTGAAGGAAGGAGAAAAAAAATAAAAAGTGATGCAAAGGCAGTCACTCAGCACTGCTCAGTCAGCATTCAAGCAACAGTAAACATACTGAAGAGACTGTAGACATAGTGAAGCTCCAAATGACTGTACTGGGATGTTAGGAAGGATACCTCACCTACCTCATAGTGTGTGCAAATAATGAGAGCTAGGATTAGTCAGGCTGAGATATGGTGTTTGATGTAATTTGATGACTTTAAATTTTATCTGTGGGACTTCACCGGAAGTGTATTGGGACAGGATTCTACTGCCAAAGTCGAAAGGGTGAAATGGAGTGGGAATTAGCTTTTAGACCATGAATTTAAAAAACAGATGTGATAGGTGGAAAGACGAATGTGTTTTGCTATTTGAGTGTTGAGTCATTACAATATTTTGGGGAAATTTCAGACAGGTTTCTTTGTGGTTGGCATTCATGCTGTGGAATATTTTCAGCTTTCATGAAAAGAAAAACTTTGATTAACTGAAGCAAAGTTGACTTCCTGTGGGCATCTGAGTTGTGTTAGTGGGCCACCTGCAGCATGTGTTTGCTTTTGTAAAACATGGTTTAGGAGTGCCAGTACTTAATATCAGTGATTGAATTAGGAGACTGGGTGCATGACTTGAACATATGTGATCTTTGCTTAAAAATCAAGATGATGACATTTATGTATCTACTCTTGGGGTTGTTTTGGTAACCTGACTTTCCAAATGGATATTTGAAAATACCGGTTTTCAGAGACTTTGAGAGAGTAGGGTACTGTATATTCATTAAACTGTTGTTGTGCTCTGTAAAATCATTTGCAAAGTAAAAGAATACACAGTAATTTCTGCTTTGCTGAAATACTTAATCTTGGGATCTTAAAATGTTTTGTAAATGCTGATGAATAAAACCTCCTTTCACTTCTACAAAGCACATGGTGTTATTCACATTTAATGTATGGAATGGAACCCAGATGTATTAACTTACAGTCTTGTGCTATAAGCAGCAAATTATCTCTTCCCCTCTGTTTTTATGTGAATTGTCTCTGCTTTCCAGCTCTTCACTTTATGAGACTTTTAAGTGCACAGTGTAGTGATTTACTGTTGATCACTTTTCGAACATTTGATCCTAAATGGAACAGCCCTGCAGGTTATGAGTTGTGAAATGACAGAAAACAGGAGCTCCCGAAGTTCAAGCTGTTTTAAAGTTGAAAAAATTACAATAAAGAAAATAATAAAATGAATGGTGTGAGAGAGGCCTGGTTTTACTGTTAAGCTGTCACTGGCTCAACTCTGAACATCTTTGTTTTGACAAATTTGTGGTTGCTCTCTTTAAAAAAACAAAACTCAAACACAATTGTACTCTATCCCTGCTGAACATGCAATTAACATGAAGACCTGTCTTTTTTGGTTTTCTTTAATATCTCTTTTTTTTAGTTGCAACACCTAATGGTGTGGTCATTGTGTCTACTGCCATTGTAGCATTTGTAGCATTGTTTCAAAACTGCTGACTCCACAGGTTTGAATAAGCTCAGCACATCTGTGATGTCCTTTAAAGCTGTAAGCAGAAGACAAACATCTGTTACTGCAATTGTTCTTACTGTGTGCTAAAGACATTTGCAAAAAAGTGCAGCAGAGATTAAGGTTACTTCTGTACTGCAGGAGATCTTGTGGGGAGGTCTTTAGTTGGTGATGCTGTGCTGAGTGTCTGTTTGTCTCAAGTTGGGAGCAGTGCAGATAGATGGTTTGGGAGATTCATCCTTGAACTGCAGAAAAAAAAATGTATCCACAGACATAATTTCATTATTTGATCTCTGTATAGTGCCATGCTTCTCTGATGAAATCGTTCAGCATAGATTTTAAAATGGTAGCTTGGAAGCCCTTAGCACTGGGGTTTTGGAAGAAGTGCATCATCAAGCACCAATCATGTTACATCCCGCTAGTGTACCTCAGAGATATCTTAGCTAGCTTAAACTGACACCAAAAGGGAAATAAGGGCTTGCTTTCTCAGCTACATAGGCTTGTGTCTTCTTCCAAGGAATGGGTTTTAAAAGTAATCATTTTGTTAAATGAGCATATGCAAACCTGCAGTGAAGAATTACCTCTGCAAAGCATTTGTTAATTGTAATACTACTATAAAAAGACCTTCCTTTCTCCACATCACTATGAAGCAACTGTACTTGATTCAGAATGAAAAATTGGGTAGAACAAGGAAAACACATGCCTTCTTCTTCTTTTTCTTTTTTTTTCCTTTTTTTTTTCTTTTTTTTTTTCCTCTCTCTGTCTAATCTCGTTATAACTGAAGGAATGCAAGTGGTGGGCAGGGAGTTTTTGTGCAGTAAGGATGAGAGATGGGCCGAATGGTAAGGAAGGAGCTGAAAAGCAAAACTTTTCTGTAAGGACAACACTGGATAAGAGAGAGGGCACTTACTAGTGATTTTGTTCTAGAAATTAATCTATAAGCCAAGATTATCTTCAGGGTTTTCAGACTTGGTTGCTCTGCGAACAGCAACTCCATGGTACTAAAATGAATGTGTTGTCAGGAGTTTTGTGCGTCCCTGAGTCACCCTGGTCTGCGTAGAAGCCGGAAGGTTAGGAGCCTTACCTGAGTACTCGTGTGAGAATGATGAGCTTTACATTTTCATGATGGTATCAATATGTCTGCTATGGAACACTGCTGTGTATGCGCCAGTATAAAAGGATAATTTTGAAATAAGGGGGAGTGAGCATTTGTTTAGTAACTTTTAGTTGCTAGCAGAAAAGCTTCTATGCTTTTTATTTCTCAAGAAGAGTTGGAAGAAGAGAATTGATACATCTGAGAAACTGATAGTTTTCTGATGGAAACTATTTTAACTTTATCGGCATGAGAGCAGTTGATGGATCATTCTTTCTGAGGTTTTCTGACAGTTCTTTGACATATTTAAAGATAAACCATGCTACTAATATTGTATAAACAATCCTTTTGATTTCTGCTGATACCTTTTCTGAAAAAAAAGTGCCAAAGTTACTTGGTGATGAAAATACTTTAAAAACATTGGCTGTATTTAAAGGAAGACCTTGCATTTTAAGTGGACTCCCTAACTACTCCTTCCTTTCTTGGCACATTGATAATACAGTGTGATGGTGACAGCACTGAGACTCTTTCGAAAATTATAAATTATGTAGCTGGTTGTGTGTATATATATTGCCTGGTTCTGAGTAAACCTACCCATCAACAATTTAAACATGGAGACTTTTCTCACCTAGACAGTGTTTATGGTCCTTATCTTCTTTGATTTGCATGAGTGACCTAAGGGCAGCCAATTCTTCACACTCCCCAGCTTATCTTAATTTCCTTAATTCAAGATTCAAATTCTAATTCATGACTTTCTGTAGTGTGTTCTAATTTGTTTGGTTAACAATTGCTAACAATCTAAAACCTGTTCTATTTCTCCCCTTTGTTTTTAAAATCTCCAGTTGTTTCTTATACAAATGTCCTTATCTCCTTGAGCATTCGTTTTGGTTGTGTCATAAGAAGAATTTAGATTTCCTTATCTTGGGCTATGAGACTGTTCAAAGCCAATAGAGACTTCATTTTCACTGCAGGTCATTTGGCCAGGCCTTTGGTATTTAATATGAACGTTTGTTCTTCCTGTAATGAACTGTGCCAATCATGGGCAAAACATAGGAGGCTACTATTCCTGTGGATCTTAAGTTGCTGGGATATGTTGTGTTTGTAAATTGCTGAGTTCCTGATGAGGAAAGGCTATTATAGAGATAAACTAATCTCTACAGCCTTCTACTTCTTCATTTAGCCTAATAGGCATAAAGCACTACAAAATTTCAACTAAAGAGGATTCAATTTTAACAGTTCTGATGATTACAGCCAAGCTGTGAATGCAGGTTTGGATGTAGCTCCAAGAAAATTGTGTGTCCTTACAAAAACGAAAATTTACCAAATTGTCAGTAAGCTTGAGTAAGATAGAGCATAGCCAAGGTACAGGTAGAGCCAATGTGCAAAATTCTCAGTGGTAGAGCATTTGAAATCTGAGTATGTCTGATGAGCAACTTATTTTTGCATTAAAATAAACAATGAATGGTAAATTTATAATTAATGCAATGCAGAATGCAAACAATAACCCAAAGCACACTCCATGCACCCAACCCTCTATCTAATTAGTCTGGAACAATGAGGTGGAACTAATTGGATGAACGATTCAGGCCTCAAACAAATGTACCTTCCTAAAAAGTTAAGAAATTCTTACAGGCAAGTTTTTTTTCCTTCCTGTTTTTGAAAGATGGTGTAGAAGTTGTAAGCAATGAGAAATTCAAATAACAAAGTTTAGCCTCTAAAACAATCAGTAGCAACCTGCTGAGATAGTAGCCTGTATGAAGATGTTTTATGTACTATGACTATGCAGTGTTTTCCAGTAAGATTACAGTAATTACCTCAAGTTTTGCTGGAAGTATCATAACTGTGCTCCATCCACCATAGGCACAATTAGTTGGCACTAAATGAGGGGAAGTGTATTTCTCCTGAGATCAGGAGGCCTGAACTGCAGCTGTTGTCTATGCTGTGCATGTGAGCAAACACAAAATAACTAAATAATCTCCACTGTCCTTGTGCTTACACACTTGTAAGCCAGAGGAAAGCAGTTTTCCTGTAACCTACTCTTGATTATACTTCTTTTGATGGGTAGCTTTATTATTTACACTTTTTTTTGGTACCAAGTCCAATTAAAACAATTGGACTCTAAACAGGCTTCTGTCTTAAGATACGTACTTGTAACGGGTAGCGTATGGAAGCACAACCTGTTAGCAGCTGCAAATTTTGTTGATTAAACTCGGTGCAGACAAATTTACAAGAGAAACTGTTCTATGAAAAATTCCAGTTCACCAACATACAAAGGTATTCTATTTTCTTTCTAGTTTCCACAGCTTCTTGCCAAGAATAATACCCAGTTTCTTGCAAAGTGTTGACACTGAAGGTTCTAAAAGCTAAATTTTTATCAATTGTTTTGAGTAGTCTTGATTCTCTGTAAACAAACATGTCTGTCTACGCAGACACCCAGAGATACTCTTAGTTATTGCATACCACGTTCTTTTCAAGCAAGCTTTCAGAGCCTTGTGTGGCCACAGCAAAGTTTGTTTGCAACACCTGCTGAGATGCACTAAAAGGTAATGCAAATGACAGGACTCTGGTACCTATTTTTGTTCCTCACAGTGTTTAGTGAAATTTAGGGATTATGTTCGTAACTCGTTTTGACAGGAATACCATATAAGTCCTGACCAAGCAAGACTTCAAATTTTGAAAGTTTAAGGTGTTCTGTCTTTTATTCTCAAAGCACATTGCAAATAAATAATCCCCTAAAAATCCACTTGATACAAAAAATTAATACACAGCTAGGTAAGTGAAGCATGGAAAGCATAAAGTACTGCTTCAAAGATTACGTAAGTGAATCAGTGGCAGATCCCGCATTGATGAAATAGTTGGGAATGTCGGAAGATTTTGGTCTCAGGTTAGCAATAAGACCAAATGCAATATGAAGTGATAGTGTCATATGCAATGTTTAAAACAAGACCAACATTTTCAGTTTTGCATAAGTGTCTGTAATCATCTGTCATTATTTGTTTTTTGGTTAAAATGTAAATGGATAATACTTTCTTGAATTGCTGTAGGAGCTTTAATCTGCTTTAATATCCTGAAGTGTGTTTGCAATGCTCATAAGTGAGTAAATTTAACTATAGTAGTTGCTACTTTGAATTCATAAATCAGCCTACAGGAAGAATTTCTATTGAAGTACAGTGGTAGAAATGGAAACAAAAACTTTCATAGATGGAAGTTTCTAATTCTTGGATTGGGATTATATACATAGAAGGTGAAAAATTTCATACTGTCAAGATTTTACTGAAGTGTATGTGGTATTAATTAAGTAACTATGTCCATACATACAAGGAACAAGCCCATGGTGGAGCCAAGGTAATAAAATTTAGAGTTAAATGTCAAACAAATGTAGTTCTTACATAAATATTCTTTCTTGTAAATGATGGGTGGAATTTTGGTATTCAGTGTGTATTACATGAAGTGTGCTTTGCAAGGAACACATTATTTCTTTTTCTGCTTGTGTTTTTGTCCAATATATTTCAGTAGAGAGATATATATACATACACGGTTTCCTTTTTTCCAAGACAGTTACTTTAGTTAGCAAAAAGGGTTATTTTATCTGTTGTTGGTTGATTGTTTTTTGTTTAAGTGGAGTGTTCCAAACTGTATTTGTTGAATAACGTTTCTTTAAAGGAGAAAAATTAAATATTAGAGAGCACTGTGGATAAACTATGAAAAGAGCTTCTAGACTTAAAGATGTATTCTGGCTGCTGGTTAAGATATACTGAGATTTTCACCTGAAAGTCAGCAATTTGTATCTAGACCATGAGCTGAAGTGAATCAGAATAATGCATAAATATTAGTCATCACCAGTGTGAAAACAAATATAGAACTGTGTTGAGGACAGTAGGACTGAAAGTCAAGAATTAGAGAATTTAGGATTAAAATTTTCTGTGCAATCTTTCCTTTTTTGGTATTACGAGAAAATCTGATCTCACTTTGTATTTTATGTGATATCTCTGCCTCAGTCTGCTCAGAGAATAAGTCTGTTCGCAGCAAAGGAAATTGTTTTCAGATTATTGCATCATTGGTGTTGCAAAGGTTGATTTTTCCAGAGCAAGACCTAATCAAGACAGTTGAACTCTTCCTATGAGAATCAGGTATGCTTATGGTAATATAAACATATATAAGTATACTTAAGGATGACTAAACCATTCTAAGCAGGCCTTTCATGGCTGCACATTAATAATACATCCCATTTTGTGGGTGCTTGGTTTGTGAGATTAAAAGTATAATGCTCAATTCTACAACTACATTCAGTGAAGGCTGTTCTTTTAATAAATTAAATGTTACAGCATGCCATATTAAACTGAACAATCGAGTCCTGAGTGCCTCGAGGCAGGACTCAGAGTCAAAACTCTTCACATCAATCTGTTTTGGCTCCATTTCCTCTCTGTAAATGGATGAATCTGTCTGTCAGGATGGAGGTATTGTGAAGGTAAAGCAGCTGTGAGGCACTCAGTGTAGGTTCCAGCTGCTAAAGAAAAGAGTAATTTGGTGTTCCAAACTGAACTTCATTGGTGTGCAGTGGGGCCTTGGATGACAGGCTTCAGAATGGGGAGAAAAACAAAATGAGTAAGTTTTGTTGGGAGCCATCCTCCATGCTTGTAATTGTCTTTTTGTAGCCTGGTTTTAGGTCTCATGCTGGAAAGTTAAAAGAAAATACATCACGTGCAATGAAGTTCTATGGGACTAAAAGTGAATTGTAATGGAAAGTGCTAGGTAGCAAAGGGGGCTGATACCCCCTTCTGCGATATTGTCCTATTGTCAGGGAGATGGAATTTTCCTAAGCAGAAGCCTTGTGGCATAAAGTGGTCTTGTAATTCTGGCATATTGCCCAAGCGTCAAAAAAAAGGAAAGTAAGCTTTTCCCTTTTTGAAAATTTTATACATTTTATGAACTTTGTGACGGAAGTCGGCTAGAACTCCTTTTTTAGCAGCCTCCCGTTGCATCAAGTGTAATGCAGTGGTATTTTCTAGGAATGGTTACTGCTAGGATGAGGTTTGTAGGTAGAGTTATCAACTTGTATTAAACCATCTAAGATGGACTAAGCACTGCTAGAGGCAGGAGAATTTGATTTAGATTGAAATGCCAGTGAAGTGCACCTTAAATCCTCTCTTCTTTCTTTGGAAAGCTGAGGATCCAGGATAGGAGATGTGATAGAGTATTTTGTACTGGTTTGTTACCTTGAGATGCCAGTGGCATGCGGACTGTAAATACATGTTTTAGTGTAGTGGAAGTAGATTTGACTTTCAGTAGGGATGGTTGTCCTGTAGGGTCTTGTACACATCATACGCATACTGGATGACTGGAAAATTGCTCTATTTGGAGATGTCATCTGTCACAGAGTTGCCCAAACAGCTTGCTCTGATATTTTTCTTTCCATGTTAGGTTGGTACAAATAAGACAAGAACCATATAATAGCAGTTTTCTAGGACCATCTGGAATCTGGCTACTCCCAGCTGCTCCTGCAGGTCAGAGACTAACTGGTCTAGTGTTGGCAGGTTTAATGTAATGTGGTGGTCTGAGAGGAAATCATTGCTTTTGTTTGATCTTCCTGTACTTATTTCACAAGCTTTCATATACCACTTATTAATCAAGAATGCAGCTAAGTGCTAAGAGAAAGGAAGTAGTCCAGCTGCTATTGCATTAATCAAAGCACACTAGGAATTTATAATCAGCTGTATAAATAGAATTCACAATAAAACCAATCAGTGTAGTGTCACAGGAAGTGGAATCGTGTACCATCTGTATTCTTCTTTCATTCTGAGTGCATAGTGGTAGCATTATGTTGTTAGATCTGTTTGATCATCTTGCACTACAGAAGTGTGAGCTACATGGAGAGAAGTCCACCCGGGACTGCAGGTGCTGGGATGTGCTGCCTTTTGTCCATCAATCCTAAGTACTTGCTGGAGCAGTTATTTTGATCCTGTTGATCTAGCAGTCTGTTTTTGCAGAACACACAGCAATTCACCTACTACTCTTCTCCAATCTGCTTTATCCCATCAGGAGGTCACTTGTACATAGTCTTTTTGTGTGCCCTTTAATAAGTTGCACTCCTTGGCCCTTCCCTATCTCACTGGTCCACAGAAGACATGCCAAGCAATGGAAGATCGTTTTTTGCTCAAAATGAAGAAAAACTTAATATCCTGTATTTCAGCAAAGGGAAAATTTGCGTATTTTTCCTCTTAGTGCACCCATGTTCTCTTTCTATATTGTCTGTCTTAACCAAGTCTGAAATTACCAGGCCACCGAAGGAAGTTCTAATTCCTTTGTTTATTACATTTACCGTGTTTATCTTTTTAGATCCTAAGAGTATAATAGGGTTGGGTAGGACAAGATATGTGGATCTTTTATTTTGGTGATCTTCTTGTTTTATTAGGCAGTCGGAATTGAAACATTTTAACTTTACAAACTGGAAGAGGTTGAAATGTGCGTTAGTCCTGTGACAGAAGGCCCTTTCATTTGTCACTAACTTCTTAATAAAATGAAGGCTTGGAATTTTGCTAGCTAGGAAAATGTCATTAATTTGATGACAATACTTAAGCTTGGGTTTGGGTTTTTGTTTGTTTGTGGGTTTTTTTTGGGAGGGGGGGTGTTTGGTTTCATTGTTGTTGTTTTTTTTGCTTCTAGCTGTCTCTTTCTGTTCTTACGCATTTTTTCAGATACCTTCTCAAGATTTTGCAGGTCAAGATTGCTAAACTGTGTCTATTCCTTAACATCTACCTTTTATAATGTGGAATATGAATGAGGTGATATTACTTGCGATCATGTGCATTTTGCTCTGCAGTGGAGTCTTTACCACATTACACAGCTTTTAGTTTCTTCTATTTGAAACTGAACTAAGGTCTTAATACCAGTTAATAATTCAAATACCATTCATGATTTCTTTTTACTCTTGCTTTTCATCTTTCTCTTAATCCTGTTTGTGCTCATGGAGCTGTTGTAATTTGATAATATTTAACATAATAATATTTCTTCTGAACAATTGCACTTTTTAAACCAACCAGTCTTATTTTTAGGAATGTGAATCATACAACTGTACTCTGTGTCATCCATCAATCTGTAAGGTTTTGAATTCACTAGATGTACTTCTTGATACAGCTGCTTGTTTCTTTGGGGACAGTGTTGAAGCCTGTGCTCTGGTCCTTGATGGTGTTTATGATCTGTTTGTGCTTTGAAGTTACACTCATAGAGAAAATTAAGAAAAAGACATTTGTGTATTTTGAGCCTCATTTACAATGTGTTTTTTTACTTACATGTATTTTTTTCCAGCCCATCTAATTGCCTAAGAAACATATCAGATTGTAACTCAGTCTCATAACTTCATATCTAGACAGTTTTTGGTTCTTCATTTGAAGCCTTTAGAGAAAACGTTGTGTTTTCTGGATGAATGTTAACACTCTGCCTGTTAGTAAAAGCTTCAAATCTTTCAACTCTTGTTCTCCATACCTTTCATCAGTCTTCATAAGTTTGCTCTGTGGTAGGGTTTTTCACTTGGAGAATTGGCTTTCAGGTTGTAGAGAGACCTCTTAGAGAAGGGAAAGCAAAGATTTTATACTGCTTCAGAGTCTCCATATGTATTTGGATTTGCTCAATTCTTGCAAGTGATCTAGCCTACATTTGGTTGGCTTTGAAGGGACTATCCTGTTGCAGTCTATATCCTCAGGAAAAAATTCTTTTGTACTGTATCTGAAAAGAAGACGGTGAATCAATTGGTGCCCACTTGTGTATCCCTGCTTGTAACAAGTATTTTAATATGTGTAAAGTGAAGGCCAAAATTTTTGAGTTTTTTATGGCAAAAGCTTTTCTTTGGTAATTTCTGTAGCTGAGTCTCAAAATTAATTATCTGGAGGTTTTTTTATCTCATCTTTGTCGTTTCATGCTCTGTATTTTCCTTCTTTATTTTCTTTTAGTTCTGTTTTTCACTTATATGTATGCTTATTTTTTATTTGCACACTGACCTTCATAAATATTTAATACTCTGTGAATTGTGAGGTGTGTGATGAAAAGGGTTTATTTTGTCTCATTTTTCAATGAAATATGTATATAGTAATGTATAAGTCTTCATTTTTGTAATGTAAATGTGAAATACTTTGCTCTTTTATGCTGTCCTTTATCTTTGCTTGAGTTCTGGATGCTTTCTATATTTATATTGGGTATGCCTTGGTGGGGTTTTTTTTTTTTGTCCTTGGTTTTTAAACTTACCTCTTTATTCCTCTGTGTTTATTCTTTCTGTGTTTATTTTACTTAGCTGGGCTGGTATTTAATGTTTGCTCTCTTTTTGTATTTGCATTTACCTGTGCCCTGCCGGTCTGTTGCTGAGTATTTGTTCACATATCTTTTTCTTGAAATTCAAGTTATAGTGTATAGTCAGATTCACTGGTATCTGATTCATAACTGGAATGTACTTCTAGGAATTTAATATAACCAAGTTTTTCTTCGTGAATTCTTTGTGAAAGTTCTCTTATTTTTACCCCAGTAACATGGAATACACTGTACTTGCATTGGATTTATGCACCACCTGCCACTAACTGCAGGGCAAATTTTCTATTTACCCTGTTGTTACTTGTATCTGTGCACCCTACTTAAAGTTTAAATTGTCTGTGTTACAGTGATTACTTAAGCTGTCCTAAAATCAGTGTCAGTAATTGTGGAATTTGATGAAAAATGCAGTGCTGACTTTTTTATAGTCTGTAAACCAGACCAGGTTATGGTCTTGTTTATTATTCTCCTAGCAAGTTCTTGCTATTTTCAACTTTTCTACTATAAACCATCCTTCTAATACAAAACCTTGTGCCAATATCATTAGTTAATAATTGGCATAACTGCATTAATTCTTAAGATAAAATGGTTTTTTGTACTTCAGTAACATTTAAAAATTTAATCCAAATATGCTGAATAAGAAGAAAATTTGTACTCCTAGGAGAGCAAGGCTGAAATGTTAGTATTTGGCATATCTTGCGAAGATGGCTTAAGTAGAGTTTGACTGGTTTCCTACCCCACCACCACTTGTCTAAGGATATAATTCAGACTGTAAATATAAGTTATATTTATAAGTTATTATATTACAAATTTTTTTACTCTTAGAATCTCGGCTATAATGACTGACAGATATCTGGGTTCCAGGACAATGTACAGAGTGTTTTTTCTTATTTTGTAAATGGGACAACACAGACAGCGGGGCAAATTCAGTTTCTTAAAAATTTCTTTTCAGACATTCACTAGAGAAGTGATTTGTGCATAATCCTTTAACATTACCTTGTCTGATGGAAGCAGTTTTCCATTTTGAAGTGCTTGTGAATGTGCCGTATAGCTGTTAAATGCACCTAATTTATAAGTGTCAAAAAATGTTTTGGTTTTCAAATAGAACAGCTGAAAGCTAGGCTGACACAATCAACCATCTTGACACCTCCCTTGGAAAACAGCTTAGTGAGCACAACTTGCAATAATCTATGGTCGATTGTTTCTTTCTTTGTTTCAAAATAATTAGTAGTCAGTAGTATGTAGGCATTAGAGTCTTCTCCTCCCCTCCTTTTATATTATGCTCTTTTATTCCTGTGGCTGAAACAATCTAGTGTACCGAGTGTTAAAAAGTAAATTGGTGTGTCAAGGTAAAAGGCACTGTAGAACTCATGCATACTTTAATACTCTTAACTTTAATATTCATACTTTAAGATTCTTAAATCTGATAAATATATTCATGTTTATTTATGCAAAATAAATTATATGTAGTGTTCCAGGTTACCGGGACATGTTTTTGTTGTTTGAACCCATGGCTAGTGAATTATACAGTAGGGTAAAAATGATAGTTGTGAGTTAAATTTTATTCAGTCTGGCTTCTTTGTTACTCTATCTCTTTCATTAATGTGCCTAAGTAGGTGATATTCTTTAGAAGTCAGTGTTCCATAAAACCTTGAAGGCATTTTAGTCTAGTCTGTTTTTAAAGAATGAGAGTCATTCAAATTCCAGGGGAATTTTTTATCATCTACAGTTACTTACATGGCCCTATGGAGATTTGCTCTGACATACCTATTTTCATGAGAGCACTGCTCTTCTTTTATGAATTCAGTAAACATTTTAAATAAGCATGACTTCATTCTGCTCTTGGAGAAACTCAGACTTATCAGTGTGAGTCTATTCAGGAAGGTGAGCAAAGGTCCTCTGGGTGTGCCAAGTCACCAGTCTGTGCATGTTGGGGCCAAGAAATGTATTAAAGACACTGCAAGTTTAGTAAGTCAAAACATTTTCACTATTTCCATATTTATCAAACATGTCAAGAATGTGATCACAAGGCCTTCCAGGGATCAACTGCTCTAGTATTTTAATTATTTTTAATTTTTTTGAAACTGTGACAAAAGCCAAGTTCACAATGTGCAGCAATGCTTTCGTATCTATGAATGTGAAGAGTGTCTGCCTGAGCTTTGAGATCTGTTCTGAATGGCAGGCAGAGTTCTCCAGATGTGTATTCACACCCTGCAGTTGATGGGGACTTGGGCTTTTGGAGATGTGGAGTCTTTTGGCACATTTCCTATGACCAAAAGCCTGCAATGAATTTTTTTGTAGAGTCTGTAAATATTCTTCTGTAGATCAACTCATCATTAATACTTGCAAACGCACATGGACTCTGAGCAGGGAAGTCAATCTCATTAGCCTTGCAAATGTTAATCAAAGCATTTTTAATACACTGGCTTAGCGATGAGCACAGGACTTTGAAAATTGGAAGGGACATGTTCTCTTCCTATCAATACTGAGCTAACCAGAAAAAGAGAACAAGACATGAAGGAACCTAACCACATAAGAGAGACACCTGTAGACAGAGGCCTGTCTGCAAAATCAGTTTGATTTCATGACTAGCTTGCTGAAACCTGACTCTAGGAATTATTCAGCAGATTGATCTATCCCATTCTGTGGTGCTGTGTACTTTTTTGTATGAACAGAATGAGGGTAAGGGAATTGAAAATTGTATCTTGACTAGCTGAGGGTGAAAAAATATAGGTAAGCATTGGAATGGGTGGAAAGGTTTTTGCTACTTTTGATATTTTTTTTATTTCCAAGAGTTATATTTGCCAAACTTCATTCCTGTAGCCAAAGATACTGGATCACATACATGTATGTGCATGTGCTTGTGAATAGGCATGCAAAATTACCTTTGAACTTCTGGCCAGTTTCAGACAGATTTGTCAGAAGATTTGAAAAAAAAGTTCCTACAAATATGGTGAAAGTAGATGACCAGTGTAAGAAGGTGACAAAAAACTGTGTGTGCCAGCAACCATGAGAGAACATTCAACAGGTCCTCAAAACTCTTAACCTATTGTGAATGAATGAGAAAAACAGTCTGAGTGTAGTAACAGCATCTTCTGGCTCTAAAACCTTTGGGAAAACAGTTCTGAGTTCTATTTGAAAACCTGATTTTATGCTTCAGGAAAAAAACCCTGTGGAATACCTGGAGCCTTTGCAATTATTGTAGGAACATTGAATATACAAAGATTCCTTTTGATGTTAGTGAGTATAGAAAATTATTGCATCTTGTTTTTATTCACAGTGGTTAAAAACTCAATCATGTTTTTTACCATAGGCTTATTGTAATGAAATATTTAACTTTTTTTTCTTGTCATCTTTTTCTTGTTATTTTGGCATTTTGAAGGATGCATTTTTTTTTTCTTCAAACACTTGCATTAATACGTTTATTTGTTCCAGCTGGTAGTTCATGGGCTAAATCCATGAGAAACTTTGTATCCTGCTGTCTTTTTCTTGAGGAAGAAAGGACCACATATGAAGGCTGTACTTGCAACCCAGGCTGATTCCTGCATGTGGGCAGCAGCTGCAGCCTGAGTCACCTGAATGTCAGTGTATAAGAATAAGGTAGAGGTGGACCTTCTGGTTGTGCATTTGGCTTTGCTCTTTCAGCCGCTTGCTTTGCAGCAAGGTTGGGCAAGCTTAACTAGAGAAATAAGTATTTTGTGCTTAAATCTTTGTCTAGAAAGCGAAATAAAATGTGTGAACATTGAGTGTTAAAATACTGTTTGGACCCTGTAAAAACCAGTTGTTTAGCGGGTTCTGTTTGTGTTTGATTTTTTTGGAGGGGGGGGATGGGGGGGTTTGCAGTTTTAAAAGAGAACAAATTTAGTCAATACTGGCCATCATTCAGACTACTAATGAAATCATCAAATATGATTTAATATTTATTAACGTCCAGAAGGTGCTAATGTAACTTTCCAAGTTAAAGTATGAAAGAGAATTTAAGCCTGTTATAGATTGTTCTAGTTTAGCACATCTGCCAATCGCTTTGATTTTTAAAAGAAAAAACCATTCTGTATAGTGAAATCTGTCTGTACTGGCTAAGTATTTTGGCATCTCCAGAGCCCTTGCTGAGACATCTCTAGTATATACAGGGCATGAGGATGAAAGAAATATTTGCTACTAAAGTCTGCTAGAAAAATGAAAACAGCAATAATGCTGTTTCTCTCTTATCTAGCATCTTTTGAATCTGAAGAATTCAAAGCACTTTAATGCCACTTCATTAACCTTTAAGGTGTATCTCTGTTATAGATTGATTATATTCCCTTGTTTGCAGATGGGAGAAGTATGACTTAGTCCAGTATAAAACACTGCAAGGTGAGCTCTTGAGAACACCCAGAAATAAAACCCTGCTTTTTCTCCTTTAGATTTAGATCCAGCAAATGCTTCTGCAGATGTTTAAATTTCTGCACTGCTCTCATGTTTAATCTGAATGAATACTGGTATGTGTGGGAACAACAGTTAGCAATCCTGCATGTTTCAATATGGGAAATGTAAAATCCCAAACGTGTTTGAGGCTGGTCTTGGGCTTAGCATTCTAAAATATATTAAGTATATCTGCCCAGAGTAGTGACTTTTAAATGTCCTTTTATCAGCCAGAGGAAAGTACTGTGTTTTGTTGCTGCTCTGAGAGTTGGAGACTAGACATGATATCTCGATAACTGTCCTTGTGTGTTAATTTTATAAGTATAATATAAATCTTTCATAAATACTGAAAGATATTTGGAAACTGCAGGGTACCATGAGGCTAATTGCTCAAATGGCATTGTTGCTTATTTTAATACAGCTCCTCCAGTCAATTTGATTTCTGTCATGTGTTTACCTTGCCTCAGTAGCCTTAACATACATTTTCAGACAGCTGAGAAGCACAAGTGGTGTGGTTTGCTGGGGCTGTGCGTGAGTGTCTTTCAGCCCTTCCCAGGTCACTGCTGAGCTGCTGCCTGCTGTGTTTGAGAGCCATAGGAAGGCTGTTGTCAGAAGCTTGCATTTGCTGTGTGAGTTTGTTTTAACATCTGGCTTTGCTGTTCTGTGTTGCAGTGTAGAGATGCAACTCTGAAGAAACAGACAAGGGGCTGCTGATATTCCAAAATGTTTCGGTGGCAGTAATACAGAGCCAGAGACAAGGCAGTTTGGAATCACAACAGAGGAACAAAGCTGTTGAAAAATCATTTTTTAAAAATGAAAAAGCCTTATTGGTAGTCTTCCACCCAGTCCACTTGTCACAACAATGCCAGCTGTTTTGAATGCAGTGAGCTGTTTATATTTTAACTCTAGCTGATGTTAAATTAGTGAAATAATGACTGAAGTGTAGTTTATATGTCAAGGAAATGCTCTGCAGGGAATGTGCCTTTTAAATGCCTGAATATAAACACAGGAACAGATACGTAATGATCTTTTCTCATATTTTTTTCAGTTGCAGAGAAGTATACTCTTAAAAATAGTTACATTGTAGTATGAAAAAGGAGAGAAGCTTCCCTGAAAAGTATTTTAAATTTTGCAAAATTACGTGGTGTAATTATTTCATCATTATCTGTTTGGTGATTGTAATATTAGTAGTTCATTCCTAGTTGACTTGATTGAGCTTTAAGATGCCCAGACATTTAAATAGCAGCAGCATTTTCCCTACCCTGTGACTCGGTGAGAAAACAGGGATGTAGCTGAAATAACTGAATGACAAACATGGAGTCTAGCAGGGGAGGGGAAAATGATGTGTTTTCCACTTGGGTTGTATTCAGTAACAAAAAATAACTTAATTTCCTTTTTCACTTCTGTGTAATGTGGTGGGAATCATAAGTAACAGAAGTATGGGAAAATACGGGAAGAAAGATACAAAGATGCTGAGCTGGTTTGACTGTGTTTGTGGTTGCTTGTGCAATCAAGTCAGTCACAGGTTCCCCTGCCTCACCTCCTTCGCATGCTGATAGAGGCAGATTTCTCTGTTACTGTGGAGTCCTGTTAGCAGCAACCAACTCCCTGAATCTATGGGAGATCATCTTCCAGGAAGCTGACAGCAGATATGTTTACCAGCAGCAACAAGGGACTAGAGTAAATTGAAGAAAGATTATTTTGTTCCTTTTCTTTTGCCAGAAAGAGTGAATGAAGTATTGAGATGGGACCTCCTGTAGGGGAAATCATAAACCATATGATTTTGTCTTGATTATGATGTATTAAAAGTTGCACCATTTTCTTACTTAAAATAGTGTGTTTTGTGTTATAAAATAATGTATGTGTTTGAAAATAATTTGGCTTTAAAAAAAATGTCCTGCCAAGTAGACTGACCCTACATAGTTTTATATTTAAATTTCTTTACTCCAGAGGTATGTGGACTGGTAGAATGTGAATAAGGCTGAGAACTCGTTAGATTAATGTGTGTACACATGCACAAGATGAGGTGCCTTGGGCTCCAGAATGCTTACAGTCAAAATAAACATTGAAATTTGGGCTTGTTTGGAAATCCCAGTTCATAACAGAAAAGGAAAAAATTCTTAGTTAAAAAAAGTCAGGATTAGAGTGTAGAAAACCTTAAGAGATGAGTATACGTGTTTTAGGACATGAACTTTGATTTCTTTAACCAGAGATTCACATGCTGAATTGATTACTCCATAACTGTTTCCCCACATAATTTTTTAGGGTTTTGGCTGAAACATCCCATGCCAGCTGTTGTAGAGACCAGACACTAGACTTGGCTGGAAAGAGTAATAGGGTTTGGTGCGCATCTCTCCTGTTTATGGGCTGTTAGAATCCCTCTGTGGGGCTGGAGCCCCAGCATGGCTGGAGCGTGGGAGGTGGAACCCCTGTAGTGCTTCCGACTGCCTACTCTGTCCCCGTTTCACTTCAGCCCATCTCACCCAGCCCCTGCCCCAAGGGCTTTTGTCTGTTCTGAGGGTCCTATTAATGTTTCACAAATTTTCCAAAAGTGAATATAGAGCTTCTACATTAAATAATAAGACACGTTTACTAAAGCTTTCTAGAACATTTTAATCAATCTTAAGATTAGATTTAGTTTCCTAGGCCAGGCTTTTTTTTTTTTTTTTTTTCAGACAGACACAGACCTATGCTGGAAATGCTTACTGTCATACAGATGAGAGTTTAAAAGTAAATCTCTTGGGTTTTATGTGAGGGAAACCCAGCTGGGAAGAAAGTTTCATTGCATGCTAAGTGATTGCAAAACGGCCTTTAGCATATTAACCTTATCTGTAGATATTTCACATATCACTTCATTAGCATTGCATCCCAAAGAGTCTTGCTATTTGTGACTTCCAGAGCTGGAATTTCTAGGGATGAGGCAGTAGCTATCAAAAATAGTTAGAGCTAATTATTGTGAAATAGGTATTTTATTGGCACAGATGACAAGAGTTGAGAAATACACACTATCTTTCATCTGTGCATTTCAAATCACTTTCCAGATGAGCTAATTAGGCTTCCTAGATAATTAGAAGTAACTTATAAATAAATAGTGGGAAGCGGCTTGCCTAGTATCACATAGTGAATCAAAAGGTACCTAAAATGAAACCTGAGACCTAGTTCCACATTTCCTGCCATCAGCATGCAGTTGATCTGTACTGACATTGCATCTAATTAAGATGCATTTACAGAAGACTGGGAAAAGTTGAGGTCTTGAGTTTTCAGATCTCTGTTGCAGCTTGTACTTCATTGTACAGTATTTCACAGGGTTGCTGCAGAAGAGGAGCAGAGCTCCTTTGCTGAATCAAGTAATACTTATATAAGAAAGCAGGAGGAAGTGTGGGAAATGGCTGTATGTTCCTGTAACTACGGGGAAGTTTTGACATTGTTGACTTGAGTCCTGCTTTGAGAACAGTCTCTAGATTAAATAAACAGTAATTTGATGTTCCCCTAGCTTGAAGGATTGCTTTACTTGAGGCACTGCATGTGCATGAGTGTTTTTGGTTCAGGGTGTTTTTGTTTGCTGGTGATGTTTTCTTTTTTTATAACTGAAGATCTCATTGATCCTGAAATTTTAGTGTTTGTTTTTCCTGATAATTTCTTTATCTTTGTGAAAGAATGGATTGGCATTTTGTCTGCAGATTACTCCCTTTTGGTTGCTTTGAATTGTCTTATGAACTCAAATGTGTTTTTCTTATGTATGTTTGGAGTATCAATGTTACTGATAATGCTGTCTCTACTGAAGAATGGCATACTCTTCTGGAACTGTGTGTATATAATTTATGAACTATGGAGGGCTCAAGTGCTTTATATGTAATGAATTAGTGTGCCTATGGCTCTTATGTCTGAACTTCCAGTGTGAAGAGCATGCTGCTGACCGTGCAAAACTCACTGCGGCCCTGGAGTGTGTAGTGTCCCTCAAAAGCTGTAGGTGTTTGGGTGTCTTTGTTATGTTTGAAATGAACCTTTTAGAAGCTTAAACCAAAAGTTGTTTCCCTGACTCCTTAGTAATTTGCTTTGATTCATCTGCTTGCAAAACCCTCTGGCGACACCCTTGCACAGTGAGCAGGTCTAAGATGCTGTTGAACTCCCTGGAGTGATATGTGGTGTTCAGAAAGAGACTCCTAGCTTGTAAAATTTTATCCAGTTTCTCTGAAGTTTTGGGGAGACCATTCAGGAAACTGAGTACACTTTTGTTCAGAGATCTGCCTTACAGGAGGGCAGAATTCATGTTTTTATGTGATGTGGATCACAAAAACAATTTAAGATGGCATTTTTCATACAACAAAACTAAGAAAAGATAATGATGTTAAGGTATTTTTTTTTGCCTAGTCGAAGTTCATTTTAGTAGGAATAATGTTACAAATTCTAAATAACAGTATACCTTTTTGGTAATTTTTTTTACATTTCCCTGATATTAAATAAGAACATGCAAAAGACTTTCAAATCTTACTACATCATTGATAACTTTTTTAATTAAGGGGAGTTATGTGTTTGCATACATAAGCATAAACGTTACTTGGCAAGAATTACTTCTTACCACATTGTTCTTAAAGTACATGTAGAGAGGCAAATCCATTTCTCATGGGAAAAGTATTGTTGATGAAAGTATGCAGCAAATCAGGGAATTAATTTTAATAATGTGTTGTTAACCAAACTGAGTGGTGCGACAACATGAGCCATGATGAACAATGATTAATTTATCTTGAAGACAAATTCATCATAATTGAATTACAGACACTGCTAGAAAAATAGCACTCAATTGCTAGATTTTTGCCAGTAGATTACCAAGCAGCTGTTCTGTGTCCTCTGCATTCTCTATAGGATGACATTTTGACTTTACAGTTCTGTCTTACATAGGAGAGACTAAATAGCAGTTGTATTAGAGAGAGATGATTATTGAATTCACATTTTGTAATGCAACTAGATTCTAATACCTTTCTGTAAAATGGTAGCATGTTCTGAAAAGTTCTACCATCTTCACTGATGCTACTTGTAGAAAAAAAATAACTGCTTACCATGTGCAAGGATACCAGATTGTAAATATGTGGCATTCTTCTAACACTGATGGAACCAAATAGCTTCAAGAATCTCTAGCTGAGCTCCAATATAGAGTGGGATCCTTTCAGACAAGAAAATGCATTGATAATTTAAGAACTCAATGTGCAAGTTCCATTTTTCTCCCTGGTATTTGTGAGAGGTTAAAGATCAGGTTTGAGGACAGCCGAGCAGGGTTAGCATTTTGTTGCTGCTGGGAGCAGTCCTTCATCTTTTTCCTACCTTGCTTGTTCTGCTGTTCATCTGATCCCTTGGTAAGTTGATTGAGGTTATCAGCTTGCAGAAGGCTTGTTCTGGATAAATTAGCTTCTGCCACTGAATTGGCCTACTGAAGGATTACATTAATCATAGCTTGTAAAAGGAAACATCAGGAATGTGTGGTTGGAAAAGGGGAATGCTAAGAGGAGTAGGGAGTGTGGGACCTCTTCCCTGCAGCAGTTGTCTCTCACATCAACTCAGCTGGGTTCCTCTTACTGCGCCTTATCATCTGGCTGCTTTAAATTGGTCTAGCTTTCAGAATGTTAGTCTGTAAAATAATCAGTATGTTCAGAGAGATGGGGCTACCCATAGAGGTAGAGTAGTGACTTGAGAATATTTCAGTCCTACTAACAATTAAATATTATGTACACTGGGAATGTGGACTTTTCTACTGGTATGGTTAATGACTGACTTTTGAAAGTTGTGATGGTAAACAGGAAAAAACTTTGACTTGCAAAGTATTTATATACTTTATGTATTTACATATATTTACATATATATGTATTTTATGTTTCTCATTTACTAGTATTCTACTATTCTATGAAATTTATTCAGTTGTTTCAGTCAGAGATACTGTGGATGTTGTGTTGCAGAAACACAAAATGAGTAGGGGCACTGGCCCTTGCAGAGTCATTCATGCCCCAGTTCTTTCTGAACTGGGATCAATAGCAGAGTTCTGCTACACGTGCTGTTACTGTACCAAAGAAGTATATGATGTCTGTCTCCTTAGGCAATCCAGAATTCTTTAATCATCTACTGGCACAGACTTTTTATGTTTGCAGAAAAAATACAGGTATTTAGACTCATTTACAATATACTGTTGGGTATGTTGCATTTATCCTTAACCAGTTGAGCTGGAAGTAAGAAGTGCAGAAAGACTCAGAGGCTTACTGGTCCTTAGTGCATCTGAATAACAGGTATTCTCAGTGCTGTAGATTGCCTTTGCACAGTGTGCCAGAAGAGGACTGGAGCTCATGCTGACAAGGCTTAGTCTTTTTTTCTTTCTGTTTTGTTTCTTTTTGTTTCTTTTTTTTTGTTTGTTTGTTATTTGAAGGCAGGACACAAAAGCATCAAGAGAGTCTGCCTTTTACTGACCTTCCAGTTGTCTGTGGACAGACAAGAAGTTGCATATTTCCATTTTAAAGTTGCAAAAATGCCTTTGTTGACTATCTTAAACAGGATTTTAACATATTCCTCCACCTTCATAATTTAAGTGCTATGCCCACATTATACTGGATTGCAGCCTTGCTGCTGAGACCCTGTCTTTCCATGATCACAATACTGGTTTTCTTGTATGTCCAAGTAAAGAGGATGTCCATACTTCAGTTATGTCATTTTCAGTAAGCACTTACACAAATGACAAGGCATGGTAAATAATCTTTTGGGATGAGTATTTAAACTTAACAGGTTTATTTGTGTGATCATCAACATAAGCATATGAAATAAGCTTTCGTGTCTGACTTCCAGTGAAAGCTTTTTTTAAAGAGCTCACAGAAGGAGCAGGTTTGTTCATGTGCCACAGAACATGATCAACAATGAGCAATGTAGTGTTAATTGTGCATGTCAGCAGTGCAATGTTATCTTTTCCTGTAATGGCTATCTTGTTGATACCCAGTTAGGCATGATTTTTCCTAGCTTTTTAGTGAAGAAACTGTGCATTGTAGTTTGCTAAAGCTTTTCTTTAAGACTGTTCATGTTTCCTGCCTATACATGTCCCACAGACAAACACCCTGTGAAGTCTGTCTCAGTTTCTTGAAGTCTGTCTCAGTTTCTTGAATCTTTGATCAGAGGCAGGTTCAGATATTGTCTCAGAACAACAGTTCTGTGGGGATTTCACAGATAATAGCTGTATTGACATAAAGTAGAGATAACTTTGTGGTGACAGTCTAAGAGTAGGAATCGCAAGGTTAGAAATCTATTCCTGCCTTTGTCCTAGGCTTAGTTCTCAATATAGACAAGTCGCAGCACATCCCTACTGTGAAATAGAGATTATACCTCTCTGCTTAAAAACTGTATGTTTGTTACCCTCTCTGAAGAAAGAAGTTTTTAAAAGAACTGCAGAGTGCCATTTCAACTGTTTGTATTTCATTTGAACTCTGGATTTTCACTGTGAAGGAAAAGGAGTATTTGTTTTATTGTCTCAGACCCCTTTGGATCCAAAGTACTGCAGCTGGAAAAAGACTTTTCCATACCCCAAGTTTCCAATTTTCCTTCTTCTTTCTTACATGTGTTGAGAGTGTTCTGATCTTGCTGCATCTATGTCTGTCAGTTATGTCAAACTTCTGCTTGGTGGTGTTTTTGATTTTTTTTCTCCAACAAAAATTTTTTCCTGTGTCTGATATGCCTTAATTTCTTCAGTTTAGCCTTGACTGCTCTGTGTATGTGGCATTAGAAGTCATAGGGGCAACTAAACCCACGAACCATTTGACTAATGGCATCTGGCTTTTTGTTGTTCCTTATTAAAATATGAAAATGGGAGAGATAGATGCCAGTGTCACTTTTGTCCTTGTATTTCTCTACAGTGATGACCGTTGAACCTTACAGATTGGAATGTTTTGGTTACTTATATCATTTTTGCCATTGGTGTAAAAGTTTTGAAACCACCAAGTATTTTTTTCTTTTTATTCTTGTATTCCTTGATTTGGCTTTTATAAACTTTCCAACCCAACCTCTGTTTTTATTTGCTTCAGTGCTGCTTTGCTTCTCTCTCTCTATAAGGAAAGTAAGTAAGCGAGGACAAGAAGTCCTCAAGTGTTCACAATGTCGAAGTGTTGGTTGTGCCTTTGATGTCTCTCAAAACATGTAATGCACCATGCTCTTCACAGCTCATCTTTTATAACTCCTTAGCACCTTTTTGGAAAAGGTTGCTCCTCCTAGGTTAGGGGGAGGAGGAGGAGCCCTCTTCAGTCTTTTCATGTGTTTTGTTTTAGCCTTCTATATTTATAATGGCCTGGCTTGAAGGTGAGCACCTTCCTGTGGGTGCCACTACCTATTTTGACCAGACGCCCTTCCTTCCATTGAAGACTTAAAAGGTCATACTTGGAGATTAACAGAAAAAGCAATTAACAAGGCTTCAAACAGCCTCTTGATGGAACAAATATGTTTGGGCACCTTTATGCGGTGTTAGTAAATTGCTGGAAGTTTGCTCCTTATGCTTTATTTTTTCTTCTTTCTTTGCACTATCTTGATAAGTTACCTTTTTCTGGAGTAACAGACAGATTAGCAAATTACATAAATATAAAAAAATACCAGTTGTTCCTTTTCTGTAGCTTTGGGTGCCTGGTAGGAGTTTAAAATAACAAACATCCATCCAGGATTGTTTTTCTGGTTCAAATGGCAACTGTTTGAAACATCTCCTGACTAGGAGTGTGTGGGTAACACACTGTATTAGAAGCCACCTTTGTGTGGCTGAGTTGTATCTGAGCCAATGTGTTTTAGTTACTGTTTTTTTACAACAGGCCATACTGCTAGTATTTGCTCAGAAACTATGCTTTTAGCTGATGCTTCTCAGCCTGAAAGCGTGTAATTTGGCTAAAGGAGATACGCTACACAAATGTTGAAGAAAATAGTATAGGTATGGGAAGAGCAATGAACTGTGCTGTAAGCAGCCTGTCCTGTTATGTATTCATTTTTGAGCAAAGCTCGTTGCTGCTGATCTTACAAGGCCTTCCTAGATCTTAGCTGTGTCTGCATTTAGAAATGGGCATCAGCAAAATCAATCTCTTAAAGGTTAATCTGTTAAAAACAGATTTTGGACATGCTTCAAACAGCCTTGTTTGTCCTTAGTTGTTTCCTACCTCCTTTGTTGGTATATTAGTATAAATCACTCTAACTTGCTTGAAGGAAATGGAGCAATGCTGATTAACAACAGCTAAGGAGTGAAATCTAGTGAAATTTCACAAAGCTTTTAGATGCGAAGAGCCAAAGATAAATATTGGCAGTTGTGAGGAACTTTGTATGCATCAGTGAGGTAAAATGAAATAATACAGAATAACGAAATAATACAGAAATACTACTTTTGTTTCCCTCTTTCAGTGGTTTTGAAGAACTCATCATAACTTAACAAAAGACAGTATCTATTTTCCATCTAAGTCCAGATCTTACAGTCAAAACTCCTCTAACAGAGAAAGAAAAGGGTTCATGGGGAGGGTGGTTTTCAGTTGCCCTTATGTTGCCGAGGCCTGT
Organism: Donacobius atricapilla; assembly: GCA_013397315.1. Taxonomy (NCBI): domain Eukaryota; kingdom Metazoa; phylum Chordata; class Aves; order Passeriformes; family Mimidae; genus Donacobius; species Donacobius atricapilla. The sequence goes on along the minus strand of WBMY01005014.1, from coordinate 471,890 downwards.
CTTGGGGTTTTTTTTTGGTTTGTTTCCTCAGTGTGTGATACTGCAGGTTTCTTAGGCCTCCAGCCAAAAGGTGACTGTGATGCTCAAGAGTCATCTTCCCACTATACTGACATTACACTTCTCCTCCCTTCAACTTCCTCTTGAGCATCAGAAGACAAGAACACCCTGCAGCAGTTGAAACTAGACCAGATCCCTAGAACAGTCTGTGCAGTGGTAAGGGTCTGAAAACTGAGATTCTCAACTTGTGTCTTCCTTGTAGTCATTATTCAGATTTCATTGAAGTTTGTATCCTTTTAGTTTTTGTGTCCTCAACTATGAAATGGTAATGTTGGTAACACTTAATTCTTAAGCTCATGGCAGTAGAAGGGTAGTAATTTTAAAGGTAGGAGTGTTTGTAAGAATCCTTTATTTCTTAGGAATACCAAAAATTAAAAAAGCCCCCCACCACTGTTTTTTTTATTCTTGGAATTTTTTTTTCTGAATGGGAAAACATTCTTGGGAGATCTCCATGAATTCACATGTTTGTCTTCCTCTTGAGACATTTGACAGCAATGCCAAATAACGCTGGGAGCTGTTGTTAGAAGGTAACCTGATACTGTTATTGTTCCACTTAAATGGAGTTGTGTGAGTTGATGCCAGCTCTCCTATTGAGGGAACTCAATCAGCTGGAAGAGTTTTTGGTTTCCTGCTTGATTAGCTGCCAAACAAATGAGAAGAACTCATTTAATCCAAGTATGACAGCTTACTCAACAAGCATCTGAAGGAATGAAACAAATGAATTGTCCTTTGCAGGGGAGATACCTGGACTGTAAGTCACAAGTGAGAAACACAGTTTTTGTGCTTGTAGATTGTATATACATAGAGAAAAGCCTATTTCCTTTAAAAGATGATTAAATTAATGTATAGTGATGCACCACAACATTTCATTTAGAATATTAATACAGAGTAAGAGCAGTTAGTTTGGATCAGCTGCATTTCCTGGAATTCAAAAGGAGTTCTATTCTGTTTCAGAAACTTTTCACTGTTCTTGTTACCAGATCTTTTATTCGTAAGTATGCCAGATAGATACCAAATTACTTAATTCACTCACAGAATCAGGAGAATTGGCTATTTCAATTGACTTGAGTGACAAAATACCTTGACATTGGACAGCTTTTCAAAATTTGGGTTTCTTAGAACGAATTAGAAGTGTTAGATGGACTTGTGTCATTCAGTTACTTTAATTGAGTTTAATTTTTGGGCCAGAGGCTTAAAGCAAAATGAAAAAGGAGTGATGTTAAGTAAAATTTGGAGATAGGGTAATCACTACTTTACATTTAGGTTGTAGAAATTCACATAGAGAGACCATTTTGTAGCTTTCCAAGATTCATTGCTACTGGGTAACATTAAATACTCCTTTTTAATTAATATAAGTACAATTTATAGGCATGTTTCTGTTTACTTCTATGGCACGTGTGGCCTATTTACCATTTAGGAGGAAATAAAGAACCTGGCAATATTTATGTAGAATCAACAATGTTTAAAACCTTGGTACTTTGTACAGGATTTTCTTTCAGCTTGATTAGGTGTAATATGCACCTTTGTATCCTAAAGTACAGGGCAAAGCTTCTTGTAAACAAACAACTTTGTAAACAAATAAAGAGCTTTGTGATGCATTGTCATGAAAAATAATATGGAATTAAAGGTAGTGTTGTTTGGTTTAGACTGCTAAAAACAAGTGCTTGGCTGATGTTGAGTACAGCTGTAAGTAAATTTCACTACTTTTGATGAATACTAACTAGATGTAGTATAGAAAATGCAACAAAGCACATGAATTTTATAATCTAAGTTTATTGTTAATTTTGTAGCAGCATTCACTTGACTGAAAGAAATTTCCTGAGGATTAAGGACTAGATGAAGTTAATTGACTGCTCTCAGTCAGTCACTAATCTTCAGGGACTTGTTTTCAGTGCTTGTGCCTAATTTTATAGGATGCAGTGAATTTGTATTTACTGTATTTATTGCAGGTATTTTATTTATTAGATATATTGCAGAATCACAGAATAAGATGAGTTGGAAGAGACCCACAAGGATCATCGAGTCCATCTCCTGGCCCTGCAGAGGATACCCCAAGAGTCACACCCTGTGCCTGAGAGCACTGACCAAACGCTGCTTGAGCTCTGTCAGATCTGGTGCTGCGAGCACTGCCCTGGGGAACCTGTTCCAGTGCTCAACCACTCTCCGGGTGAAGAATCTTTCCCTGATATCCAACCTAAACATCCCCTGACTCAGCTTCATGCCACTCTCTCGAGTCCTGTTGCTGGTCATCAAAAGAGGAGATTGGTGTTTTTATATGTTTTATATGAGGAGGATGAATGCAGTCTTGGCAACATTTCAGTGAGCAGTTGTCTCCAAACATCTGTGCCTCAATATCAGCAACTAATTAAACACACTCTGTGTACCTGGTCCCATAATAATTGGGAATTACGTGTTGAGTTGGCTGTATTTCTCTGCAGATGCAGCATGGCTTACATAGGGAAACTGGTTCCTGCTTGTGGCTATTGTAATTTATCATATAAAAATAGTAAAACTCTTTCCTGTATTTCTGAAAATGTTACACGTAGATTTCACTGAGTGCTGTTTCATGCTGCTGGCACTCACCCAACCTGTGTCAAATCAGAATGAGCTGGATAAGGCTTTCAGGCTACCTGGTCCATCATATGCTTTTTGAACAACCAGTTCATTAAAACTGGGATATGTGTTCCATTAAAATTGAGACAAGTCCCAGAAATACAAGCCAATGATGTCAGCTGAATGAGTTCACTCAATTTTTAGTTGTTATTTTTAAAATCAAAAAGTGTAGAAATTCCAGTATTCTTGCCAGGTCCCATTTAAAGGGCAGCTTCTATTTCTGTATGAATGGAAGTTCTGGTAGATCAGCTGTCTTTATTAGTAGACAGTGGGAGCTTTGAACCATACTCCTTTGATAGACTGGTTGCAAGGAAGGAATTTCACTCAAGGGAAACCTGGTTTTATGGTGTCTTTATAATCCTAACTGTAGTCTGTACTATGAAAAATAACACACGTAAAAGGAAAAGGAAATATGTAACAAGTGTGGTCATAATAGTTAAGTAGGTAATGGCATGAGGTCAAGTGACTTTTATGGTTTTCTTGGGTTTGGGTTTTTTTTGTTTTGTTGTTTTTGGGGATTTTTTTGGCATATGAGAATGGCCAGATTTGGGAGAAACTTAAGACTTGTTAGAGAAAAAGGATTTTTTAATGAGGCTAAGAGTGATAGAGACAAAGAAGAGAGTTCAAGGGACGGCATGTGTGTGAATGGCTGATTCTGTAAAGAGGTCTGGCTGAGGAAATGTGCTTGGCTGGTTTGTCATTGCTTTCCCTCCCTTTTCCTCTTCCTTTTCTAGTCAGCAGTTATTTTACTTCTGTCTTGCTGCTCCGTCACCTGGAAAGATGCTGGTAAATAGGCAGAGAGCTGCCTGCTTTTTCTCTGGTAGTTGTCCTTAGCACCGAGCTTATCTGGGCTCCCAGTAAAGATGCTGTTGTTGTCCAAGCAAGAACCGTGGCATATCAGGCTCCAGAGCTGTCATGGAAGATTCCTAGCAGAAGGGGGGTGCAGGGGAGAGTGTGCATCTCCAAGATTTCCAGCTCCAGAGGCTCCATGTTTTATGGAATTAATGCTTCCAATTTTTTTCCTCCTTCCTTTATGGGCAGCATTTGGAAGTGACTTGACAGGTTTGGAAGTATTTAATTTTTCAGACAAAACAGGAACTGTTTTACCTCTAGATAATATCACTGTTGTCATCAGAGACGAACTTCATTGCTGGTCTAAGCAGGTGCAACTGTGTTGACTTGAGAGCAGTTACACACATATTTGCCAGAGGTGAATGTCTCCTGTTTCCACCCACGTAACAATTGGGTAAATAATGATGCACACAGTTCTCGTAAGGGGATTATAGCAGAGCCACAATGGAGTTTATTCAGTTTGGATAGAATCAAGTGATTTCACTCTATGGGCTGATAACCTGATTTACTACCACACCAAGGATTCAGGTCTGAACTAGATAGAACTCGTTTCACTTGTGCACATGAAGCATTTAACTGAGTTTGAGATACATGTTCTCTGTTGGCTCATTTATGAGTTATTTGGTGCAGGCATGTTTAGGATCAGCCATCCAAGTTCCTCTTATGTCTAAAAGGGACTAAATTAAGAGCTTGTGATGCAGCAGTTTTTACTGGCATGGGATATATACAGAGGTGAAAATAAAATAATAAACTTTTCTACAAGCATGTCTGAAGTCATATTGGTGTGTTTATTTGGGACACAGTATGAGGGGGTAGGCAGGGGGGCTTTTCTTTCCCAGGCTCTGTACACACTTCATTAAGGTTACTTTATTTATATTACAAGGTCAAATGTGATCTTGGTGCAAGGGCCTCCGATTTAAACAGAAATTCCCTTGACTGTTAGTGAGACTTCCCCCTCCAGGTTACTCTCTGATGTCTGGCCTGATTGAAAACAGGCAGAAACTGGCACAGACCAATATTATGTCATCCTTTGCTTATATTTCCTATCCACTCATTCTTTATTTTAATGTTATATGAGGTCTTCAGCAGAGTGTGACATATTGTTATAATTACATCATTTGGAAATGTGTTTATCCCCAAGAGTTGCAATTTGATTTAGGAACTGTTTTCCCTGCTTTCAGTCTGTTATTCATAGCATAGCATGACATTCAGGCTTCTGCAGCAGGACTTGACACACCACTTTAAATATTTGCAAACCATAACACAAGACTCCATTGATGCATGTGGGGAGGAAAGAAAAAAGGGAACATGATTTAAGATTTGATAAAATTCTTTCAGGTTGAATAAACTCTAATAATATTGTGGTAGTTTCTATGCAGAGTATCCATTCATTCATATCTCTTTGCCATATAAACAAATGCATTTTTATGAGTGTTTTTATATGTTTCTGTAGGGTGCTTGTAATGGAACTACGTGTCTGGCCCTTGGCCTCGTGTAATGGGAAGCAATAGCTCTTGGAGTGTGTTTGTTAGGAAAATTGCTGTGACTTTTAACCATGTCTTTTGATGGCTGTAGAAAAACTCATTTAGTTAGAACACAGAAGTCAAGAAATCTTAAGAACAGTGTTCAAAAACATGTCAGGTCTGCTCTGTGAATTAAACACCTGTGTAAATGTGGGAAACTGCCATTTTTATGATGATAAGAAGTGGAATTTCATGATGTTCATCAGGCATGGAAGAGTTGCCCTCAAAGATGTGAATTTTAAACTTGATCCATGTTTCTGAGCCCTGCCTTGCACAAAATGTGTGTATCTTAACAATATATCAAAAGGTCCAGAAAAGAATATGAGCTGTGCATTTAGAATGAGTAAACTAGAGCTCTTCCTGGAGCACTGTTCTGCTGTCTCTGGTGATCCTTAAGGATCATTGGACTGTTTGCTTTTAAACTTCCTGCTTAATAAATATTGTTGGGTTTTATATTGATTCATGTGAATTGAGAGAGAGAACATCAAAATAAATGAATTAAGGCCCACTAATCTCATCTTTTGTAACTAGTGTGGGATTACTCACGTGAAAGGAACTTGGTAGGGCTGTATCTGGGACTGTGTTGTTTTGTACTGTATTGTTGGAGCATTGCATATATAGTTTACTTATGTTTTCCTTCATGGAAAAAACATTTACCACATATTGATCAAGATTTAAAGTTCATGCATGGAGAAAGAGTAGGGCTTAACTTTTCCCACACTTGATTCTAAACTGAACCAGAATACGTTTGTCTCAGTACTGAGCCTAGACAGATCACGTGGCATGTCCTGACTTCCTGATTTTCAAAGACAGACTGCCTGATGTAAAGTTAGACTCTGCAGAGTGTTCATAAAACACATATTCCCTCAGGGGAAGTTTTGGTTTCTCTGCTGGGCTGACTCTGCTATCAGCCTGTGCAAATATCAGTGACAGTTTGTGTCTTTTACAAAAGTGTCTTCTTCTTTAAGTCTAAGAGCGAAAGTTGTTGCTTTATGCAAAATGTAGTGTTATGACTGTTTGCTGTTTTTGTCAGGTAATCCTCAAGGAACAGTGTTTATTGGGGTCTAAAGAACGAGCATCTCTGAGCAAAGTAAAGGTCACATTCAGGATTAGATCTGTGTTTCCTCTCCCGAGTGCAAATTTTTGTTGCGGACTTGGGGTGTTGAAAGGAATGCAGCTGGTTTGGCATACTTACACCATCCCTTCCAGCTCCCTTGCTGCCTTGTGTTGGGGTTGGGGAGTTTTAGCAGATGCTGCTCTTGTAGTCTTAGCTGAATCTCATGAGCATGAAAACATACACCTTGCAGAGCTTCAGGTCAATAATCTTAGTTTCTGACATCTTCCAGTCTTTTAAGCTATTAAAAAATTGTATAAAATATGGGGGTTTTTTTGTTATTCTGCTTAGCAGACACTTTAAATTTGCTTGGTGATCTGAGATGTTGAGTTCTTCATCAATTCAGGCAGACATTGAAATTCCTCTTTGTCAAACTCCTTTTAACTGCTGTGGGTTTGCCACCTGGCTTTGTGTTATGTCTAAGCTTAGGAAACTAATTCAGGGACTCTTACTATTTCGGTTTTCAGTTTTACTCTAGCTTACGCTGCTTTTGTGGTAGATTACAGAATTTTGCTGGAGTTACTCGTTAATGAGATTTCCAAGACAGAAACCTTTTTGTTGAAGAACTTCACGCCGTATCTGCATAGAGGAACCCCACACAAATTCCTGGTTTTTTTTCTGTCAGAGCCTTGCAATCCAGATGCATGTTTATGAATAGGTTTTGCTTTTGTATTTCTTGAAAAATGTATGAAAGAAGTTAGGGTAATAATTTTCTCTTTATTGTACTGTTTGCTTCTAGGCACTATTTGCTTTCTGCAAAAAGTTTTTTTTTGCCCTGTACTCTTAAGTTTCTACTCTGGCCTTTGTTCTTCATTGTTAGTTCAAACTGCTGCTGTAAATTACCTCTCTTTTTTAAACCTGCTCTTTGCTTTTTTAGTTTTCACCTGGGAGATTGTTCTGAAAAAGGTGACTGGTTTCAGATTATTGCTTGACATGCTTGCATTAAATCCTGACTCTAAAGCCAGAGAAAATTAGTTCTTCACAATCATTCTCACAGGGAAAACTAGGAATTATTTTCAGTGTTGCATAACAGTGAAGTGCAGCACAGCTGTGGGAGAAGAGCTGGCTGGAGGCTGGCATTAATAATTCTGGTATTACAGCTGGGCAGGAGCAAGTGTGATGCTTAGTCAAGAAATCTGTTTTGACACTGTAGAGTAACATCAGTGGATATGAATGTTAAAGAGAAACCATTAAAGTTAGATGTAGGTATTTGAAATAATTTCTTTTTACAATGGCAAATAATTAAATTGAAAAAAGTGTCATTGAAAGCAATGTCATTGAAACAAACAGAACCCAAATATATTTGGTTGTCTATGTTAAAAATAACCTTTCTGTAAACAATGCATTTCTCAAACTCCTAAACAGGCTTTTTTTTTCTCTCTTAGTAACGTCACCTGTTTTAAAAAGAGGCATATTCAGGACAACTGTAATGATCTTTTAAGTATTTTGATGTTTAAATGTGACACCTCAGTGTGTTGGTTATTTGAATAGCATACATTTGAATGTACTGAATACAGCAGTCCTGTAGCTGACTGCTACAAGGAAACTAGAGTATCTCATGTCCTTGAGCTTACACTCTCCCCCAAAAGTTTTGTTTACATGCTAAGGGACCATGTGCAAAATACTTTTTTTTTTTTTTAATCTTGGTTAAAATGGGACACTGGTGTCCTCTTAAAAAAACTACTCTGTTAAATAGTTATTATATAAGTAGCTAGATGTAGTTAGCAATACAATCATGCATTTGCTATGAAGTCATCAAACTTCTGTTGCTTTTTTGCATATCAATGGAAAATTAATTCTGCTGAGATCTTAAATCTGCAAAAAATGTGGTTTATTTCCAAACAGTATTTCAAAATTATTTTTCTAAGTTATTTATGAAGTGGTGATTTATATTAATGTGTAGAATTTGTTATTGTCACCTCATTTCTGCTGTGCTTACTCATTATATTTAAAATTCAAAAATTACTTGCTGAGGATGCTTAGTGGATGTCACGGTCAGAGTGGGTCATCAAACTGTATTTGTGGTGTATTTTTTTTTCTGTCCCTAATTTCTGGAGTTAGTAATGTTTATGTGTTGTAAAGTTGTGTCAAGTAATGCTAGATGGCATGGTTACAGGAAAAGATTACAAAGAATGTGAAGAAATGTTCAAGTCAGAGTGAGTTGCAGATCTTGCTTCCTGCTTTTGAGGAAAGTGCAGGTACACTTTTGCAATAGTCAGCTTGTATGTATTGACCAAATTAATCTTTTGTGAAACAGTTCACTTAGATAAATTTGGATTATTTTTGATCTCCCGAGTCTCTATCTCTGAGCAGAAAATTAATAAGCTGTTTTATTTCTTAAAGTATATTAAAGTAAATCTTTATATTTGTCTGTCTCAAACATATTTATTATGTTTTGCATCATGGCAGTTTATTAGATATAAAAATGGGGTGAAGTTAGCTGCTTTCTGTTCATAAGTTACTTGCAAAAAACTGTAGTTTCTAAAGATGGAACAACCAGCCACTAGAAACTGAATTTCACTGCCTTTCAGAATGAAGCCTTAGGTTCGCTTTAGCTTCAGATGATCACTTTTCATGTACATACCTACTTCAGTTGAAGTGTTCTAGTATTTGTAGAGGGGTTTTCTTGAGGACAGTATTTTAAAAACACTGAGGAAGAGCAAAGCATTAATGTTGTTCCTCAGATGTTTACCTAATAGAAGAATGCAATGAACTAACAAATATTGAAGAGGAGTATGTCCAAAACCCCAAGCTTCTCAGCCTTGTGTTTATTGTCATCCTCAGGCTCTTGGCTCATTTCTAGCTGTGTGTAATGTCTCAAACCTAGGGCTCTAATTCAGAGGTAATTATCGTATGATCAAGCTGTAGTTGTTATTTTAGTGCAGATTTGGGAAATTGAAGCTGACAGCTATTTTCCAGCTGCATTTCAGCTGCACTCCATTAAAAAGAAAACAGAACAGAGAGGCAGCAGCAGCAGCTTTACTGTTTTTTCCATCATTGCTGAGCTTGGTGAAGTTGCCTTATCTGGTTGCCCTGTGAAATATTTACCATGTGTCTTTGGAGCCTAAGTAAATAAAACCAGAAAAGAAGGTTCAGTAAATAGACAGAAAGACTGAAAGTAGTAGACTGAACGCAGAAACATATGTATGTGCACTTGGCTCTACTGAATATTTAAGAGCTCAGCTATTATTTCCTGCCAGACTTCTGCACAGGGTGGATCAGATGTTACTAGAGAGGTCAGTTCCCTTAAATAAACCAAGTCCTGGATACATTCAGTAACTTCCCTGTCACTTCTTATTAAAAACTCTCATATATCTGATATATAGAAAACAACTAAAACAGTTTTAATAGGCTGTGATTTTTGTAAAAGAACAGTATAACTTAGGTCATTAATTGCTAAAGCCAAAATCCCTGGGGCAGAACTGAAAGAACTATAACTGCTCTGTAGAAATGCAAAATGTAGAAGCTCTGCAGATGAAAGCTGAGGTACACTGACAATCTGGGCTTCCATTTTAACATTGAACTTTACCTTCTATTTAGAAGTATTTGGTTATCACAGGGGTGATATTTTTCAAAAGCTGCCAAATGATTCAAGAGCTACTGGTGTTACAGCAATATCCTGTAGTATGTCATGATTTTGATGCAAAGTTTTCTAATATTCTCTGATTTGTTTTGCTGAATTTTTATTTAGGTTCTTAAATATTGCTCCGCATATGTTTGTGTTTTAACTGAAAAAATCCCCCAGTGGTTGTGTCCTCTCAGTCCACCACTCCAGTCTGAATTCATGCACATGGTACAATTGAAATCTGTTTCTTTGATACCTGGATGAAAACTTTGTGGTTTGGATATTTAAGAGGAAAGTATCAGATGTTTGTTTTCAGAGTTACAAGTTGAAGTACTTGTGAGGTGATGCTAAAGAACTGCTGCTGCTCAATTTTCTCTCCAACCTCTCCAGTGCAAAAAGAGACTGTTTTCTAGAAAAAATAAATGTTCCATTCCTTTGAGTGGAAGCAGTCCAGAAAAAGAAAAAACACTGGCTGATGAATGATTGTGCATCTCTTTTTCTTCTTGGTGTCCTGTAATTTATCTTCAGAATTGCAGAATATTGATGAATCAATTAATTAATGAGATAATAAATCTTCTAGTCATCTTCTAGTGCCATATTTAACTGCTGTTCTGCTGCACAGTGTGAATGCAGGACTTTAAAGAAAGCCTGGAGCAATGGCACGAGGTTAGGGAGCACGTGGACCACGTTGATAGGAAACATATAATCGACACTTGAGCAGCTTTGAGTGAGGTTGATGAATAATGACCATAAGTAGTATGTACATTAATAATGTGACCGGGGCTCTTGGCAACTGAATGGCTGTCTCTGTGTCTTTCTGTCCTGGAGCTTGCAAGATGCATATATAGCAATGCTAATGAATGGGGAAGAAAAAGGGGTATAGTTTTAAGTTAGCCCTTTTGTTTCCTTGTTAAGCAATCCTAACTTATGCCTCTTAACACAGAAAAAATGTGGCGTGTTTGAAAAAAATTGGATGTTTAAATTAGAAAACTTAATAAAGCAAAACCACTTTCCACAGAATTTAAACTGTCTGGTTCCACAGTACACAAAGCTCCCCTTTTTGGGAATTGCTGCCTTCTTTCGTATTTTGTAGCTGGAATTGTTACAATGGATCTTAAAGGACTCACGATTGTCTTTTCTTCATTTAAGTCCTAGAGTTCTTCTGTGATGTGGTTCATATCAAGTAAGTTGTAACTATTTTTCTGATCAACATCTCTAGTCAAGTAAGAGAAGTGATCCCATCTCCTGGGTTAGACAAGTCAACAACAGATCTTTCTCATGCTCATCCTTTCCTGCCTGAAAGACTAATTATCTATTGTAGCCATCATTCTGAAATCTAGTTTGTTTATTTCAACAAAAACAGATTTAGTTCTGTGTTGACAAATATTTCACTTGGGGGATTTATTTATTTAGATGTTTTAGTAACAGCTGTTATACTGCAAGAGAACAGCAGTGGTTTGTGTCTGGGAGCAATGCCATGGGTGTTCTTTACAAACTTTTGAACATCATTCTGGGAGGGGTGGAGAGTTAATGATTAGAAAATTGATGGAGGGCATTATGCCCAACGAACTGAAGAGCTAAAGAGCATGCACATAGCTTTCTGTGCTGAGTGTACATATACCAACAGGATAAAATTTGGGCTTCCATAAAAACATGTGAAAACATAGAACTTTGGTGGTGGGAAAAGGCTGTAAGACTTCTACGTCTTACCTTTCCGATCCTGGTCAATGTGCTGCAAATCAAAGTAACAGATCAGACCTTTATGCAGATTATAATGGACTCTTAGGTAACTTTGTAGGCATTTTAGGAAGCTTTCAGCTTTGCTTTCAGAAGTGAAACAAAATGGTTGTAGTTGAAAGGTTTGAACCAGGGCATTTGAGTGGAGGCAAAATGCATACTTGGATGGAAGGCTCTCTACATGCTATGGAAAAATACCAAAAGGGGTAGCTGCAGATTTCATAAAGTAATTGGATGTTCATGGCCTAGATACAATTATCAAAAGTAATTCAGGTCAAAAACCCCAAATCTTTTAAGTCAGTGGAATGCTGCAAATTAAATACCTTGGCCACTTCTTAAAGAGCTGAATTCTTCAGCCATTTATGGCCTCGTGGGGCTGAGTAGAGCAACATCAATCTGTAACCTCCAGGAAATCTCTACAGAAAAAACCTGGCAACTTAGGCTAAGTCTTTCAGTACAGAATCCAGTCTTATGACAGTCCATTAGTGACAAACTAATACTGGAGTTTTCAACCTTCTGAGTGAAGTTTATAGTCAATGGATGTTTCTTTGAACCTTTCATCATCTACGGCGGTTTCTCCTTTTGAAGGCTTATGTATATTTCATGGTAGGTTAGCTGAAAAGCGGGAGCAGCAAGTCTGACCTGAAAGAACACTTGTTGTGCTGGGATTTTAATGAATACGTTGCAGAACATTCTCCAGCTGTTGCCCTCGAGAGGAAAATACCAGGGTCTGCTGAGCAGGCAGAACTGTTTTTAAAACCACCAAACTGTGTGCTCTGATACCAAGCAGATAAGTTTATCTGTGAAGTTTAATACAAAGAATTGCCTTATGACAAAGGTGGGAAATTCATTATGTTTGTTTAGCTCAGATGTGACAGGACAGCTCCTGTGGAGGAGGATACAGTTTCTTGTGACTTCACTGCAGTTCATCAGGATTTTGCTGGAGGTTGGGATAAGTATGTGATGATCAAGGTCAATGAAAATGCTGACAATATTTTTGTCTGCTCATTGGCTACTGCAGCACCTCTGTGAGTAAAATCTGAGGCACAATTGAAGGAAATGTGCATGTAATCTTGTCAACATACTTTATCCTATGTTTTTGTCTTGCTGTGTGTTGTCTGTTATGCTCATTTATTATGTTTTATTTCTGATTAGACTGTAAACTCTGTGTAGGTGACTCATTATAGATGACTGCTTGTTTATATAGACTTCTGTATAACAGAATAAAGCAGACTTGTTCCTTGTCAAATCCTTTTACTCATGTGCAGTGAGATACTGCATTCTGCTTTTCAGATCATCTAAGTTCTAACAGAATTTTCAATTTTATCTGAACATAGACCAAGGCCTCCAAAACTGTTCTTTGGTATCAGCATGTGTAACAGATGGAGTGTGAGATTCTACCTTTAAAAATCAAAACGTCAGCCAGGAAAACAGTTCTCTAAAAGATTGACCCTTCTTATCACATGACAAGATAGTTCTTACATTTGTTCCATGAAAGAGAAGCCTGAAGACTGGGATAGCTTTACATTTTGAATGAATGAGCCCGTACTTCAAAAGAAAATGTAGTTTAAGTGGTCAGGATAGGCAAAGTGGAAAAATGGCAAAACCACATGTACTGTGTAACTGCCTGATAGAACTACTGCGGGTGGTTTTGCTCCTAAAAGGCTTTGTCACCAGGATATAGCTGATGTTGCTGCTGTTGGAGACTTAAGGTGATATATCAGCTCTCTGTTTGCATAGATTAATTCTTCAGTTTAGAAGATGATTAAAATATTTATGTTTGGGTGAGTGGACATTGATTGCTAATGGAGATTATTTGGTGTTGGCAGCATTAGGCAATTTTTAAAGTTGATACTGCCTAACTTCCAAAGTTGTCAAAGAAGTTTGTGGTGGGCTGGAGTGATTTCAGTACAGTGCTGTGAGGACTGAGACTAGAGTTTAGGAATATTTCAGCCTTGTGTTCAGAACTGGCATGTCATACACTGTTCTATAGAAAAAATATGAGCATAGGGCTTGATATCATGAGATGATCCATGACTGAGTTTAAAAGCAGATATGGACTTAACAAACTTTTGAAGCCAGAAAAGAAGAAAGCAAGCTAGGATATAGATGGACACTGGAGTATTTTTTCAGGCCATGAATTTAGAAAAAGGGATTCTTGAACCCAGTTTAAAAGACCTTGGAAGAAAAAAGGTTCAGAAGACAGAAATAGGCACAGATACTGCTCTGCTGCTGTAGTCTTTTTCATGCCTTATATATTCCATTTTTCTGCTGCTGTTTAAAAAAGAGGCCCCTACCTAAGTATTTGTGAATGCTTTGGGTAGTAGATGAGATAAAATTAGTTGCTTTTTAAATTCGCTATGAAGCTTAGTTAAATCTTGAAAAATCATGGGATCAGTGGATAAACAACTAAAGAAGAGCATCCTAAGCTCTGAATCTTCCTTAACTTAATCTGAAGTAATATTACACTTGTGGGAGATATAAATCATCACCCCCCAGGTGGGGAAAAAGATGGTTTTGTCATGTAGCATTCAGGTTTGTTCAAGCTGCGAAGATTGCACAATGTCAGCTCAACTTCTTGCACTGAGAAGTGCTGAGAAGGGAAACGAGTGGTTTCAGTAGAGGTCTTTTTACTTTAAAGCTCTCAGGACCCTGTACAAGAATGGATACTGAAGTTTGATGGACTGAATACCAAAAACACTTCATAGAAGCAGATTGGATTTCTGCATGGCTAGGGCAGTTGCACATCAATGCTTTGAGGTGATTCAGAGCAGCAGATTCTCTTGGCTGCTACTCCTTCACATAGTCCATGAAGAGCTCTCCATTTGTGTGCTTTTCTGAGGTGTTGAATTGGAAAGGACTCTAGATGTCCTGTTTTTATGCTTTTTGAAAGTGTTACTGAAAAGGTTTGTATGTAAGCTGCTGTTACCCAGATCACATCCAGTGAAGTATTTTAGCTTTCCTCAGTCACAGTGTTTCCCTTATCTTCCATTTATTTCTGTGAGATCTTTGTGCCGTGGGCAGGCTTGCTGCATGTTTAGCTGTACCAGTGCAAGAAATTACCCATGATGTTGCTTGTTGTTATCACCACGTTGGCAAACAGATTGCATAAATACTCTTTGGGCCATTCATCAGAAAGTCATCTGGGCTGGCTTAAATGAGAGGTTGCACTGAAGCAGATGTGGAGCACTTGCATCACCTGGTCTGTTAAATCAGTGGTTGAGGTGTAACAGCCACTGACAGAGGTTAAACCACTTCCCTTTTTCCAAAAGGCAGGATTTGTCTTTGTCCTAATCTAACACTGACCTATGCTTCCTCAGCCATGTCTGACTTGTGAACAGTGTAGAGCACCACTGTGAAAGCTAATTCGGCTCTCATTCATTGCTCTGTACCCTGTTGAAGTGAGCCTGTCCTATAAAGGAGATCTTTTCCCAATTGTGGACAACTCATGTTATAATAAAATAGCTTAGAAATAATTCCCAGATAAGAGTTTAGCTTGAGTGCTGAAAAACACATATTTTTTTATTACTGACATTATTTTTATGGATCACTAATATTTAAAAGGCACAGTTTATTTGGTTTTAGGTTGTTTGGAAGAAGGACTGTTGTTTATGCAGCTGAAGTTAAACTGTGATATTCCCTGGGGAGAATTCGGGTCCAAACCAAAGATTTCGTGGGATTTTGTAAAAAGAGACGAGAGTGACCTGTTTCTCAGGACAAGCACTACTTTGCCAAGTTAATGTTAGTGATTTCTGCTCTCTTTGTTGGGCGTATTCACACAATGTCTTCCAACCCATTTAATAGACAGATTTGACAATCTGTAAGGAAATAGAAAGACTTTTTTTTAAATTGACCTTTGCTTTGGTCTTTGATACATTGCATGGTGTAGTTTCCTTTCTCAAATTAATAAAGACTCTGTATGTTACTTTGTCATTTGGTAACAAGCTTTTTTCCTTTGTCTATATTTTCTGAAGCATAAAATTAAAATAAAATTGCATTTGAGGAATCCAAATTATTTTCCACTCTTCTGTGTTTAGCACTGGCTTGGCGATAATAGCAGCCTGTTACTGGTTTGCCTCTTTTAATCTTGTTTTGATTGTTCTCCTCCTTGCCAACGATCCTTTCTCATGCTTAAAGGATAGCCAACTGTGATATGAGCTTGCAAAATTTGTTTCACTTGGAAGGAAGGATGCAATGGAAAACACAGTGGTCATTTCTTAGCTGGTAAAAAGAAATTCTTTTAGAGCTCATGATACAAGGAAGTTACAATTTGAGGAATTTTAAGCATTCAATCTTTGTGTTAACTTAAAAATATACTTCCATTAATATATTTAAATGATAGATGGATTAAATGTTACTGTCATGTACCATCTGCATGAGGTTTTGGGTTTTTTTCCTTCTTTGTGGGGCTTGTTCTAGCTTCTTTTATGATGTACTCATATCATTCAAGGCTCTTGCCTTTCCACTGTCCTTTTTGAGCTCCTGTGGTATCTTCCCTTCTGAATTTAACTGCTCTTTCCAGGTTGGAAGCTTTTATGTCTGTCCTGTTCTGTTTCATGTCAAATCTGAAACTGTTCTGGACCTTGTAGCACATCTCAGACTTAGTTCAGTGTTGAAATCCTTGACAATCTTGACCTGGCTCCTCCCTGGCATTACAGATGTGCTGATGTAAGTCTCCAAAAGACCTAAATGACTCTTGCAAACGAAATAGCTAGAAAAGAGTTAATGTCTGTAATTCTTGACCTGAAGTCCAGGGCTGCAGAGCTGATCTCATGTCTGGAGAATCCTCTGCTCCTCAATGTGATGTAGCTCTTGGTTGCCTTCAGACACATCTTCCCATATGAGATTCTATATCTTTCATTCCTCAAGGGGTTTGTTTCCAACCAGAAGCATGTGTTTCTGAAAGACGTAAAATGTGCTACCATAAAATATAGTTCAGGCCAGTACTTAGAGTTTTGTATAACTCCTAAAAAGACCCATATTGGTGTCCAGTTTGATGGCAACACTGCCATGACTTTTGTTTCAGAAAGTGATTTGCAAGCATTTTGTCTGCCAGGGAACCTTCAAAAAGTGTTTTCTTTGTATCTTTTCTTTCAAGTGTCAGGGGAAAATGGATATAATAGGTAATTACCTGCTGGCCATGCCTAGCCTTCATGCTCTTTTCCATAAGCTTGCCTTTGAGAGTATTATATTATAGTTTTGGCTTTTAATAGCAGAACATGATTACAGTTTTTCCTTGTCAACTGTTATGGTTGTTTATACTACAGAATATGTGGACATGACAGGTTTTGGTGAGATTTTTAGGCCCTTCTTGTAGCTGAGTGTATGATCTTCCCTCTCAGTAATTTTATATCTGGAATTCAGTTAGTATTTGGTCTGTTCCTTTCCTACTTCTGTACATGTTCACTTTAAAAGTTATAGTCAGTACATCAGTAACTTATGTTTTGCTAGGACCATTCTGAATTCACTCTCTTCTTGCCTGATTTTCCTTAATTCTACTTAGTTTTACTTATTCTTGTGACCCATTTCTGCTTTGTTTAGTATTGTTTTAAGCCACTGCGAAGCTTGTGTTGCTCCAACTCTGAGATTTATGATTTCTTGCAGGATTTAAGAATGGGATTTTCCTAACATCTACGTCAGAAGTAAGTCAGGAGTGAAGCAATGAATGGGGAAAAGCAACCAGAGGCTGAACCTTGAATTACCATAATGATAGGATGGAATAAGAAGTTGCATGCAGCTCTATTAATTTTCTTTTTACTCAGTCTGTTGTATGCTCTTACTGTGAGCTGTAGAAGAGCTGCTGTGTTCAATTCCAGATGTACTGTGTGTTTTCAGATCATTGGACATGAAAAGCATGGCAGAAACAAAAGTTGCTATTCTTACTTTTACCCTCTATATAATTAATTTCTCTTTAGGGAAGTAGAGCAAGATAAGAACATAGTTTCGGCTTAACAAAATTTGAGGCACAGGAACATATATCCCACTGGTCAACATCACCCCAAACACAAATATTTGAAGGTGGAGAGAGCAGAGCAAAAGCAAATGAAGTATGTGCCATTCTATCCTCCTGTGCTTGAGAGCAACCTGTGTGTTTGTTGAAGGAAACAGTTCTGCTGAACTAGTCTTGGTGCTGTTTCAAGCCAATTGGTGATTACTTTTTCCATGGGGATTGAAATGAATGTGTTATACTTAAAATAAGCTGCTGCTATTCAGAATTTTTGTCTGTTAGGTGTTTGTTCAGCTGGGCTTGACAGCTTCTGTCGTAACTGCACAGAGAGGCACTAGCTCAGCTTTAGTTTGGCTTATGTCCCTCTACTTTTCCCTCACATTAGTGTGCTTATTTTCTTTCTGATCTTGAGACCAGTTACGTATGATGAAGGATGCTTATAAATATTAAATTTAAATTGAATAGACATTTTTTCTGTATGGCTGCAAAAGAAATAATGTGTGGATTTATTGTGATCTGAGAAGTTCTTCTGAATTTCTGAGTGCTTAGCCCAATCCCCAAAAAATTATGTTGGCTTGGAGCCAATTAGTGTGCAACCTGGAGAGGAGAGGAGGGAAAGGGAGAAGATTGAAAAGGTGAAGTCACTTTTCTTGAGTGTTAGTTCATCTACAAGATTGAATTTGTCCAAACTGGATCTGGAATCTGATTCAAATTTGAGTTTCCTCAGACTGAGGGGGAAAGAGTGATCTAAGAGTCCCTTTTAAGTGAACAGGCTTGGACATTTAAAGGACAGTTAAAATCTGAAATCAGAAATACTCAAATATTGGTAAACTAACTCTTACATTTTGGTTCATGTGAGTCTTACTTAGTTGTCAATTAGTGCAACAAAAGAATGATAACCAATACTAAGAACTCCTCTGTTGTCCAGATTTTTGTGTTGTGCTGAGGGTGGGCTGTGAATACAGGTAATTTTACCAAAGAACTATGTGTAAAGTATATGGCTTTTGCTTGTGCTCCATGGAGGAAAAATTGCTGTCTGTAGTGATGAATAAACTGCTGTCAGTGGTCTAATTGAAGTGGTCTCTGTGAACCCAAGATTATTTTCTTTGTTTTCCTGCCTGGTTATTTATCATTATTTCTAAAAGAATGAACAACCTTTGTGGAAATTTTTGGTTAGATGAGAGATCTTTTCATTTATCTAATGTTATTAATTCATCCTTGTTGAAGCTTACACATAAATTGTTATTTTCCATTATATAGGCAACAGAATGGAGCTCTCTCTGTGTGTGTACAATAATGTTTAAAACGTACTGCAGTGGTTAATGATTTTTTGTCAGGTTAAGTATTTTTGGTTTCAGCATTCTGGTAGCTGAGGCACCAAAACCAGAAATGAATAATAATAATGCAGTAGGTAGGGATTTAGGTATTCAGACAGTATTTTTTTTTTTTAGCTTCCTGTCACTCTCCTCTGTTTCAGACAAAGGATAGAATTCTTCAGTGAGTATATATGGTGAATAAATCATCTGGTGGAAGGTCTGAAGTACATGCAAACTAGTTCTAGTTCCAGTTTAAAACACATTTGTAACTCTAAATACACACTGTAAGCAAAATAAAGCAGATACAGTCTGAACAATTGCTTTCTGAACATATAGCAGAGAAGATGACCAGCTAATCAAAATTTTCATGGAAGAAATACTACAGTATAAATGTCTCATTGATAGAGTCTTAGATACTGTGTTGAGGATATGTTTCTGAAGGAAATAATAAATGAGAATCTCATTGCTGCTAGACTCTCAGCAGATGATCATGGTAATGTTTGTTTTCCAGACCTAAAGACTTGTGCTTTCAAGAAATGTACATCTTTTATCCATCTACATAAATTGGTAGTATGATGAACAACAGAAGAGTAAGAGTTCCTTCATTTTATAATATTTACATGAGATTCCTTAAAGAATTACTTTCTCAGGTACAGTTGCATTTCAGAGGGGAAACAGAGCTGATGGAGCTTATATACTGAACTGTGAAAAAAAATAGGGAAGTGACTAATTATATACTTTATGGCTGATACAGTAGTTTCTTTGTGTACCGTGATAGGGTCTAAGAGTCCTAAGCACTAAGATTCAAATATTGGTGGGTTGTTACACCCCAGAATTTTTCCCTGTTTAATTAAAAAAATAATGGCAACATATTCTGTGCAAACTCATCTTGGCTTCTTTAAACTTAGTGATAAATATACAGGCCTTCATGTATATTATCTGTAATTTTTCTGCCAGAAAAGTTTTGCTTATCTGACATATTAAATAGTGACTAAATTAACATCGCTGTTCATAGTAAAAGTATACTTTCTAAATGTATGACTGAACACAGGATATCATCCATCAGTGCTAAGGAGTTCCTCTGAGTTTTGTTAAATTGTATTCTATCCTAATTGTTCAAAAAGCCTCAGATGTTAATTTCTCTCTTAGCAGTCCTTATCTGCCTCATCTTGTGACTGATGTGTTATTCTACACCCCTGCTTTATGGATACATAAACTGATTCTTCTCTGCCTTTTCCTGTGCATCAAGCCTGAGCCCTGTGAGTGCAGAGAGAGGCCAGACTGGGAGCTGCCTTGGTCTTGCAGGACTTTTTAGGTCATTGACCTGCAGATTTGTGGCAAAAGCTTTGTGTTTCTTTTTTTAAAAATGTGCTATGCAGCCAGTTGCTGGAGGCAGTAAAGCTGCCATTTGAGCGAGCAGAGCAGCATTGCATAAGTCTGTGGGATGTCTAACATCAAATATCAATTGTACAGTTAAAGCTTCACAAAGCTTTGAGATGAGCTTAGGTCAAATATCCCTGGAATTTAACACAAACGGTGACAACACTTTTGTTTTTGTTTCTGCCCGATGTACAAAAATCTTTGTACACAATGATACTGGTTTTTCAATTGTCTCCCACACATAGTCTTGCAAAAGGCTGTGTGTTTAATTGTTGGTGCTATTTCCTTCAGCATCACAAATCTAAATCTGCTGGCAATTCATGGCCAAAAATAGCTTTGATAATCCCTGATGGCTGTGGTGCAAGGATCCGGGTGTAGTGGTCTGGGAACCTGGAGTACACCTTTGTGGTGTGTGCTTTGTGATTTTTAGTTCCTTCAGAGGCACCTGCCCTGCAGAAATCAGTTAAATTTTGAGCAGTACAAGGAAGTGCAAGGTTGGAACTGGCCAAAAGGCAATGGATTGCCGATACCTCCAAGCCTCCTGTTTATGTAGTTAAAGCAGCTTTTATCCTTCATTGTTAAAGAAGTTAAGGTGAAGACAAAGTCTGTCCCCTTAAGATTTATCACGAATGTCTTTCTGAACTACTGGAGTACAACTTGCTTTCTATTAGCACAGGTCTGACGGACCTTAAGCACAAAGGCAAAATGATAGCTCTTAAGTGTAGTTGCTCTTCTTTCTGATGTGCTAACTGGCAAAATTGGAATCATTTACAGTTTCCATGTTCATAGTATTTTGGTTGGAGTGAGCATACTTCCTTTAGGAAATAAGTGCAGCTCCACCTAAGGTTCTGCCGACACAACCATATGCAATAATATAAAATTAAGATGATAGCAATTTTCAATAGTAAAGACTGGGCTTCTTTAAAAAAAAAACACTTAAAGGAGACGAAGATAGAAAGAACGGTCTTTATTTAAAGCATATGCTGACTGAAAACCAAAATCAGAGAAACATAACAGGTGAATGTGTTGCCAATGAGAGAATAATTTCTGACTGGAGGACTCTGGTTTATATTGAGTACATAGCAATTTTTGGTACAATTCTTTAGCCTACAAGTGTCTGTTATAAATAATTTCTCAATAGGGCCCTTGTCCCCCCTCAAAATTAGTATTAGGCTCTATAGAGAATTTAATATGGGCCTTGTGATTCTTTTGCTGTGCTTTGCATGTTACTAATTGTAGTAGGCTTCTATCAGCAAAGAAAATTCAGCAAAGGAAACCGGTCTAAATTATGAACAGAGCTGAGCTGATTGATTTCAAATTATTTCCCTATTGATGACAAAAAATTATTTTTTAAGTTCTCTTGTAAAACAGTTTTCTCTATTGTGGTGGTGCTTAATAAAAACTTGAAATAACCTTGTGTGAACTAGTGACAGGAACTGGTATTTTATATGCATGTGTATTGTTTTGGCATGAATGGTAAAAACCAACTAGTGATCTGCTTTAAAACTGATATCCAGGTTGGCCAATTGGATACAAGTGTACACCCCTGCAACACGTGGTGTAAATCCAGGTGGGATTTTGGGAAAGACCTCTTTCTGCTGCGGGCTTGCCATGAGATAGCATTGATGGGGGGAGCAGTGGGGCCCAGCTTAGGCCCCATCACCCCTGGGGCCGTGCCGGGGCTGGCCCTGACCGGAGCCGAGCTGGGTCCCCAAGCCCAGCAAATGCCTGCAAAGAAAGGGGAGCCACGGCTGCTGACATCCAGCCGATCCTATGGCCTGCACCACGCCGCGGGCCGGGCCGAGGGAGATGATCCCCCCCAGGGCCCCGGAGAGCAGCACCGAGCCCAGGCTGGGCCAAACCCACCCCATAAGACCGAGGGGTGGAGAGGGAGAGAAGATCCAGGCCACTGTTTCTGAGCTTTTCTACACCTCGAGGATGCGAGGTTTTCACAGATACCAGGGTAGAGACCACATGGCCATCCACAGGCCCAGGCAGGAAATGTTAACTCTTTCCTGACACAGTCTGAGTCTTTTTTAAACTCTAACGCTCCTCAAAGAGAGAGGAAAGGTCAAATTGGAGGTATGCAAAGGGATAATATGAAGATATCAAAGTCAGTAAAGGAAGAGTGACTTCTTAAGTGGAGGAGACAACTAGTTCCCTTAATTCTAGACTGTGAATCTCCTTTGATTTATGGTAATGGACTGTAATATTTCCTTTAAATTGTAGACTATGAATGGGGAGATGATTTTGTGGATTCAAGCAAAGGTGTCTGATTTTACTGAGTGGATATTGAATTAGAAACTGTAATCTAGTGATCCTATGAGATATTTAAAGCCTCGTCACCAGTGAAGAATGAGAAATCCTTTGTTGTGGAGCTGTGCATCTTTAAAAGGAGAAACCCCATGTGTAAGTCCACGGCCCATATGTTCTCGTGGGAAAGGCTGTGTTTTGGGAGGCTCACAGATGCAGATTCTTGGGCAGGTTGCCTTTGTGGGAGCTGGAAGCCACAAACAGACTGTGTCTCTTGTGGGAAGTTACCAGAACAAAATTGGGAGGGACTTGTCTCTCTCAAAGACTGAATGAAAGACTATTTTATAAGTGGTACTGACCTAGAGTTCTGATTTTCTGTCTCTTTACATTGTTTCGTGGAAAAGTAAACTGTTGGTAGGGGGGAGGAAAGTGCTATTAAAAAGGTTTCATGGGGTTTTTTTTTCTTCACCCTTTAGTATGTGTTAATAAATCTGTTTCTATCTTTAAGTTAAGCCTGTTTTACCTTTCTTCTAATCCTATTCCATGGTGGGAAGATAGACCACTACACTAAATTTAACAAAACAAATTCGGCAAATATGAAACCACTACATCTTTTGGTGTTTCTGCCTGGGAATGAACTTTAACCCATTACAACATGTTATGGTGTGAACACTCCCACACCTTTTATTCTGATACTGTCTCTTTTCCTTGCACTAGGAATTGCCTCCCTAGTAATGTGATAGCATGATATTCATGAAAATGTGAGTCTGAATCCTTAGTTCTGTTTTGTTGTCTTCAATCTTGTATCATTATGATGTTTTTTATTTTGGGTCTCAGGTTCAATAAACCCACTTGGATACTTATAGCAGGTTTGTGTGGCTGTGTTGGGTTTACACAGCAAGGTTTTGGTGGCTGGATGAGCTGCAGGGGCAGGCTTTCTTAAGTAGATACTGGGGGCTGCCCACTCGTCAGACAGCTAATTGTTAGATCTGTAGAATACACAGAACTTGAAATTTCGACTCCAAAATTTGCTGTTGGTAGACAGGCATTGCTCAGTGTGGCCATGGCGTCCACAGAGAGGATGATATCTACCACTGCTATGGTGTTCTGGCTTTTCCTCAGCATTCAGAGTGTAGCTCAGTACTTGTTTTCATTCAATGTATTGCCTGCTCTTGAGTTCTTCCTGTCTTCGCAGGATTTTACCCAAGACTAGAGGATCTGTATGTTTCACAAATAGTTGGCTTTTCATGGTATTCCAATGGCAGTGGCATATTATCAGCATCATTTTAGAAAAAGAAGCAGATGAGAGATATGTAAGGCAGGTAAGACATACTCATTTTGAAACATTTGAGCATCCTGTTTTGAAATCTCTTTGACCTGTGAGATTTGGCATGGAATGTGTTACATGTCTGACAGACTGAGTTGAGGCCTTGAGCCAAGACATTAATTGAACAAGCAACGACAACTAGCAGATACTCAAAATTTGGTCCAAACAACTTTAAAAAACAGATTTGAGGGCAAAAATAATAATTTCTCTTTACTAGGAGCTAAGTCAGAAAAATTCCAATTAAATTATTTGTGGGTTTTTTTTTTTTTTTTTTCATTTTGCTCAGCTGGTCTGCAGGTGTAGAGGATTTCAGCCAAGATTTCAAGTGTTAGAGGCTACAGTCATTACAAAAACTCCTGAGCACACATTTCTGTTGGAATGCAGCTGATGTCATGGAAAAACAGGACCTTTTTGGTAACCCCTAACAACCAGAAGTACAGTAAACAGTAAATACTACCTCCACTGAGATACTTGCTTTTAAAGAGACTTGTTAGGATGGTGCCTGTGTGCCAAGAAATATAAACTATTACTGATTTAACAACGTTTTTCCTAAAAGCACAAGCCTACTGCTGAGGTTTAGCCATGATTTTGATATACCTAATAAAACCAGAAATAGTTCTGTTTAAATCCTAAAATACCCAGAATTTACTGTTCTTTCCACCACCTAACAGTTTTACAGTCTTTCACATCAGAAATCAGTGATGGTATGTTAGTTACAAGGGAAATAGTACTGTAATTTTCATGATTTGCAAAACATAGAGTTTTTCCGAGGTATATTTTCCATCTCATTAAATGAGTGAACTGATTTTTTTTTTCTTGTGGAGTTTTGTAGAAATATAGAACTGTTTAAATATTTTTCAATTTAGTTTGCTTTTAAAAGTCCATTTGCATCTTCAAGCTGTGCATACTGTTTTGCTTTCATGGGGTTACTCGTGACTTCCAGGATAATTTGGATGTTTGTTGTCCAAGCATATTTCATTCCTTTACATGATTTATATGTTTTCTTTTTTCTTTTTTTTGCCTCTGTTAGTGGAAATACCAACACCACACCTGTGAAAGCCCCACCACTGCCACCTTGCTATATAAAGCTTCACCTCCCTGTATAAGCAGACAGTAAAATGGGGAGAAGTCTGAGCAGCCTAACATACACTGAATACATTGTTTTTTGAGAGCACTAGTACAGCTCCTAGTACACTTTTTGTGACCAAGTTGGCCATAAGTTACTGTATACATTTTATTCTTCAGCTTACGTGTTAAGGTTATTATCAGTTTCTTTCTTCTAATGGGGGAGATACCTGTCCATAAATTAAAATCGTCCACTTAACTGGTCCTTGGAAGGATGATACAGATGGTAAAGAAGTCACACTGTCTGCGACTGCCATTTCCTTTCCCCAGTATTAGATAAGCCAAGTAATGAACTTAATTGTTGTGGGATTTTTCTTGGCAGTATGTTTACATTACCCTTTACTGTAAATCATCTCAGATCTTTGCTATAGTTTTAAATAACAAAAGATTGCAAGCCTTAAGCATTTAGAAACTGAGGCAGAAGACTTAAAAATAGTAGTTGCCTAAAAACAATTGAAAAAATTATTCTATTCTCAGTTTTCTTTATATTGCCACCTTTTGGTAGGTTTTTAGACATTTGTATTTTCCACATTTTACTTGTGCATTTCAGGTAAAAAACTGCATTATGAGTGTTACGATTCAAATAGGATCCACTTATCAAGAAAAGTGCCAAGCATCTAAGGTTCAACATTAAATGAGAAGAACTGTCATGATGAGTTATAAGTTAATTACATATTTTCTTAATGAAACCATGTTTCAGTTTGTTAGAGATGTTTTTATATGACCATACTTTGTTAATATTTTCTAATAAATGTTTAGCATTTTTATTCTCTTTAGTTTCTGCATAATTTTTAACCACTCTTTTCAGAAATATTTACTTTTTTTCCTGCCCTGACTTAGTGTTTGACATACTTAGTAAACAGAAAATTTCTATTTTAAATCTGCTGGCTATTATTTTTTTGCTTGATGGTCTTGCTGCCTAGATACTAGCAAGTTGTATTGACCTTAGCTTTTCCAGTCACACTTTCAAAAAAAGAAGTAGTAGATTCTGTAAATCATGGGAGACCAGCAATTAAAACATGGAGTTCTTCAATTTGATGTTTTCAGTTACTTCCCAGCCAGACAATGTATTTGGAACTAGGACTGACATTGCTTGTCCTGAATTTTTCCTCCTACTCCCTTTATGCAGAAGAATTGCCTTCTGCTTCCTAAATATTATCTGAAATAATATTTTCTAATTGTTTTGGAAAATGGTAGGACCGTAAGGTACAGAAAATAAGGTCATGTGCATTTTTTAATGGTGGATTGCACTTAAATGCAGGTATTTAGTAGTTACAATACTTGTATACATCAGTGTTTTAGGTATGATTTTGTCATTTTAAACTAAGAATCTTAGGGATATTTTAGCTCACAAGATTCTCTATGTAATTCTAAACTAGAAGTATAAAGGTCAAAGAAAGCCTAGCTTCAGTAGTTGTCCACATCCGTCAATGTATATGTCAAAGCAAAATCAAAACAGAACATTTCCACTGCTTCCCAGAACGTAATATCCAAATTGTCTCACTTGCTTTTCAAATCAGGCATTATATTGTCTTTGTCTAAAAACACAGTGTACACTGCTAAATAGAAGCCAACAATTATCATGCAAGTAACTATTCTGTGATCCAGAGTGTGAAGGAAGCTGATGCTCTCACTGGTGCTACTGTGTCTATTTTGCCCCAGCATCCCTGAGCATGAGCCTGTGTGTGTGTGGTGTTGGAGGGCTGCTATAAAGCACACTGCAAATAAAGAGACTACTTCACCCTGTTCTGAGTTTTTCTGACTCACAGAGGTGCCACCCACATACTCCTTTAAAGTCTTTGGTGTTTATCATTAGAATGCTTCTTTGAAATTTATGTTCGGTCAGACAGAGGTCAATGTGTCCTGTCTGAAGCCTGGGTTTACGCCCCTTTGGCAGTTTTTTGTTAAAAGACTCTATCGTTTGTCATATGTTGGTTTGCTCTTGCAAACCTGTGACAAACTAGGTAAGACTGAAATGCATACTGGTTTTGTCACTTGAATTAACTTCTCTGCACAATAGTTCTGAGTAGATGTGTCATTTTTTACCCTGTTCCAGGGGCTATTTATGTTCTGCTTACTAGCAGTCAGTGTACCACTAAGGACAGCTGTGAACGTGACTACAGGCAGGAGCACTGCTTCAGTGCCTCAGAAACCGGAGTAACTGATAGGAGATTACTTTAGACTTCCAACCCTGTAAATTTTCCAAATAATATTTTTGAGTTTAGAATGCATGAACAAGTGTTCCTTGTCTGGCTTAAATATATAAAGATTTTATCTGAAGGCTGTTGGGTAGTTCTAGAAACACACGTAGATATATCACTTATCTGTATCATGGTTGTAGGGAATTATGCCTCAAATCTCAAGCAAAGAGGACAGTGCTGAAGACACGTACTAGTGTCTTCTGAAAAGTTTTTACCAAAACTGTGTAAGAGCTTTTAAATAAGGATTGTCATAGGAAACTGCTGCTTAAAATGTCTGATTTACTTTGACTAACTGTAGCAGACTGGTTTAAATAAGGATATGGTGTTGTACTAGTTGGGGAAGGGAGGGGAAAAGAGGAAGTGGCCTATTTCTTCATTTGACTGTGAGCCCTAAGAAATGAAGGTAACTGTGTGAGAACTCTCATCACTCAGCAGGTTGGAAAGTACTGAGCATTAGACTGACAAACTCAATGTCTGTGCATACAGTGGTACATAAGAGGCCATAGGTTACTGTGAACTTTGTGTCCTACCAGTGAAAGTTCAGGTGCTGGTCATTCTAGAAGCAAGATCACAGATTAGGTGGTCAGTGGCCTGGGTTATCCTGTTTCTGTGGTGCCAAGGGTCATGAAGAAATATCAGTCAAGAAAGCCAAGAGTTGTCACTGCTTTACAGGTCAGATTTTGGTATGCAGCTGTATTTGTTTGTCTTCTTAAGCATCAGTCCTGCCTTCTCTATGCCATTTGAAATCTGGAATTTAGATCATGCAAGGTAGCAGGTTTTAATTTCTCAAGGGTTTTGTTTCTTTTTAAAACCCAATTTTTTTTCTAGTTTAGTTTCCTTTTCCTAGATTGTTTGCTAGGGACTGAATGGAATATTGCTACCTGGCAGCAGAGGAATTCACATTAAACAACATTCATTTTCACACAGCATTATTTAGGCTGGAAAGGACTTCTTGAGATCATCTAGTCCAATGCCAAACTTCCTGCGTCATCCAAACATTAAGCTATAAATAGACTGATGTGGGCCAAATTTATTATCACTCAGTGCTGTAATGCTTTTTAAATCAGTCTTTACACCAGGCTTTTCAACACGCACACAGTAAAAGAAGCTATAAAAGTAATAATTGCAAAAAATATTAGAAATTATTTTTGAGGTGTCACACCCACTTGAGCAGTCTTTTGAGGTGTCACACCCACTTGGGCAGTACTTACTCAAATGTACTTAGATTGACGAAACAGAAACAAGATATGCAGTGTATCAGTGACAAGTGGCCAGTACAAAGCATTTTGTATGGGAATTTGATGTTAACAAGGAAAATTCTTCTGGCTGAATTGTGACAGTATATCAGAGTTTAGGTGTGCAAAACCTCTCCATGTTTCAGTCCTGTGTTCTTTGCTCTGTTGGTGAGCCTCAGTTTATTTCTGCTTTGATAAATACCTTCCTCTTGCAATACTGGTCCAAAACATGCTTTAGGAGATCAATGCAGTAACTTGGATATAATTTTGATATTAGTATTGATGTTTCCAGCATCCATTTATCCATGATGACTCCTTGCTTGTGGATTTGAAATTTTCAATAGTGGTCTTGGGATAATCTGCCCAGTTGAGTATATGCATCATAAATGCTTTTTCTGCAGTGTGATTATGGATTAGAGGTGTCATTTCTGGCTTGTGTGCCAGTCTTTGGTCATCAGCTTAAGTAGAGATGTTACAAGATTTTAGATTTGAAGTCTTTTACTGGGCATGATTTTTCAGTCTGCTATTTTTTGCAAATCTCTTTTCTTAGTGTTATTTGTCATCCCCATCACTGGTCAGCTACTGACAGAGGTGGGGGCGTGGTAATGCAAATGGCAGAGGCAGAAAGGGGTTGCATTGCTGTTCCACACACACACACATACACTGGTGAGAAGGCATGAAGTGTTTATTAAAAAAAATTGACTCCACTTTATATAGTATTTCTACAAAGGCCAGGGATTGGGGAAGAAGGTTGACACCTCTCCCCATCCCATTGGTTAAGACAACTGTCCATCAGCTGTCTATATCTCTAAGAACAGGAATGTATACTTTGATTTAAGGAAAACATTGCTTCTGTATGTAACACCCGTGCGTGAGAAACAAATTATGAAAACTATGAGATGCAAGAGAAGGCTGAAACATCAGGGTGACAGGGTTGCTCCTTTTGGCCGTGGTGTGGCCTAAGCAGTTGAAGCCAACTTAAAGACTCCAGCCAAACTGAAACACTTGCTGTCAAACACAGAGCTGCTTCTGTGAAAATACAGAAAGTCATGGATGTCACTTAAGCACTAGAGTATTAGAGTTTCTTTCCCATTCCTGTTTAGATAATTTGTTACTGCTGAAGGATATAGGCGTTTGGTTTGAGCTATAGACTTCTTTCTCCAGTACCTTTCAGTAGGTAGACACTACTTTGTACAATGTACAATTACGTATTTCACCCTTACATTTAGGTTCACCAGAGGAATCTGCTGGAGGTTTGCTGCCTTGTTGCAGACAGTGCCAAAGATTGCAGACATGATTCCTGATCAACTGGGAAAGAGTAAGTTAGAGAATATTTGGTCTACATGTGAGGACTGGCACCTCCAGCTGCAATGTCATTGCAGTAAAGCATGTAAAGGAAAGAAGTCTGCTTTGTAGCCAGGCAGCTTTTGAGACAGCCTTACAGCCAATGTTCAAAGACTAACCACAGATATTGTGTGCTGGAAGTTGATCACTTCCTGTGATAGTTTGTTTTAATGTGTATCAAACAATAACAAAAGCAGTGGTTTCTACCACAAGAACTCTGTGAGCTCTCAGACATTCTTACAGGCCATCCAAAAGAAACAAATTTGGTATTTGCTCTTCGTGGTGGTTCCTGATGCTGTTTGCTGATTCCAGACTATGGTTTGGGAATCAGCACTACAGAGTCATTGATGCAGCCCCTATCTTGCAAATTTGACAGCTATAAGACTGTGCTATATAATCAGTAACTTCCCTATATGCCGGTGAACTGATCTGTTTCTCTGGGCCCAAGGATGACTCTGAAACACCCATTCCTTTTGTTCTCGTTTGGAATGAAGTTGAATCCTTTGATAGAGACCAAGTGGGAGTGTCAAAGATGGTCACAGTCAAAGATGGGCACTGCCATTGGTTAATGCTCCTGAGGGATTTTTTCCTACAGGTCATTGTTTCAGAGTCAGAAATAAACTTTTCCTTTCCTCCTACCTTGCCTGCTTCTCTCTCAGCCTCTTCTAAAAAATGCCTGGCACTTCACAAGTTGGGTTGGCTTTGCACATTAAACCTTCCTATTTCTAGCTACCTGCTCTCAGAAAGGTGGGTGAGAAGGAGAGGGGGTGAGCAGGATTACAAATACACATACACTTGTGTAGAGCTGGCCTCAGGCTAAGACAAAGGGCTTGGGAAATTTGAGACCTCCTGGATGCCTCCTGGATTTTTTTCCTATTGTGTCATTTCCTTTCAGCAGTGTTTGAAACTTCAAGCTCACCTGGGTGTGTTCACAGGTAGCCAGACCAGTATTGTGAAAGAGAAATTAGACACTTAGCCTTGGCAAAAATTAACTCCCATGGCTTGTTTATACCTCTTTGTCATGCATTTATTGTCCCTTGTTTGCTCACTTATAAGGAAATTCTTTATGGCATTTTATGAGGTTTTTATGAATCGGAGCAAGTGCAGAATTAAATCATAAGGCATG
The DNA here is from genome assembly GCA_013397315.1 of Donacobius atricapilla. NCBI lineage: Eukaryota > Metazoa > Chordata > Aves > Passeriformes > Mimidae > Donacobius > Donacobius atricapilla. The sequence continues at coordinate 441,175 of WBMY01005014.1, read as the reverse complement.
GATGTAGAGGAGGCTTTTTCTTTGGTGGCCTAGAAACATAATAGACAGGTTTTATGTAGTATTTCTTGCTAAGAGCCTGCTTGAGAACCCCCTAATCCTGTCTTCCAGACTGATAACCTTCTTGCCCTCATCAGGGTGAGGATGACTGGGTGAATTGCTCCGCTCTTTGTGTAATGTGTGCTGAGCCCTGCAGAAAGGTAACTGGTATCTCCCCATGCCAATACTGACATGTCAGGGCAAATAACCCCAAGAACAACAAGCCTGGCTATTTAAGTGTTGTGCTCCCTGACGGAAAATGGTGAAAGCCATCATGTTGAATGCACAGATTCTCTCAATTATTTTAATCCTTGTTAAAAAAAGAGTCTTTTCCAAAGTGACTTTAAACTAGGGCCTCTTTGTCTTTTTTGTGTGTACACACAGTGCTTTGCAATACACTGGTGCCTGCTTAACAAAGCAATGCTTGACAACTAATAAAAAGAAGCAATTCACAGCTATTGAGGGATACTTAATCATATGGAGTGAGGCTTGATCTTTGTGATTTAAAAATATTTTAAAGTGGAATATTATATATATACATATGTACATGTCTCTTGTGTACACAAGAGTGTTTCTTGTACCTGTTTTGCCTTTGGGATTATACTGGAAGCAGGATTTGAGTCTGTGTTGAAGCACTCCAAATCCAAATTCACCTTATCTACTGCTGCTTGTGCAGTGAATTTCTTCTCTAAAATTTCCCATAAAAATATTTCAAGAGAACTCGGTTCTACCTAGGCTGCATTTCCAAGGAGCAAAGGGGGATAATGTTCTAGACCTTTCACCCAGTGCTCTGCTCCTCTGACATACCTTTCTGTAGCTTCTGTGTTCACTGTACCTAGAAAAAAAGTAAATTCCTGGACAGTTTTCTCATCCTCTCCCCTTTGCAGGGGCGTCAGTGCTTATCTGGTCTTCTGCTGTGCTGTTGTATGCACTAGCACAAGAAGAAAGTACATGTAGCGAAACAAGTGGTTAATTTTCTGTAGGGTTAGTGTGCTGAAATGGCTTAGTGCAGGGCTCAGTGCGCAGAGAAGTTAATATGAGCAGGTGGAAACATTTGAGTAGGCATCATGAGAAGACAATCTCCAGCATTTAGAGAGCCCTGAAAGCTGAAATTAATTCCTGATGTGTCTGTTGATGCTGCTGTCAAAAATGCTGTTTTGAGATTTCATTACCCTATGTGAATTTAGTGAACTTACTGAAACTACAGTCCAGAAGTCCTGTCCTGTTTTGAAATGTGTAATCTTCCAGATGGTATCTTTTTGGTATCTTGCATAATACTATTTTAATTTCATTATTGCTGGCATTTTTCAGACACTGTCAAAGAATTTAAATGACTTGTAGCAGTAACCCAAGAGATTAATAACTATAGGTAGTTCTGGTATTTGTTGCGGAGCTAATTAGAAAACTGGATATTAGCTCCTTTCCCTGTGCTGTGCTTCACAGCCCCTTCAATGCCAGCCTAAGGGTTTGTGGTGTCGTGCAGTAAATAGTTTACTGAAATAATCAAGGCTAAAAATAACCACCTGAAAAAACTTTGCATGAGACAATAAAGAGTAGCTGAAGGTAAGTAAGGCTGGTGATTTTTTAAGCCTGCTTTGCTGCTGAAACAGAAGCATTATGTAACTGTCCTGACAGTGATCATTCCCATATATAAATGCCAAAAGGACTGTGGCAATCTTTGTGGTGTCTTCAGCCAGTGCTTACTGGTGTCATCTAAAAGGGCACTTCTGTGATGCACTTCTCCCTTTGGGGGTTCAGTTCAGTTGGTGCAGCTCTCTCAGGGGCCACCTGTGAGCTGGGTCAAGAAACATAAATGAATCTTAAAAGCCTGTGTAGAAAAGAGAAAAGATGGGGTTAGTTTAAATTCTGACCACTGTCCCAGCTTGACGTATGGCGCTGCTGTTAGTGGTTGTCAAGGTTGTCAGTGCTGTACAGGGAAGCATCTGTGGAAGCATTGCCTGAACCTCTGGAGGTCTTTGATAAATGAGAAGGTCCTAAATTGCTGGAAGCATATATTAAACCTTGGAAGTACTAACAGCATACATGTAAATTTGGCTACAGATTTACAAAAATTATATATTTGACTGTATATTTTCCATTTACTACCTATAATATATTAAAAAAATATCTGGCAGCCAAAGTGCTGTACACCCAGTTTTACTTAGGTCTACCATAAGCTTTCTGTTAAAGAATATTTTAGCATGGTGATGTGGACACACAGAGGAACTGCAAAGTGTTGAACAAGCCACATCTTAATCTGTAATGTGCAGCTCAGGTTCTCGTGTTCTATGTCCCCATTCTATGTGGACAATCATTTGACATCAGACTTTGGCCATAGTGGACAGAGAAAAAGGAGCAGTGAACTTTGCTGCATTGCAAGTGACTTTAAAGATTATCTTCTTCCAACCCCCTTGCTGTGGGCAGGGACACCTTCCTCTGTACCAGGTTGCATAAAGTCCCATCCAGCCAAGTGCACTTTCAGGGATGAGGTATCCACAGCTTCTCTGGGCAACCTGTTCCAGGCCTCACCACTCTCACAGTGAAGAGTTTCTCCCTTATATCCAATCTAAACCTACCCTCTCTCAGTTTAAAGCCATTCCCCTTTGTCCTGTCACTACATGCTCTCATAAAAGGTCTCTTTCCAGCTCTCTTGTAGCCCCCCTTTAGGTACTGGCAGGTGCTACACGGTGTCCCTGGAGCCTTCTCTTCTCCAGGCTGAACAACTCCAACCATCAGCCTGTCTTCATAGGTGCTCCAGCTCTCTTATCTTTGTGACCTACCTCTGGTTTGCTCCAGCAGATCAGAAATTAAAAGCTAACAGAAATTGAGCATTTCAATTGTTAGGGTTGAAAAACAGACTTTCACTGAAAACTCTTCTTTCACATCTGAGAAGTAATTATTTTGAATTGCTTTTTTAATTAAAAAATCATCTTTCCTTAAGTGCTGTCATTATAATGTGTCCAAATTCTGCACTTGGCAGAGAAGTAGCATTTCCCATGAGCATGGGTGTTAATTGTGTTTTATCCACGTCTCAGTGACATTGCCTGCTGCATTTTCTCAGAATTTCATGTATTTGTAGCATTCTAATTTCTGTCCTAAACTGTGCTGTGATGTTTGTGATGGTAAATATGCAGTGCATTGGCTTCAGCTTTGTTTCACGACTGTTCCTATGGATTTGTGTTTGTTTAAAATAGTAAAGATTGACTCAACATACTACTCTGAAAATTATTAACAATCTATAGGCCATTACATCATGAGGAAACCAAAGCACACTTGGAGAGCACTTACTTTTTTTCTCTCAGAATTGCTGAAATACAACATGTAATATTTGCTAGCAGTACTAGAAGAAAAGAAATAATACAGGGGAAATGCACTGCTGAGAAAAGCTTCATTTTTTTCATAGAAAAAGCTTTGTATCTCTGAATACAGATTTTAATAAAAATTTGTAGTATTAAAATGGGATAAAGCTGTGCATCAGAATTTTGCGAACTGCTCATAACCCTTCATTATTGCTGTTTTCTAGTATTTTCTATGTAAGAATTACTAATATTTTGTGTGTATCTGATTCTGGAGTCAGTGTGTGTCACTGAATGCCTGTACTTAATACTTCATTTATATAGCTTAATGTGCATTGCCCAGTTAATATTCATAGAATACATGAAATGGAAACATTGATTTAATATTAATTGCAAATGGTATTGCTTTTTCTATTGTTTTCCACTTCCACATGAGCCTTTTAATTTAGATAAGCACGTGGTGGGATGGTCAATGTAGGAGCTTCTCTTACAGTTAAGTGTCTTGCATATCTCTTAGAACCCAAAATTTCTTTTATGCCAATCAACTTTTAGAGACATCTCTGAATAAGTAAATGGCAAATGATGTCCTTGAATTGAAATAGTAAGTAAAAATACCTTAAGCCTCCAGAAGCTGAGCTTTTTTGATAGTATTGCCTTCATTACTATTCCAAGTCCAACTGAATTAGGTGTCATATGCATTTATTCTGAGTAACTGTCTCTTGAAGAAAAAAGTCTGTTAAGGTTAGAAATCAAATTATTTTCTATTACACTAAATGAATTGCTTTCTGCTTGCCAGAGGCACTGCTTCAAAACAAAAGCAATCCAACTCACAGGGAGTTAAAATATTTTAATCCTAAGTCATCATGTCTGGCTGTGGAGTGACCTCAGCCTTCTCCTGCTCTGAATCATTGTTGAGAACTCACATGGTCTAAATGGACTGAGGTAGGTTTCAGTCCCAGAAACTGTTTGTCTTTTCATGTGTCGTGGCTAAATCGGTACAACCTTGACATTGTTAGAAAGGGCACAGCTACACCCAGTTACTGTAGTAGTAGCAGATTAACCACTCTAACTACTTTCATGTGTGTAATCTTTCTAATCTTGATCAGGTGGCCATGTTGCTTTTCTGCTGTGGCACGTAGACAGAGCTTGATTGTGGTTTTAATCCTGAAACTGTTTTTATGGTGGTAGGCAGATGAGGAAAAAGGTATTACATACAATGTTGAGAGGGTTAGGCTGCAGTTATGGGAAAAACCACAAACAATGTATTTGAATTAAAGGAAGTTATTAAAGTGTTCCTTCAAGAAATGTCTGAGAGCAGTGCTTTTCATACTTACTCAAATTAATGTGAGCATGATGCAGTCTGTCTGAGAAAACCGGGACAGTTTCTGGCAGTTATATGGTGGAGAAGAGATTTTGGAAGCAAAGAAGTTTTCCTGACTGATGTTTCTTGCATTTAGAACCAAAACCATAAGTTGTGCAATTACAAAACTTACTGGTGAAAAAGCTATTAACGCTTTCCCTTACTGTTACCCATTAGGCTATGAAGGAGAACTTGTTTCCTTTTAAAAGCAGAAAGCTTTCTCCTGGTACTTGTGAGTTGCAGTAATCCTAGCTAGGCTTTGTTTTGAAATTGCAAAGAGAATATATTTTGGTTTTATTAGTTTTTCTTTCTGTTTTGCCAGCAAAGAGGAGCTTAAGAAATTCATTGATACTTCCTTCATTGCTTCCAGCTTTTTTCTTCTACAGGTTTGTGGTACTCTTGCCTAAGTTTTGCTGTCTCTGAAAGGGAGTGACAGTTTCTTGAACAGTTTTTTTGGTTTTTTTCTTCAGGTAGCTTTCCCGAGCTTATGTTTTCTTGTAATGGGAATGTCCTCTACTCTCCCTTACACTGTCACTCGCTCCCTGACCTCAGTCCAAAACATACTCAGGACCTCCAAGATACAGCATAACAGGCAGTGTTAAGGTCTGGTGAAAGAGTACATTGTGGTGTATCGTGACTATATTAGCTGAGTAGCTCTGTATTGTGTTAAGTATGGCAACAAAACTATGGTTTTATCATGCTTGTAGTTGAGAAGAAAAAACATGAAGCCTTCAATTTAGAAAATAATGGAGATCAAATACAGTAGCAGTTGCCATTGGAGCTGCATGCACAAGTTTCTTCTATCATGTGGAACAGCTCTCCTGCTTTATACTGTTTTAATCCTTGTGATATCTGAGCATTAAATGATGTTAATGTCAGTAAGGTACTGAATGCTCATACTGACACCTGTTTCATGTGACTTAACCTGTTCTGTATGTAAGGTGGGCTTTTTTTTTAGACATAATCTATTTGGGTACTCCAAATAGTGTTTGTATTAGCAGATGAACAGGAGACACTCTTTATACATACTTCTGCTTAAGACAGTGTTATGGTTTAACCCCAGCCAGCAGCCAGCCCCATGCAGCCGCTCGCTCATTCCCCCACCAGTGGGATCAGGGAGAGAATTGGAAGAGTAAAAGCCAGAAAACCCCTGGATTGAGATAGGCAGTTTAATAGGGAAAGCAAAAGCTGTGCACACCAGCAAAGCAAAACAAGGAGTGAATTGAGTGGTTCCCATGGGCAGGCAGGTGTTCAGCCATCCTCAGGAGAGCAGGGCCCCATCATCTGTAATGGTGACTTGGGAAGACAAACACCATCACTCCAAATGTCCCCTTTCTTCCTTCTTCCCCCAGCTTTAAATACTGAGCATGATGTCACGTGGCCTGGAATATCCCTTTGGTCAGCTGGGGTCACCTGCCCAGGCTGTGTCCCCTCCCAGCCTCCCAAGCACCCCCAGCTTCCTCACCAGTGTGGCCTTAGGAAAAGCAGAAAAGGCCTTGGCTCTGTGTAAGCCCTGCTCAACAATAACAAAAAACATCTCTATGTTATTAACTCTCTGTTCAGCACAAATCCAAAACATAGTCCTGTACTGGCCACTGTGAAGAAAATAAACTCTAATCCAGCTGAAACCAGCACAGACATTCCTAAGCCTGAAACTGTAAAACAAATTGCCACAAGAGCAAGCTGTAACCATACTGTAGATCTCATGGCCCTGTCACTTCCACAATAAATGGACAGTAAGGAGCAATGGAGAGAAGTTGGGAACACATCAGGATAGAAGTTATCACTGTATAAACATACTTTTTTTGCTCAGCAGGGCCCAAAGAGACCACAGTGTCAGCCAGGCAAGAGGCTGTGGTACAGTGCTGCTGCAGAAGTGCCCAATGTCCTCTGTCCCAGTCCATTCGCTTAATAAATTCGCAGAGTTGAGTGGATATTTCTGGGAAGACAATCTGCATTGAAGAGCAGTAACACAGATTATAAGAAGTTTTCATTGAGCCTTCCATAACCAAAGCAAACACAGGCTTCAGTGCTGGAGATAGGAAAGATAAAAGCTTTATGTTTATAAACAAAAGATCTGGCTTGTCCTTTTTGGAAGGTATTCATTGTCGTTAACATTTAAGAACATTATTCTGTACATTTAATTGGTTAAATAAGAGAGCGATTGGAGCAGAGAGGTGGAGCAGCCCAGCAAGTGAAATTCTGTCTGTTTGCCTTCTCAAATAGTAGATCTATTTAATGCAGTCCATGTGTTCAGTGTTTCTTGCCTTTAGGTGGTAGAGTTTTCATACTGGGGGAAGCAGTGATTTGCAAATAGCTATTTTGCAATTCAGTACTAAGATGTATATGTAGAGTTAGACAGAAAGAACTCACTGCCTTTGCACAGGGAACAGAAAACTGTAATATTGGAGGTTACTAGTTTTGGTTTGATTTCGTTGCTCATTTACTCAATGACACAATAACCCTCTGTACATATACTTCATGCATGAATGGAAATGGGGACAGAACCAAAAGCAGGTGTTGTGTTACAGAGGGGAAAGTTAAAACAATATTTATAGGCTATTCATTTATTATTTATGTTATTTGAAGTTCCATAAGATAGAAGTTGAAGTAGAAAACAGCGAAGTTCAGCTTTATCTAGAGGATTGGTCTCAGCCTTGCTTCAAACCTGCACAATTAAACAGGGGATGAATTGTTTCCTCTAATGATTTTTAGCTTATTTAGAGTCTGATTATGCCCCTTTTGTAGTTCCTTATTCAAGTGTTAAAACTAACTGTGGGTACTCTCCATAAGCTTCTGTGTAATGTGACTGTTTGGCATACAAAATACTCCTCAGGGCTGTGAAATTGGGTCCATTGGTGTTGTAGGAGAAGAATGACAGCTCACAGACTTGTGCCTGTAAATGTTAGTAATGGATAAGCATGACAAGCCAGTAAATGGATTTGATGTCTTTGCTTGTCCAGTGCTAAATGTTCTGTATGGAAATAGATGAGGTGGGAGGTAGTTCAGTTGGTTCTTTGTTGTTTGTAACATCCCCTCAGCTTGTTCAGTGAATGTATGTGGCGGACTGAGCCTCTTCAGCCAATGACAATGTGGGAAATAGATCAGTAAAATTTTACCTGATGCACATGACTGAAACATGGATAGGAACTTCATTAGAACCATTTCACTCAATTAACAGCATTGATTCATTTTTTCTTTTTTTGCCCCTTTTCTTTTCATGGAAGGGATATTTTTAAAGTGTTGGTTTGGCCGGAAATTTGACTAATAACCAATATTAGTCTAACTGATACTAGTTTATATATCATTTTGGAAATCAGATATGCTTGTTCTACTTACAGAAATAAGTTTTTATGTAGATTGGTTCTGGGGGACAAGGACACCTATAAGAAAGCAATAAATTCAGACTATTTCTCTTTCATGAATTAATGTTTCATTTTCAAGTGCAAAATTGTTTCATTACTAGTATGATGTCAGAGATGTGACTCGATGTAAAATTTACAGCCTGGTAGTGTTAAAATGGCTGCCTGACACATGAATTTGTAAATTGGGTGTGTTAGCCAGGAATCATAAAGGGAAAAAAAAAAAAATATGGAACCTTCTCTTGTTGCTTATCCCTTTGGTTTTCTGGCAGAAACAGTAGTTTTGAGATACAGCTAGGCTCAAGAGGAGAGAAGCCATCTTTTCCAAGAAGTAGCTTTTAGATTCTGAGAAGTATACCTACTTAATGATGTGAAGAGAGGAATAATTCTCTACATTTAATATAACTTCCCAGTATAAAATTACATTTAAGGGATTGTTTGGAAAATGGGTTAGGACTGTAGCAGATTATTTTTTAAAATCCTGTTTCTATGTGCTCTGATTTCCATGACACTATTCTTTAGGGACAGCACATTTGTTATAGGAGAGTAAATTATTTCCTTTTGCAAAGCCTTACAGGCTCTGAAACTCCCACTGGCTGCTCTCCAGAAAGAAAGATTTGTGGGTTCTGCCCAGTGTCTGCAAATGTGTGATGATATTTATATCCATTGAGTTGTTTTCACTGTAGCTAGATCTGGTAAAATGCTTGTGGCTTTACTGCAACTGAGAGACTTGTGGTAAAGACTGAGAACTTTGAAATTAAGTTTTGTGCTTGAAGAGATATTCTGACTTGCACTGCATCCGTGATTTCTGGGTGGGAAGGAGGATCAGCCTAGTTACACATCAGCCTTCTCAGAGAGGGGCAAAGTCAGCAAACCTTTAAAGAAAGAAGTAAAACTTCCATTTTTTTTTTTTAAACACTAAGGCTGTTTAAGTGTGGACGAAAAGCAGAACATTGTCTCAGCTGCAACTTCAAAAGTGATTAACAATTTTTTATTGGTAGAGTCCTTAAAATCCAGTTCATTCTGCGTTATTGTGTTGATTCAAAAGTCTTTCACATTGGGACTTCTGAAAGAAAAAGCTACCTTTTTCTTCTTGTATTTTTCTAAACTGATGAGAACAGTTTAGGGTAGAAAAGAAGGGCAGATGTTTCATTTCTGAGCATACTTTCTTGCCTTCTTTCTTTTTTCCTCTGCAAGAACCTTCCACTAAGAAGGGAAAAAAGACCAGTGACAAAATCTCTTTTTTTCTGGGAAGCATTTCTAAGCATAAAAACAATACCAATGTGATGCTTTTATAGAAAAATTTTTGCTTAAATTTTTGATGAGTCACTTGATCCTCATTGGAAATATTTCCATGCTATTTAACACTTCTTCCAGATACAGTTTAATTGAATGGTTCTTTTGGATTTTTCCGTATGGTGTTCCCTTTCCTTCCTTTCCCACCTGATATATGATAAAGATAGGATGGTCATGGCCACCTTTGAATTTGAAAATCCCCAGTGTAATCAATAGATACAGGCTTGACCTTGTTCCTGGCTATGCCTTATGTTTTCTGTGCAGTCTTAAATAATAGCAGTGGTCAGTCTTGCAGGTTTCCTACTTTCGGAAGCAAGACATATGGCTACCTTAATATCTCCTGATTTCCATTTTTATTTGAAGTTAATGAAGTCTGACTTTGAGATCCTTAGAAAGATGTTTGTATATGAAAATAATTTTTTCTAATATTTTCTTCTAACCTAACATTTTTCAAATGGTTTTATGGCATTAGGTCTAGAAATAAGTTGTATTGGATGAAGCATGTGTAGCATAAGACTTACTGGCTTGGTTCAGTATGTGTGACTGTAGCTGGCTGAAGATCCAAGTACTATTGAAAGGATGTGGTAAATTTTCCTTGGAGCTGGCAAAAGTTCCCATATTTGGAACTTTTAAAAACAACTAGGTTGGTCTACTGGAAAACATACTGCAGAGAAGACAGTGCTTTATCGATAGAAAAATAGGCTGTTTTCTCCTGTAGGCCTCTCTGTGTACAGCTGGTGAAGTCGTAAATGATAGTTATTCTAATTTGCCTTCATTTTGTCCATTTTGTTGGATGTGGCCGACAGTATGACTGAAGCTCTCAGTCCCATGGCAATGAGAATGGCGATTGACATTTCCTTGTTTAGTTTCTCTTGTTAAGTGCAGTTAGACTTCCAAGGGTGTAGCTAAGAAAATACTGATTTTTTTTTTTTCCCCCCAGATGAAAAGTTGCAAACATCTGACAGTAGGGTGGGATAGAAAAGTTATCTTGATTGTGTAACTCCAGCCTCTGGCTGTGCAATCCTGAGAACACTGGAGCAATAGATGAGTGCTGTGTGCTGTTAACTAGATAATGTTGTTAGGCTGTGGCTGTAGACTGGCTTTCACACAAGGCAATGGCACAGCACTTTCCCACACTTGCAACATCACTGGTTTTCCAGCTGTACAACATTTGTGTGCAGAAGATAAATTACTGCTGGAATGGCCTCTGCTGAGGTCGGCCATCAGCTGGGCAAGGCCGAGCACTACGCCATCAGCAGCGCCTGTCAGCGCAAGTGCGCACAGTTCCATGCTGTCATTTTGAAATGTACACCACAGGCTTAATGGCTGGTACTTTCTTTAGCTGCCGATTCGTAACCTGCTCCTCTCCAGCTTGAGTTTCTGGGACATCCTCTTGCAGCAAGGGTGGCTGAGAGGGCATCTGGCGGCTGGAGGAACTGGGAGCCTGATCCCATCTCACAAAGGGTTTCCAGTGGACTCAGATGCATGACAGTGGTCAGATGGATGGGTGCAGATGGGCACAACTGTGATTAACTCAGAGTGGTACCTGGAACATGTGGATATTTGTACTTTAAGGCCCTCAGGCTGAGAGCCTGCTCTGGAGGTCTGTGTGCACATGTGGCATTTGCAGTCAGGCCTTTGGAGCCTCTGGTTTTGTTCAGCTCTGGAGCTAGAAGGGTTTTTCCTTCATTTACATGCAGGTACATGTAGTGAAAGTTTTATGTAGAAATTAAATCTCCTAGGAAGTTTGTCCTGCAGTTAAAGCTACTTTCTTTTGCTTGATAGCATGGAATTAAGCGTTCTGGAAGGAAAGGCATTCAAAATCTGAGCTGTTGACCATTGGAGTTCTCTCTGATGCTGGCCTAGAAAAACATTTTCAAGACAATAGCTGAGATTTTAAGTCTCAGTATAGAATTGTATTTTTGGGGGGTTTATGTAAGAATAAATGTTTAAAAAAGTGTTTCTACTTTTGTCAATCTTGTGTAATCCAGGACCAGTTCATATTGATGATTATTACATCTTACCAGTTTTGCCCTGGGAGGAAGTGGATGAGTGAAATGAATAGCAGAACAGTTCACAACTATTTTTGTGGCAGAACTTGCTGGTATTTGTTGTTTTTGGGAGACCGCAAGCCTCAATGCAGTCTATACTATACCAAAAATAAACGTGAAGCATCATTATTGTTAGAAGTAGCATGGATTAATACTGAGTTGAATGAATTCATGACACGTGCCTTTGTAGGTAGGGTTTCAAAGGGCGAGAAAATAAAGGAAAAAATATTATGAGGTGATGTTTTCATCACTGTAGCAGGAGCAGAGCTGTGCTCCTGTGAAGGGCGGTGTGGGTGTATGGTGCTTTCCTCCTGCTGTTGTCATGGTGCTGTGTCACTGAGCCCCAGCTTCCCAAACCTCATCACATGTAAGTAATACCTTTCAGGTAGTGAGTGCATTACATCTGATCCTGCCAAGGGATCAGAAAGTTCACTGCTCGTTTTGTTACCTGCAGCTTTGGAAAACACCCTGGTGTCACACAATGCAATAATGCCACTCTTTGATGTTTATACTAGCTGCTTTTCCTTTTTAATAATCAGAGCAGGAGGAAATGTGAAATTAGCTGCATGGCAGAAGGAATTCATTAAAGCTAGTAAATTGAATTCTGCTCAAGTTTCAAGCTTCTGGGTTGGAGTCACAAAGCAGTAATCATCTTTTAGCTGTTTTTAATTATTTATTTTGTGGCAGTTTCCTTGTCCATTAAACTGGTATTTACTAGAGGTTAGCCTAAGAAAATGAGCAATGCCATTGAGGCTTTGAGCAGTGTAAACATCAAGTACCTTTTTGTTGTAGGCTCTGATATGTTTGTTGAGTCCAAAGGGGGAGAGAGGGAATGAATCATGATGTTATACTGGATCTGTATGGCACATCTTTTTTATTTCAGATTCCACGTGACTACCCAGTAGCCCTCGATATCTGTTTCCTCCAAGAAATAACGTTCCCTTGCATCTCTTTCCCTGTAACTCTAAAGGAATCCTGGGAAGGGACAGACCCCAAGCCCATGCAGTTTACTGAACTACTTAGCTGAGGTGAATTTGAGCTTTACCCTCCACATAGTTTGATCCTTATAGTTTGATCCATGAAGTGGTCGTTTTTTTTACATAGGAATGGATGGCTGATTACTTAAGATGGATTGCATTTTCGTAGTTCTTCTTTAACCTAATGTGTGTACCTGAGGCTGATGAGTAAAGAGCGTGGCTTGAAAAAGCAGATGTAAGTGTAGCAGCCGTAATATTTGTGTTACTGATGACTGAAAAGTGTGTTTATAGTGATTCCAGAAGCAAGTGTCAGAAAAACTTTAAAACTGGAGATTTTTCTGACCATTACTGAAAATGAAAAAAACGTAAAGAAAATGCTGTCCAGAAATCAGTTGGTGCAAATGAGGTCAGGCATATTCAGAAATACATGCCATTAACAGATTTTAAAGGGAATAGCTAGAGGTGCCCTCCAACATCCCTAGGTTAGGAGGACTAGCTCAGCCACCTTCTGAAGTATCACGTGCTCTCCTGCTGTTACTATCAGGGACAGAGTGCTGGATTAGATAAAACCATTCCTCTGATCCTACTGTGAAAAGAAACTACTTCCTTATCCACAGCATGCAGTAGGCACAATTGCACAGGGGTTCTCTGCATCAATGTTCACTGAAGGTCTTTTGAAGCAGGACAGGTGTGTCAAATGTTGTGTCCATCTGTTCATTTGGGGTTGTGCAGTGTAGGATGTGCAGCACAGACTTGTTTTGTGACTAGCGTTTATGGGCATTAACATAGCACAAATGATATTGGTGGTCTACAGGTTTGGGTACTGGGCTGCTGTAAGGGTCAGTGTGGTGTGAGCAATATCTACTGCAGACATAAGTGGGCCTGAGAGGGAAGAGTGAAGAGCCTGGTTGTAATTATTAGAGTACTGTTTTGAAATAACAGTCCTAGATCCTGCTCAGACTGGTATTCTGTGCAAATGGACGATTCTGTATTTAATGTCTATATGTAGGCTGGTGTATGTTCAAGAGGAGTAGAGGCCAGAGATGGACAGAAGGGCATAGAGAGTCTAGATTACATCTCTGAGTCATATTTTGACTAGGAAAAGTGCGAGTTGTAAGTTTGAATCTAACTAATGAAGGCAGATGCTTGTCATCAGCTTCTGGGACAGATATCTGCCTTTTGGGCCAGGCATGGGGATCAGTACCTGCTGCTGCAGTGGGAATATTGACTGAGACCCACAGGGGATTAGCAGCAGCCTGAACAATCTACAAACCACATTGTCTTATTCTGGTTTTGTGTTAGATTTGAGCACAGTGTTTGATTTAACACAGTGTTCTTGCTACATTTATGTATTACACAAGCAGTTATTTGAAAATTGTATCTAATCTTGTATTGTGTTACAAGACAGCTGTGGATATGAACTGAAATATTACCATACAGGTGATCTTTTCCAAATTTTTCCTGGTTGTTTCAGTGATTTTTTGGATTTGGCAGTTCTGATAGTAGTTGATTTTAACAGTTTCTGTCCTGTACCAGGAAAATGCAGACACTTCCCAGGAAACAGATAGGCCCGTGTGAGGGTTGGTGTTGAGCTACGGTCTTAATATGTTAAGTAGAAAGGATGTCATCATTTAGGTGAACTAGATGCTAAGAAAATTTTCCTTTTCAAAATAGAAAGGTCTAAAATCTAGAAGTGTACATCAGGGTTTTTTTTTAGTGCCTCGCAGAAAGTGCGATTAATTAGTGACAAGGAAAACATTTCAACTGCTACTAAGTATTTCTTCTCCCTACTGGTTTCAAAAATTCCAGTCAAGCCTTTATATAATGTGATATGATTAGCTTTGAGAAGCTGTTGAGAAAAGTATGTCAGCATACCCAATATAGCACTGTATGCATTACATTTTAAATCCTATTTCTCTAGAACCACTCAAATTACTCAAAGCCACTCTCTAGACTCAGATTTTGGCAGGGTTAACTTAATCCTCTGTCCTTCCATAGTAGATGTGAGTTGTCCAATGCCCTAAATGTCTGCTGGTCTCTCTCCGGCGTTTATTTTTTTATTTTTTCAGTGCTTTGCTTCACCTTGATGTTCTGTTACCATGAGGCATTTGTTGTTTTGTTATTTTTTTCATAAAAGCCAACGTTATGAACTTTAAACTTCACTCAGTCGCTTTTGGGCAGTTTTTCTCTGAGGTAAATATAAATGATAAAATAAATCCCCAAAGTACCGTTCATTGTAGAAGAATAAATAATTTCTCTGTAGTTAATTTTGGTTTTTTGCACTCTTACTGTCTATTATCCCTCCTCCTAGGCTTTGTTATTTGAAGAAGCTCTGCAGTTACTTCTTTGAATCTTTCATCAGTGTCTTCAGTCATTAAAACTTTTTTCTTTCTTTTAGAATGTTTTCCTTACAAGTTCTCACTATCCTTTTCACAATACCCAGGGGCCGGGTGGGCTTTCTTTTTGAAGGCAACTTCATTTGTGCTACAATCATTCTGAAGTGCTGGCATTGCAGGGTATCAGGTCATGCATTTGCCAAATAAGCAGGAGAGCGAATGGGGCTCAGACATTGTTTGAAACAGCAGTCTCCACAGAAATACTTGGTAGGAAAGTATGGTGGGACAATAGCTCTTGGAATGGAATTTTAGAGAGTACTACATGGCTTAAAGTTGGTTTTTATGAAGAAGGGTGATGCAAAGGCCCAGACTAGTTGCTATGGTAAAGGTATTTATTGTAGAGTTTTTTTACACAGATTGTTGTTTAAGTTGCTGAATTTTCTTTACTTATATTGTCCTTGCTGTAAAAGATACGGCTTTTGGCATTTTGTGATAAGCATTTGAGAAACATGTATGCTCTTGAAAAGCAGCTTTCTTCTGACCTCAGGTGTTGCTATACTTCAGTGACATTATAGAACTTATGTTTATGCTCAAGAGTCATAACATCCAGGTGTTAAAAAATACAAAATGTCTATTTATGGAATTATAACCTAAAATAATGTCTTTAATTGAACAGCTTTGCTGGAAAAATCAGTGCCATTCTCTCTCTTCACAGGGTGCTCATGTTTTCTCTGCCTTCAAGAGAATAGTGCTGTTGATCTTCCATTTGACATTGGCATCACATTACACTCATGTAAAATGTTATAGAAACAGTAGAAATACAACCTACAGGAAGCCTGTGGAACTAGGTTGTATAGTTTTCTTTTGCGGAATGAAAGACTTTAGAAATTAAGATATCAGTATAACAGCTCTTGGCATGCTGTCTGTTTTAATCCAAAGCAGTTTCCTTAACTACTACTTGAGAAACTATAGATGCTAAAATAGTTTCTGGAAGTTCTCTCTCTTTCCAGCTGGTGACAGTGGTTACCAGGAACTTACCCTGTTTGTAACAACCACAGATAACGTGTGGTTTGTTCAAATAAAGAAATCCCCATCCTTAATTTATGCACATATGCTTTAATGGATATATAAGCCCCACAGAACAGGGCAGACAGCAGAGAACAGTTCAGTGACCTTCCTCCACCCTTCTTTCATGGAGCACTGCTGGATGTGTGTGTTGGCAGAAATTCAACAGCTTGGTCTTGCAGGGGTTTTGTTTTTAATGGGGTTTTCTGGGTTGTTCCGGTGGGGTTTTTCCCCCCTGTTCTTCAGAACCCTGCCAAGTTTTATGATATCCATGTTGCTTTGTCCACTGGTTAAAAATTGTATAGTAGCTAAATCTGATGACTCCAGAAAAGCTGTTATGTGTCATAACAAACTGAGTTGTGTAGTATTCCTGTATATGTTGATTTTTAAAATGTTGAGACTCATGGCTGACTGATCAGTCATTAAATCTTCCAATCTTGCCCAGTGAGATTTGGAGAAACTAGAAACTATTTTTGCAAGCAGAAAAAACCCCAATGCAGATGTGAATGCTATTTTTTCTTTAGTGAAATCAGACAAATATATTATCTCTCAGGACATCAGCAATATATTTTTCATCTCTCATTTGGAATTAATAGCTTCAAAGGAAAAACTGCTGCTTTTGAAACATGTGACCTTAGACTGATTCAGATGAGTTCTCTTTCATTTATTAATCTCATGTAGATTTAGTTAGATTAGTATTTTTGTCTGGATACTTACTGTTCCTGTGTAAGTTTTGGTTTGTGAAAGGAAAGCCATGGAGAACTCACAAAATTATTTGTCTAAATTCTTTATTGCAAAATTATAAGATATTACAAGATAGTTCTTAAAACTAAATAAATAAATATTATTTTAATATACATTCCTTGAAATGGGAGACAGGGTATTATCCAGCTTGCCTTTGTGTAATTGCTTTGATGCTATTTGTGCAAACAGGAGTTAGGTTTGCTTTTGTTGTTCAACCACAGCTGAAATACAATTTCAAATTGCTCAGTGAGTTGGTATGTTGAATTAAAAATATCTAATGGTGCCATTTCATGATATTACTTGATGCTAAATGAGTGTTCCTTGAAATAAAAGGAATATACAGTGACACCATGAAATTGTACGTGGGGAGTCCTGGTCAATGGCAAGTTGAACATGAGTCAGCAGTGCCCTGGCAGCCAGGAGGGCCAACCCTGTCTGGGGGGGCATCAGGGACAGCATCGCCAGCCGGGCAAGGGAGGGGATTGTCCCGCTCTGCTCTGCACTGGGGCAGCCTCACCTCCAGTGCTGGGGGCAGTTTTGGGCACCACAGTATAAAAGAGGCATTAAGCAATTAGAAATTGTCTGAAGGAGGGCCATGAGGATGGTGAAGGGTCTGGTGGGGAAGCCACCTGAGGAGTGCCTGAGGTCACTTGGTCTGTTCAGCCTGCAGGAGACTGAGGGGAGTCCTCTTAGTGGTCTTCAGCATCCTCATGAGGGGAAGCGTCAGGGCAGGTGCTGATCTTTCCTTTCTGGTGAGCAGTGACAGGACCTGAGGGAATGGCCTGAAGCTCTGTCAGAAGAGATTTAGGAAAAGATTCTTCCCCCAGAGGGTGGTTGGGCACTGGAACAGGCTCCCCAGGGAAGTGGTTACAGCACCAAGCCTGACAGAGTTCAGTAAGTGTTTGGACGATGCTCTTGGGCACAGGGTGTGATTGTTGGGATGTCCTGTGTAGTTCCAAGAATTGGACTTTGGTGGTCCCTCTGCGCTCCTTCCAGCTCAGGATATTCTATGATTCTGATATCCAGTCTTGAACCCCTTTTTAACCTAGAGTTCAGAATGAAAACATTCCAGGTGGTTAGGGAAAAACCTTCACCTTATGGCTTCCTTTAAAGGTTTTTGTGCTTGAAAGGTCTGCATGTATTAAATGTGAATCAATGTATATGCTGTAGTGTTTGGCTCTTTTTCAGCAGGATAACCTTTGAAACATAGTTCCTCAATGTAGAAAACCTACCATTAAGCATTGTCGTTCATCTATTAATAAAGCTTTATTAAAAAAACCCTTTCGCTTTTCATAGCTCTTATTAGAACTAATTTAAGGCTGGCAGCAGTGTCCTAGCTTGGGTCCTGTATGTATTTGTTCACTCAGCTCTCTGTTGAGCCTGTTACGCTAAGATGATTTTTTTTTTTCAGTTAATAACTTTATACAATGTCAGCTTAAGATTTTAGGACCAGATCTACCCACAAAAAGCAATCAGTGCTATAAATTTCATGTGCCCTTTGAGGCTCCAGAGCTGATATTCACAGGAGGGTGAATTATCAGAGTAGGGATGGTAAAGTCCCTGATGGTCCCAAGGGCCGAAATATCTGCTTTCTTTACCTGTAACAGAATGACAGACACAGAGGCATTGCAAACTTTCCCTCTCCCTTATACAAACTTGCTTTTATCAACTTTCAAAATTGTGACCAGTTCTCTAGGAGGGCAAGGTTTAGTCTTCAGTTTTGTTTGGTCCTTTGCCTGCTGAAAACCACTAACAAGAGCAGTTGTTGGTGCCAATTGCAGTGTTTTGTTTTCTTTTTCTGTGATCCCAAGAAATGTCTAGTACAAACCAGACCATGACCACCCACTCATTTCACATGAGCCCTGGATCACTTGCCAGATGGCAAAGACTAAGGAACATAAGATTTAATACAGCAGATCTGTCTGTCTTACTCATTCTTTTTAGCTCAGAATAAGGCACCACCTCCTCTCTTGCCTTAGTCACCATGTCCTTGCAGTCAAGGGGTGAGTAGAAAAATACTCCCATGACAACTGTGGCAACTGTTTATATTCTGAGGTATGAGATTTTTTTGTCCTTATCTGAGTTTGCATAAATATGGTGTTAGTTTTGGTTAATCATCCCTTTCCTAAGGCAACACTGCATTATAATGTTACATTATAATGTTGTCCCAGGCTGAGTTCTAGTGAATAAAAAACCCCTCAAAACCTTTTCAGGCCTCCAGTGAAAGGACATATTTCTGTTGCTGTATAAAAAAATCTATTGAAAAAGGAGGGTGTGAGTAATGCATTTTGACAGTTTGCCACACATATGTCACTTTGTAATGATAATATATGAATGTGAATTGACTACAAATATATACAAATTCATCAAAGTACAACTTCTGTCCAAGGTGAACAAAATGCCTAAAGTAGGGCTGAAATCTTGCTGGATAAGATCATTTCAGTAGATGATAATGGTGATCCAGGAAGACTCCCATTTTGAATTCAGTCACTTAACATATGGTTAAGGTTCATGCTTTAGGTCTCTTTAAATCATGCTCTCTGGCCAGACCTTAGTACTTTTGCTTTGCCTCTAGAAAATATAGAGAAGCAGCATTAACACAAACCCGGTGCGTTGTAAACCTTACACATTTCGGTCACTCTAATTTTTGCAGTTCACATTTCTTAGGGGAGAGTTGAGAAGGTCTTTCTGATCTCCTGATACTTGCCAAAAATAGATGAAAAGAAGGGAAAATTTGAAATTATTACAAAGAATCATTTCTTCTCCTATTACTGTTGTCTTAACTGTTGTACATGAAGGATTTTAATTTGTTGGAAGAATGGAAGGAAAACAGTGCTTGTGATAAGCTCACACTGACCTGAGATTTTTGTCTGGACGCCCTCTGTAAAGAACAGTATGTCCTTTTTCCTTACCTGTGTGGTAGCTTCACAGTTCTAAAACGGTTGAGATGTCTGTGTCCTAGTGATAATGTAGAGTGTTATGAATTTGAAAGCAAAGCTCTTAAATGCTCCCCAAAGTAGGAGGTGGAGTGTGTGGCACATTCACGTGGTGAGTTTTTGCTAGTCTAACTTGCCTTTCAAAAAGGCCATTTGATAATTATAGTTGCTGTGCAAGTCTCAACATCACTTCTACATAGAAGGAACTTGAGTGATATCCTCTGGAGCTGTTTAAAATGCAGATAAAATTTGAAATATCTTTGCCTGATATGATTAGTTACAATAGAAGTTGCCTTTAATTAGTTTAGAGTACTGTTGCAGTTAATAAACCCATAATTGGTGTTGAATCCAGCCAAACTTGGAAGCAATTCTCTACTTTGCTTTGGGAGAAGGAACCTCCAGTAAAAGGTGACATCAGACTGTTGGCTAGCTGCTGCTTTTTGTAAATGTTGCCTTTGCTAAGGTCATCTAACATGATCTAAATCTGGCTTTCATTTGTGTCTGGAAGGATTGCATGAAACTAAACAGAAGTTGCAAGATATGCAGGATACCTTACAACTACTCCTATATGTCTTGTGTGTGTTCATAGAGAAAAATTTGAAAGGGACTACAGGGACTCATATCACCCTGCTTTCCCAAATAGAGGATATAAGTCATGTATGTGTGTGCTTGGATCCAAGCATTAATGAGGAGAGGAGAGGAGATGGGATTGTGCTTTGCTGAATTTAAGGTCATCTTGGAAGAAGAGAACTTTCTCACTATTATTCTGTGTCAGGAGCTTGTGAGGGAAGTTGGAGTAAATAAGGCAGGGCAGAATTCATCCTTCTAGGTCCTCTGTACTGCTCAAAATCACTGTGTAATTTGAGGTGATGAAAACTGCCAGGAGCTCCTGCATTATAAACTCAGCCTTTCTTGAAGTCTCTAAGCAGACTCTTTCACCAGGGTCCGCTGTTACAGAGAAAGATTTAAGGCCCAATTTAAGTAAAATGGTCACCACTGATTTTTTCCTCTTAGTAGGTGACTTTGTAAAGTCACTGAATGTCCCCTTCTTAGGAGTGATCAGTGTCCAGTGCTATGGGTGGTGGGTTCCATATTCTGAGTTTCTCAACCTTTTGTGAGGCTGTGAAGGGTGATCCTGTAATGTCTTTGGGAGGTACTGTTTTGGATTTTATTAAGGTGATGATCCCTGGCCATTTCAAATGTAATTGTAAGGAGATTTGCTAAAAAAACAGGGCTACTGTAACTCTAGCTAAATGGAAGGAGGGAAATGAAGAGTGGGCAAGAAAAACATTTAATCTTCTCAAGTTTAAATTAAGAGTCTTATCAGTGGCATTTCACTCAGCCAAACATAGTAAACTATACTCCTCTGGTTATTGCCAGGTGATAAGTGCCCAGAAATTAGAGTCATCTAGTTGTTCTTTCATGTGTGTGAAATTTGTTGCACATCTTTGGCAAAAGTTACAGACATGATCATTTATTCAGCACTTGAGGATTTAATGTTTACAGAGGAGGAATTTGGCCAGTGGTAGTTTAGCAGCTCTGTGATAAGGTAGCATGGCAAAAAATTATTTTGCCCTCTCCCTGCTGTAATTAATCTCTGTGGTGATGCTCTTTGTTGTCTAAGACTATAACAATGGCAGCATTTGGAAACAATACATTCTGTCTAAAAGTGGAAGAAATTCCATATATAAATTATATATGTGTTCATACATATTAAAATGGTTTTAAACTTTATTATGTGTATTTAAAAATAGATAAATATGCGAAAGATAGAATGAGGGGAGTTTTAAATAAGAGTTCTGAGCACTGCAAGCTTATTATTGTAGCAAAGAGAATGTTTTTTTTGAGGGGAAACAAATTCTTCTGAGTTTTATTTACTTGTGCCTAAGTGTGTTGCTTTGTTTCGAACGTGTTTTCACAGAGGAGTATCTGAGTGCCAACCCTCTAAACTGTTGCCTGTCTCTTTATCTTTGTCTCTTTGTTTCCCTTTGTCTCTCCCGTTAAATGATGCAATGCTCCATAGCACCTTTGCAGTTTAAGACACAGAAACTAAGTGTAAAATCTATCAACATTTCAGTGCCACATCTCTCTTAGAGCATTCATGCTTAGAATACTGCCATGTGATTTGCATGGATGAACACTAGAATGATGACTAGGGTTTTTTTTCTGTTTGTTTTTTTTTTTTTTTTTTTTTTGGTTGGGTTTTTTTTTTTGGATACTGCCTAAGTCCATACTTTAGTTACCTTGAGGCTTCAGTAGGCACAGGAGTCAGGTACCAGCACCTTCCCTACCTGCTTATATTTTCTTTTTACCTGGGCATTAGAGTCTGATGTGAGGTGCCTCTTTATTGCAGCAGAGGTAAATGTGTCTTATTTACAGTACTTACCTGCTATTTTCCTCCATGCCGTGTCAGTATCTAGGGTTGCAGGTAGATCTGGGTTTGCTTTGAAGCCTGACAAGATGGGCTGTGTGTTAGCTTGGTCCTGGCATTGCAGTAACATGTTTTCCATTCTGCTAGGACCGCAGGCACAGCAGGATTGTGTTTGCCTCCAAAAGGTCACATAGCTGTGCCCTGTAGATCTCTCGGGCTGAATGTAGCATCAGAGATAAATAGCCATTGTCTATCTGTCTACTGTTCTTACCACAATGTTGAGAGAGAAATAGCAAAGCATCCCAGTATTATCAGTCTGTGGAAAGCCCCAGTTTTAAAATGGTGCAATCCTTGCTTTACAGAGACTTCACTGATGGCAATTTTCTTGCAGCTTTTAAACCTCTTCATTTTGGTTAATCATTTTCATGTCTTGACTTATTCAATCACAGGGAAATAGCTTGAGGTCCTGGCTGCATTGCACTATGTATCACGTAAGCTGGATAAGCTGGCTTGTTATTGATGTGTAGAGGAATGGAAGCACTGCCAGAAGTATCTAAGCATGCTGGGCTGAGATGTTGGCAGACTGTTGCCAGGGGCTACTGTGGATCAGCCACATATTCAAAACAGGATGTGAATTGGAAAGCCTTTTTATATGTATTATGAAATGTTTGTTTGTTCTCACATTTTTCAGGCCCTGCAAGATGTATTTATTAATAGGCTACTGCATTTACACTTTCTTCTATGAAAGGTGCATAATGTACAGGTTGTGTAGCTACACCACCTCAGGCTGTGATTTTTGTCACAATTTGCAAATGAGACAAGGTTGACTCTGGACAGTAATTGGAAGGGCGACCGCTGCCCTATGGAGGGTGGGTGTGTGGGTAACAAGCCTGTACTCAGGGGCTGTTGCTGGCAGTTTTTGGCTAGAGGTGTTCTTCCCTCTGAGTCAGGTGTGAGCCTGTGTCCTGGAGTTTTTAGTGTTGGAAAGGGTGCGTGACCGAGGAGATGCAAACCCATGGGTCCAACATCTTGTGGTCACCAAAGTACTCAGTGTTCTTTGTGTAGAGAGCTAGGTGTTCCAAATAAATCCTGAAAGAGCATCCTTCTTTTCTCCCCTAAAATAATCTTTATATTTGACTTGACAGAAGGACTTTTGCTTTTCCTTTCATATGTTCATATTCCTTTAATGATTCATTCTTAGTCACAGCAATGCATGAAGTTCAGCAGTAGTATAAATAATTTCTTCTTATGGTAGTCGATACATCATAACGAATTTTTTCAATGTAAGAGAAATTATTCAGTAGATTCCTTATGGTCTTTGGATAGTTTTAAATGCACTGGACAACAGCACTTCTGCTGCTCCATCTTCATTAGGATGTCTTAGTGTATATATAAAAGAATTAATAAACTAATGAGTAAGAGATCTCAGAAGAAGCATTTATTCCAGACTTTGAGGCTAAATCAAAGGGAAGGTGAGAGAATCATGATTTTCTTCCTCCTGCAGCTGTGTTATGGATTATTTTATTTGACTCAGTAATGGACAGTTGGATTGGATTTTTTTGTCTTTCTTCTGGTGGTCAGTTATTAACATGCAGTTGAATGAGGGCTGTGTCAAAAATGCCTTTGCATTGATAACAGTCTGTCATGTGTAACTACTGCAGTATCAAACGCAAGAAGATTAACATTTTAAATCGCCGTAGGGGGGATGTGCAGTCCAGCCACGATTCAGCTCCAGATGCCATCTTCTTGACCTCTCTTTTTGTGCACTGTCCAGGTGTGTTGCCTACAAAACTGAAGTCCCAAGTGTGATTAAAAAGAGGTCAGAGAACAAATTAATCAAATCATAGGGTGTGGCCTTGGTAGTACATCTTGTTTCATCAATAGATAATCTGGCTTCAGGGCAAAAGTACTTAATTATCTACCTTGTTGAAAGGGACAAGAATTATATGAACAGGGCACTGCAAGGAATAACATTCCTTATGGGAAAATACTTTATGGGGGAAAAATGGAATTCATCATGTTAGAATGCAATGACTGGAAGAAATGCTAGTTGGCTTCCATCTATGGCACAAACAAAGAAATAAGCTTACTGTAAAAGGTAAAACATCTGCATAAATCCTTAATGTAACAACTGCATATACACATGAAGCAAAGAATAGCAAAATTCAGGAGCAGAAAAAAATACTGAGCTGAGTTTGTACAGAATGACCTTCCATTTTAGTACAGAAAACAGTACTCTGAAACCAGAGCTAGGAAAAACACTGTATTAAAAAACTTGACTTTTATGCATGAATGTGCTATTTTGCAGGTTTATTTAGTGTTCATTACAATGGAAAGATAGGCCAAGATCTATGTTAGGAACTAGATCTGCTACAGGTTTTTGTTGCTTATCTCAGTCTCTTTTGCCATTCTGCTTTAAAAAATAGGGCTAATAATGCTTAGCATATATAAATTATTTGACACATGGAGATGGGTTTATATAAATACCTCAAGATCTGGTTAAAGTCTCCTTTCCATGATATGCAAATTGGAAATAGAATTTAACGTGGAAATGAAAAGCTGTCATTAGTGTTGCAACTCTGCTTACTGGGCTGAGCGAAGAGACAAATCTACTAGAAATCAGGTGAGCAAGAGACAAAACCACTGCTGACTCACTAACTTGGCAAACAAGTCCTTACCCCCTTTCCCACCACAGTGGAGCAAGCTCAGCTGTGTGGGGTTCCCTGCAGAAGGTGAGATGCTCTTTCACATGGGCTGCTGGAGCACTTCCCTGAGAAGAACCAGCGGTGGAATGCAGAGCTGTTGTCTGGAGAGCTAATTCCTGCACTTGACCAGGGGGCAAAGCAAAAATTGCTGGGAGGCTTCATTTGAAAGAGTGTGAGGCTGCCATGCAGGTACTGCTTGCAAACAGGGGTTGTACTCCTGTCTGACGTGTAACAGGCAACAGGATATCAAAGGGATGGAGAGCCTGAAGGAACAGCTGAATATTCATTGTAAATGGCAGTGGGCATCTGCCAAAGCAGAGCAAGCTTTTAGTAGTGCTCCAAATGAAGAGTGGACCAAGTAGATATGTTTAACAGAAAGAGTGGTTAACCCTGCTGTCTTGTGATCCCCTCCAGTCTCATGAACTAAGCAAGTTCAGTCCAATCTCTTTGGAATGGAGGCAACTCTCTTGTCCCACTACTATGAGGACCCCTTTGTAGGACAGAGTAGGGATGTGTTGCCTGGATATTTGTTTTGTGAAGTCAGAGTTTCCTTCTCTGGTTATATCCAGAGTTTTATCTTCCATTAATTACAATAATTAAAAATCCAAAGGCATTTTTCAAGGGAGTGGATCATCTTTCAGCAATTAACTGCTTTTCCTGACTTCCCTCTGCAGTTCTTTTGGGTGTCCCATCTTTTTTGCATCCTTTCCCCAAACTCTTCCTTTACCTGCCTGCACTGTGGACAAGTATTTAAGCATGTGCAAAGCAATGGGCAACATAAGGACAGCATGTGATGTAGCCACTCTAGTTCTGTGGAAAGGTGTTGTGCATGGCCAGACATGAGGGGGTGACACTTGTTAATATCCCAAAAGGAAGTGGTGGGTGCTGCTGGCTGGGATGGCCACCTACTTGACACTTGTTTTTTGGAACAGGACTTTGTCAAGTTTGCTAAACCATCAGCTGTGTTACTGATAGAACTGAAGGTGTAAGAGGTTACCTTTTCAGTACCGCTTGCTCTAGTTTCTCCCCCACTCAGACAGTGAGTATAAAATGGTGAATTTCAGTATTTCATTTAACCTGTTCTTTGATTTGATACAATAATCCAGCAGTGTTTAGGATGGCAGTTTTCAGACTAGAAGGCTTTTGGACAATTATTCCTGTGTGAATTTTACAACACTCATGAAAATACTTTGTTTTATGAAGTGTAATAATTCTTTCCTTCCTTATGGTTTTTTTCTCTCCCTTATTTATTTATTTATTTTTAAACCATGGGCTTTTCCCTTGTACAAGGCTCTCGTCCTAACCCCCGACCCACTCTGTCTTGGTGACAAGCATATTTTGGGTCACGTGTTTGAGATATCAAGAAGAGGGAAAGAGTCTAAATATATTAATGGTTCACAATTAATAATCAGTTTTTCTCCGGTGAGGAAATATCCCCCTTTTAAATTTTTTTTTAATTGAAAATATTCAGATTTAAATACCTAGTATGTCCGTAAGTGCAACAGCAGGTGGCAGAATAACTTCACTAGAAGTTGATTTCTTGGCAGGCCCAACTTTCTTTCAGTGAACTTAGAGAGAAAAACAGATGCTTCTATGTGAGAGGTGACCAATTGCTATTCTAAATAGCTGTCTTAACAGAATTTAACAGGCAATTCCCAAACACATGGAATTGTGTGCTACAGGGTTTTCTTCAGTTTTTAATCTGATTGTTTGCTTTTTATTCCTATAGAATAGTTAAATGCTTATTAAAGAGAAAGTTTCTGAAGAGAAAGTGGTGCCTTGCTGTTGCAGAACAGGCACTGTGTTAGTCACCAGCTGAATTGTAGCAAATGCTATTTTCAGCAGAAGTGGATCTGTGTAAATATTATGTTGATATAATCCTTTCCTTTTAGAGAAAAACATCTATGTAAACATATTACCATGAAATGCATTGCTCTGATGAGCAGTTTTGCTGTCATCTTTGAAAAAATAAACTCTCTGGTAAGTTACTAGTAAATCTTGACCGGCATTGTTCAACAATCAAAGCCTAAAGATTGCATGAAAGATGTATTTTGTGGGTTGGAGAATGGGGAGGGTGCAGCTGTGAATTGCATTTAGCATCTCATGGTCTGTTTAACAGCTCCTTGGCTTTCTCATCTGTATCTCCCTGGGAAAAAGTTAGAGCGTTCAAAATTCTGAACACCTCCAGACAATACCATTTCAAATAAATAGGACAAATAGCCCATTAGATAACAGCTTCCTTCACCTTTCTCACACAGGATGATAGTTTGAGGTATACATTGGGCTATAGCCAGTTCTTCAGTCGTAGCTGACTGGGCTAAACTTTTGAGAACTACCAGGACCAGAAACAAGGATGTAATGAAATGGTATTTTCCCACACTGTAGCAATGGAAAAGAGCATAACATAAGGGCAATTATGATTCTTGTTCTCCTTTGAAGGTCTGAAATCATAGTTGTGGTGAGATATTATTCTCTCATTTTTGGCCCTGACATGACCTCTGCATTCAGGCAGACTCTTATCCTGTAATTCTACAAATGTTCTATGCACACAGTAACAGTGTGGTGGCTGAGGAGGAGAATCCCCTTCTCCCTCCATCCAGGCTGGGCAACTGCCCAAGTTGAGGCCTGTTCAGTGTAAGTGCACAGAAACATCTTCCTGCATGGAATGGGCAGCAAGCAGTTCAGGGGTGGAAATCAGATAGGGGAGACGGCAGAGTAGCTTTTCATTTCAGTCTCATCTTACTCCATTCAAAACTTACATAAACATATGAGAAAACAGTCTCATCTAGTTATTATTCTGTGTAGAAAAGATACTAGAAGTCAGAGATTAGAGTTGTGGGTTTTTTTTCCATAATGGGTACCAATAAAGATGGCCCCAGGGGAACACAGGAGCAGTAATTGTACCAATAGTATGTTTTCATGTTTTAAAAACATGTCTAAAATGGTTTTATTAAAAAAAAATCTATTCAGATTGCACTTGATAATATCTTCAATGGCTGAAACCTACACACAGATGGCAAAACCTCAAAATAGAGGTATCACAAACTTACATTAATGATCTTTATTATACAGTGCATGTATTGAAATGTGAGATGTTCTCTGTAATTATACATTATACAAATCAACATTCTGAAGGAGAGGGAAAACAGCTCTCATGTATCTCAGCCCAAATGACCTCACATTGCACATTTGGTGCATCAGATGGTGAGTTTGTGGAGATCCAGGAAGGCCTGAGAACAAGGGAGATGCAGGTGGGGGCTTTATGCCAATCCTTATGAGAGAGTTTTATTTTGTGTTGTGAAAAAAGTAATAGTATGGAGCATAGGAGTACAAATGGGGAAAAATATGGTGCCTATATGGAGTGAGAAGAGGAATTTGGGTGTGTTTGTATGTGTTGTGATGCTGCTGTTTTACAGTGGAATTTTAGGGAGTTCATCCACTTGACTGTGAGCTTTGCCCCTTTTTTTTTTTTTCTTTTTTTTTTTCTCCCAGGCTACCCTGTCCATGGATTTCTCTTTAACTTTTGTATCTTTTTTGATCCCTTAGTTCCTGGAAATGCCTTATCTCAGTTACTTGAAAATAGCTGTGGGATCAGGATAAGTATTTGTGTAAGATTTTTCGTTGAGAACTTATTTAACACAATCATATTGCTTCTGTAAGTGGGCCTTATCCCCTTCCTCTTTTTTCTTGCCAGCAGAATCTTTGTTTACTTGCTTTAGACATACTTCAGGAATTTGTTTGATTTTAGTCTTCATTTATTTGCTATTTCAATTCATCACAGCTCCCTAGATTTTATTCTTATGTATCGACTGCTGTAGTTTATTTTCGTCTCAATCAGCTGTATTAGTCTGAATGTTCATTTTCTAAGGTCCAGTTGTTTATCGAAAATGATGTTTAAATCTTTCCCTCTACGTATTATTAGGGCTGCCTGTGTTTTCTGAGATGTAGTCCTTCTGTAAAAACGGCAGGTTTTTAAAATTCCTTTTGAGCTGAAATGCTTTTAACTTCATCTCTCTTTTCTGAATTTATCATTGGTAGGCTAGCATCTGAAGTTTTCAGTTTTGGGGGTACTAGTGTCAGATCGTTTGTGATATTTCCTGGTAATGTCAGGTGTCTCTGAAATGCTCAGTGCTGACCATTAATTACAGTTTGTAAATGAAGCAATTAAAAGCAATAATCTTAATAGCCTTTCTTGTCTTAATTGTTAGTAGGAGTATTGGCATTATTAGTCTCAACTTTTACGTTCATTGTCCTTCTCCTGAAGTACGGAACAGAACTGTAACTCTGTGTGTAACCTCATTTTGTTTTCATGGCTTGGGTTTGTCATAAGGAAGATTCAACAATATAGAACATTCTCTGCTACTCTTTCAGTATAATATTACTGTGACCTACTCGAAACCTAGTCCTTCCTCTGGGGCCAGATACTGATTTTGGTTCCATAGCCCCTTTTTTTTTTCAGCATACATAGTTTGCCTAAATCCTGTTCTGCTGCTGCATCCTCTAATTTGACACCGTTTCCTTTAAGCTCCTAATAGTGGTGTGGTAAATGTATATGTATTTTTTAAAGGTGCATATTTCAAGTATTATTTGGTAAAACTTTCTTGAAAATGCCTTGTTTCTGTGATCTCTGTCCATCTTCCAGTTCTGCTATAATGCTTTTTCCTGTGAAGTAGTAATTCTTATGAGGGCAATTCCAGAGTGTAGTAGCCAGGCTGGCTGCAACTTAGTCTTGCAAGGACACACAGCCTCTGCCTTACACAGCAATTTGTCTTAGAATAACTTTTTTGCATTCCAATATTAAATAAAATGCTATAAATACTGCCAAATTTTTGCATCAATGTCTGATTGAATTCTTTGATATCAACTCAGGAAAGCACTTAAATATATTTTTATTGGTGTTTTAAATATATACTTTAAATTGAGTACATGCTTAAGTGCTGCCTTGAGTAGGAGTACTTATTCAGCTTGTTCTTTGGTTCTTTCTCTCTTCCTTCTGATGTTTTGTTTTCTAGAAATATGTGTGAATGCTGTAGTATTAACTCTTTCTGGGCCCACCATTTTATACTATCTCCAATGAACCAAGAAGTAATTTTAGAAGAGTTTATTAGACACTGCCCTTACAGTCTTCTGCTGCTTTTAGTGAACTTCACAACTTCCTCTTTCAAAACAGAAAGACTGTCTTTATGTTTCTGAAGGGAGGTAGGCTTTGTCTAGCTGCAAATGCTTTACTGACTTCTCAGTTGTAATTACAAGAATTCTTCCAATCCTGGTTGTGTGTTCTAAAGTATTTTGTCTTTGTTTCAATAATATTTCTGGAAACATGTGAAGTCAAAAGAATGATTGATGGGAAACAAAGTCCAGAAGGGCCCAAAAGACAATTGCAGGAATGTGTGCATGCAAAACCATGATGTTCAGCTGGGAGAAGGAGAGGGGAAAGGAAGACAAATACATCCATTTTGGATTGTAGCTCTTGGAGCATTTATTACAATGATTCCTGATCAATAGTTTTCCTGGCAGTGTTTAACTTAAACTTGCTTTTATCTGATAACTCAAGAATACCTGTGAAAATTAGGAAAGTTTTCTAATTTTGCATATCAGCTTGTTCCAGTATCTCCAGTGTCCAGTCTTAGGAAAGTAAAATATAGTTGGGAGTAGAGATGTGCAAAATTTCTGCAAGGATGTGATTTATCAGAGTCTTCCCCAGCAGGTCTTTTTTTTCTGACTTGAAACGTCTTCACTTCAAGGAAAAGCGAAAAATTGGGACATACGGGATGTGTTAGCTGCTAACTTAGAAATAAATACGCTGTGTTCTAGACCTCATGGTACATGTTCAATGTCCTAGACATGTCAGATTTGCTTTGATATACTGTATAACACATATTCCTACTTTTTGCCTATTAAGGATGATTTGTTGGCCTATTGATGGCCTCAGATAGTATTGCTTCCTCTCTATTCAGCCCCATGTCTACTGTTTTCCTTGGGCAACTGAAAGTGTTAAGATAGGCCTGTACTATCAGAATTTCAATGTATCTGTAAGATATTTATGTGGTATTTATACACACCTCATTGCCCATTTGATGATATGAATTACTTCTCAATGTTCATGCAGTTGCAGTAATAATGAAAAAAAAGATGAATCAAAATACACCTTATCTTTGTGAAACACTGATGTAAACTCTAACAGTGTACATATAAAGCTACTTCTTTTCTGCCAGTCTGAAGTTTCTTTAATAAAGCTGTTTGACACTGAGAATTGTCATGTGGCCTCAAATAGAGAATTATTTCAGAGTACTCAGCTACAAAACTTCTAGGTAAGCTATCATTATCTTTGAGTGGTGAATAAACCAAATCAGAAAAGGGTGGAGGTGATTTTTTAGTCAGATTCATCATTCTTCCTGTCATGTGAAAATACTATTCGAAAAGATATTTTTGAAGATTTTAAATAAGACTATACGATGTTCTGCCTGGTCTTTTTGGTAAATGAAATAAATGAATGTGTTGTTCTCCTTTCCCGCACAACCACGTAGTCCCAAATATGATGCTGTTAGACAACAGTCTGAACAATTTAAGGCAGTCTGGCTCTGAACCTTTTGCTCTGAAGATTTGAATTTTAAAGCTATCTGCTAAAATGCCTTCCTTCAGCGTATTTTTTCACTTTCTAACAAACTCTTGTGTAGTTTCCTATTTTCTTCCTAGAAAAGAGAAGGTAATGGCAAACCTATGCTTTGTACTGTATAAAATTCAGGTACTGTAGATCAGTGGGCATTTTGTAAAAACCTCCAGTTATTGTTCCCCGAAACTATTCTTCAGTTCTTCAAATTTGCTGCCTTTTTATTGCCATTTATAAAGGCCTCTTAGATACTGATGCCCTTTAATGCTTACAGAGTCTCACAGATTCTTTTCTTCATTTTCTGGTCTGTAAAATGCATGGTATCATCCCTATCTATTTTTTTTTTCATATTCAGCATCTGACTGTAGTGTTTTGAGAGTCTACTCTGAAAATTATGATACAGGGTGCTTTTTTATTGTGTTCGGGCTTTTTGTTTTGGGAAGCATTGTCACATACATCTGTGTTTGTTTTGTAGCTTCTATATAGAGACATGATTTGAGTAACTCTTGTGTGAATATATAGGGTGTATTACAGTGTTCATTCTGTTGAGTACTTATTCAGGCTGAAGGTGGTTTCTGCCTCAATTTGTACTATTCCATCTTTTGCACAGCCAGTTTTAGATGCAGGCAAAGAAAGCAGCTGTACAGGGAGGCAGAGTGGCAGGTTTAGCAAAATACTTTCATTACTAGACAAGCATAACTCTGCTGCATTCTTCTGCCTATGTTTGAATGCTATGTCCCTGGTTTGAGAGGGAAGATGGAAGGAATTGTTGTGCTAGCGCAGAGCTGAGTGGCATTGCCCTTCTCCAGCCTACAAAGTTACACTGCAAGGTGGGAGATTTTTTTAGCTATGGCTTGACCTGGGACGGAGGAATTGGGAAGGGAGTGACAGTGCCTGGACAAGCTCTGACATGATCCAGATCTGGGGCAAAGAGCATGTACATAATGTGTGTACATGTGTATGTTACAAAATTATGGTCATAGGCTTCA
Source organism: Donacobius atricapilla (assembly GCA_013397315.1). Lineage (NCBI taxonomy): Eukaryota > Metazoa > Chordata > Aves > Passeriformes > Mimidae > Donacobius > Donacobius atricapilla. The sequence goes on along the minus strand of WBMY01005014.1, from coordinate 409,041 downwards.
GAATTGAACTGTGTCATGGCTAGACTTCTTAGTGAAGATTTGTAGTGCAAACAGACCTATTAGTTAGCTTTTTTCCACTTTGTGTTACGAGTTCTCAGGATTTCACTATGAATCCCACAGTAATGGTTATCTGAGGTGTTTCATGCACTCCTGTTACAGTAGTTAGTTCTATCTTATAGGAGCTTAAGAAAAAATTGTAATCTCTAAGAATCTGCTTATGACACAAACCAGAATGCAAATAAGAATACAATCTTATACAATGCATTATTAACTCTTCCTTTATATCCTCAAAGTACTACAAGTTTTAAGGAAAATGAAGAATGGACATTGTTTGACCTTGTTTATTTGCATAAAACGTCTTCCCAGTTTTCTGGTCCCCCCAAAATAATGCTGCAAATTGGCAAGGTGGAGTTGGCAACTATCTGTATCTAGATTATCTCTTAATCACCTAAATCTGATGCTATCTATACAGAATTTCAGAAATACGTTTCACAAAGCCTGTAGTTTAGTACTATCTGTGGAGTTTGGGCTACTGTGGCCTGTTTAGGCATTGGTCATTTTTATCAGAAGAAGCATTTAGATGTGTTGGTTTGCAGTGGGTTTGCATTTATTCTTGAGGCCAGCTCTTGCTATTTGTAACGAGGATAGAAACTGTGGCAAAATGAATGAGTCTTTCTTGTGATGGTCATTGCAAGTACAGTTCTCAGTCTGTACTGCCTGCAGTGGATGGCTTCTTGCTTGGTGAGAATGGCTTTTCTGTTTATGGCCTCATTCGTTGAAGTGCCGTGAAACTTGTAGCAGGCACTTTGCCTCCAAAGCAGCAGTTTTCAGGACTCTGTGCCACACGGTGTTCTAAATGTGCCAATTCTGTTCCTCCCATTTATATTTGCTGCTGGTATTCCAGGCAGTGTTCATTCCTGGAGGAAGTTTGTATTCATTTTCCGTAAATCATGCCTTCTCTTTAATTATTTGTGCCTCTCTCCCTTTCTCTCTGAAACTTCAGTGCGGACACAGCTCTTGGTGAGCTGTTGCATGTTGCAGTTTCCTCAGCAACAATTCTTTCTTGGCTGTTGAGATGGGGTTTGGACTGAAATCTAGGTAATCACTGATGTTTTCTCCAGCCTGTTAAAAAGTCAGCTTTTATATCTGAGATGGAGTATTTTATTTCAATAATGACCTGATCTTTCTCTGTGTGTGTGTGTTTTACCCTGTGCTTTTGCAGAGAGGAGCAGAATATTTTTCATGCTGCTTATTCTGATATATACAGCTCCTTATTGAGCCTCGTGTTTTAAAAGTAGTCCAAAGTCTGTACTTGTTGGTCTTGTAACACCCTGAAGAATAACTGTTTATTTGCCTTTTTCTGGCACAGGGGTGATCTGAGTTATCCAATTCAGAAAATAAATAAGCACAGGGCTGATTTGAAGCTGTTCTGCATTGCTGTCATTTTGTTGTCTTTGCTGTTCTGGAACTCTTCAGTACTCCCTGCTCTATTAAACAGCTCTTTAAAATGCCCTCAGTAAGCTCAGGAGAGACCAAAAGTTGTTTCCAAGAACACAGTTTGCAGCTAACATATAAATAATAAGTTGGCATCTATTTGTTACTTTCTGTCTGTTTTAAATACTGTGCTAATACTTTACAGAATGTTGTGCAACATACCAGAAGTTGAGCCACAAGGAATTTTTCAGAGTTACCCTTCCCAAACTTGCAGTGCAAACCAGTGGTGCTTTCACTCCCAACTCAAGCAAAGGCACAGGATTTAAAAAAACACATCAACTTCCCCCCCACACTCACCAAAAATGCCAAAAGGAAAGAAAAATGCCAGTAGATTTTCTGGAGGGAAGTTTTAAGACTTTTGTTACAAGGCCAACAAGCCCATATATAGAACTTAACAGAGGTCAACTATTACTGCTCAATTGTATTTAGATGTTGCCCAGCTATACACTGGAAGACTCTGGGAACACAGGGTGTTTTGTGGTGATGCACTGTGATCTTAATCACACTTCATGCAGGGAGTTCAAAGCATTAGGAAGGCAAAATACCAAATACCAAATCCCACAATACTCTTATGGGGTAGGCATTAGGCCTGCTTTGAAAACAGGACACAAAGATTTTATTGTATCTTTAAGCAGTTGCAGCTACTTAGCCTCAGAACCAGGATTAGAAAACTTGCGACTGGATTTCTGCTCCCTCCAGTTCTCCCTTGAATATTAATTGAGGTGAAGAGTTAATAAGAAGATAAAAAGCCTGGACTGGTTGTTTCTCTGTGAATGTATTTATGGACAAGAGGATGAAGCTGGACAGAGACAAGCCCCTGGTCATGTTTCACTTTGGTCTAACTCTTTTGGGATCAATAAAACTAGACTTGTAATAAATCTTACATAGTCTGGAATAAAAACTGAGTAGTATTAATAAAATTCAAAATGAGAACTTACCTTGTCAGGCTAGTCTTTACAATAAACTGGATGTTGGAGTCTAATGTGTGGAGTTTAATGTTCTGGAGGAGGAGGTAAGTCCAAGAGGCAACTGGAGAATAATCTATCGATTACATGATGTTCTGTTCATGCATGGAATTTTAAGGCTTGGTAACAGCAGATGGGGTTTGTTTTAAATAGAAAAACAATAAGTAAGTTTTTGAGGAGAAATTTATTATAAAACAAGCCATAGTTATCTTTAATTAGACCCAAGAAATAGCCAATGAAAAGATAATTTTATTGAATTGATAGCACTACTACTGAAAACACTTTTCTGGTCTATACATTTTGATGATTGCAGGAATCAGACAATGTAAATGGAGGGGTGTATGCCATCAATGCCCTTCTGTCTCCAGAAGCTCTACATCTCCGCACCACACAAGGTATTTTGTAAATTAGCATCCAGCTAAACGTGAAAGAATTTTCACTGACATTCAGATATAATTGAGCAGTTAGCTTTAATCTGTCACACCCTCTGCTCTGCTACTGCACTTTGCTTTGAAGTTCAAGTATGCATTGAATTATTTTAATCTTTGTTTTAGAAATTCTAGAAGTACATCCTATCCTGAGAAAGTCTACTGAGCTAACTATTCCGGTGTCAGCACCAATCCCAGTGTCCCAGCATTTGTGGCTGCTGCCTCCTGACCCACACCTCTGCCTCTGAAGATGACACTTCCAGCCTGACCAGAAACATCTTACTGGTCTTTTTGCTCCTGATTTCCCACAATGTTTGCTCATACACTTCAGTCCTATCCAAAAATGCATTTCTAATCTAGGCCACCTTTCCTATGTGTTTGCCCAAGTATCTCACTCCTCACTAGAAGAAGCTGTTGCAGTCATAGGGCTTGCAGAAAACCTACTGGGACAACAGAATATGTTGACTGAAGCATAATTTGCTCCTCTGAAGTTCTTCTCTAAATTATGTAATTGTAATTAATTTTTAACATTACTATCATTGCAATTTTTTGCAGAACTCCACAGTGGAGACTCTGATGTGGTTTCTTTAAGAAAGACTTTAGCTGTATCAGTTTCAATAGAGTCCAAGGAAAATGCATGATCATGTGAATTTTAATAGCAAGTCTAGGAAATTATATTTAAAAATTCCTAGCTGCAGTGAACAATTAATCCAGAGCTGCTGCAAAATTTGAAACAGTTGACTGTCCAGTAGACACCAGCTGCTTTTCTCTGATGCCTCTGTGTGTAGTTTGTAGGTTGGACAACAAATCTTTTTGCTCTTAGGTTGTTCGAATGAGGTGCAAAAATTACTTACTTAAGTTTAATTCCTAAAGATCAGATGCTTTCTAATTGGGAAAAAGCTGAAATCCTGTAGTATTCCCAAGGTTTTCTGAGATTTTAAGATCACTGAAGGTGCCACTGCCTGTTTTTATTCACCTGACATCAAGTCTCAAAATTTCTGTTGTTCTAATAACAGCTGTAAATATTCTAGGGTACCCGAAGAGCTGAATAAAGATATTTGGGGTTGTTTTATTAAGTGTTTACAAATATTTACATAAAAAGTGATGTGCCAACAATACAATAATACTGGTAGACCCAAGATCATTTCCAGTAGAACCAGTGGACCTATTCTCAGTGATTACCAAGCCAAAGGAGGTGTGTGTCATGCTGCAGTCTCAGCACAAAAATGATTCCTGGCATTTTTCATTTTCTATCCTAAGTCTTAACTTTCAAAAAGATTTCTAATTATTAATGCTTCCAAGAAAAATACACTCCAATTCAAGAAAGTCGGATAGCTTAATAGAAAATTTAAAATGTGACATAAAAGGGCAATTTTATTGGAGAAATACAGACTAAATATATTTCCTAGTGAAAGGAATTTAGGAAAAATAGATTACTGAGGCAAAGACAACGCCACTGAAATTCCAGAATGTTTTAGGCAACAAAATTTTATTTCTTTTACACCAAATATTGTTGAGAAGAAACTTGGATGATTTATGTCTCCCCTCCTTTCCTCTGGGTGATACCAGATCTTGACATGTTTGGAAAACAATGATACACATACATGTTTGGGCATGGGTTTTTTTCCTGTCTCATTATGAACTATTTATCTATAACTAGTTGACTTTTTATTTTAATGTGCTTTTGTGGAAGAAACAATTAGGATAATCTTACTGCTGTGTAAAAAGGCTCCTAAAGTGCTATAGCAGTCTTCAAAAAGTGCTAATATAACTTCGTAACACAGTCCACCACTGTGCCTTTTGTATAGTTTGCATTTATTTATTTTTAGATTTTCTTCAGAATATCTTAGTTTAGATAAAGTATTGAACATTATAAGAGGAAGAATGTCAGAGGTTAAAGCTTTTAATTGTCAAAGTCTGCAGGTTTAGGAGACTGATAAAATATACCCAAATAATCTTCTTTTGCATAAAAATATGGCACTGCATTTTAGAGGTATGCTGATATATTACAAAGCTCCAAAAGTTAGGTGGTGAAACTTCGACTTTCAGTCCAATTGGACTAAAATATGTTGATTATGAAAACAGTCACTGGTACAGCAGAAAAGTACTACCCAGTGTTCAGGCTGGTGTATTTTGTACTGTTGTGCTTTAAGGGAGACTGGGGCTACTGATCGTTTTGTAATACTATAAATATTTCTGGCAGAGAAAGATTATTGGCTAAACTGTAGGTTAGGCTCTAAAGGTGTAAATGCATTTTAGTGTATGAAAATGCCTAAAATGAAATGTTAATAGGTATCTACAGTTTGTAATACAACTATCTCATTTTCACCTGTTCTTTCATACCTTTTTGAGCCCTGAGTTAGAAGGAAGGGAAACTGATGGCAGTTTGACAGGCACCTGGGTATTTTGTTTTCTGCATGACTTCCACTTTTTTGCAGCCATTGCAGCTGTAGAGGTTGATAACTGAACTTTGAAATCAGCAGGAACACAACATTCACTAATCAGCTGTAGTTGCACTAAATACTGCTGTCAGTGTCTAGTTTGTTTTGTAAAAATCATTGATCTATTGGTTGTCAGGTTTCTGTGCAGTATCAGTTACTACCTTAATACTACTTAATACTACAGACCTGTCAAATAGCTTGGGAAAATGGGGGGGATGGATATCCAAATTCCCTGTTACCTTGTACTTCAAACCTACTGACTGTTACATACGCTGAAATAAAGCTATGTGGTTATCTAAGCATAGCCATTATAGACAAGTATAAAAATCCTGTGTCTTGAAATGTGTTCTGTGAAAGGCCATAGCACAGTTAGAAAACTTTTCTAACAGATGTGGTCTAAAACATTCTGTGTTCTCTAATGTACCCATAGGCTAGAAAAGATTTTCTCTGTTTCTGTGGTGCTGATAAAGTATGTTGTGTGTTAAAAAAAGTAAGCTGTGTGATGGTGGTAGTAGTTAACTGCATGTAAAATTTAATGAATGGACAAGGGGAACAAATATTCTAGCACATCCTAGAAGTGCTTTCTGCTGCTTCCACAAGATACCTAGGAGCAGTCTAAACTAACACTGTCCTCCTTTTAAGAACGTTGGCATAGGGTCATGATGTGGGATAAGGTGAACCTAGGGAAAGTGTTTTTGATACAGTTCAGCAAAGCTGTAAATTACAGTAGCCCATTGAGCTGTTTCAGTTTGTATCCAAGATTCAGTGGGTCTCCTGTGACCCACTGCCTTGAAGGCTTGAAGGAATTAATTGGAAAGGATCTGAGGAATTAATGACATGAAGCTGTGCTTTATATGCTATATCTCTCTAGATCTGCACGTGTATATTAGTATAAATGGTCTTTCTGATGGGCTTGTCAAAACATCAAAATCAAATAAAAATGCTGGTACACTAATTATCAACTTGAAATAGGCCATGAGCTCTAAGTAGACCTTGTTCGGAGTATTTCATTAGTTTAGTAATGAATAATAGACACTTCTCTAATTACTTCATATTCCATTGAGTTGTTAGGAGGTAGCTAAGTATAGACAGGAATAAAAAAACCTAACTAAAATAAACCCCAAATATGGAAGGAATTATATATATGTAATTTGCTGGGTACCTACCAGATAGTCCTGAGGTGTTCTAGAGTGCTTAGAGTAGTACGAGCCTTTCCAGCTTTTAACTCTCTTCTTGAAATCAGGGTTTAGGAATGGTAGTAAACGTTTTCTGGTACCTTTAGTCAGTTTGCTTAGTGTCTGTGCATCTGTCTCTACAACAGGGGTAACAATACATTTATTCCACCAGAAGGCAGTGAGATTTAATGTCAAAGAATTTTTGTAGGTCTAGGTAAATTTGAAGTGCTGGATGAAGCAGGGTAGATGCATGGCAGAAGGTCTGAACACAGTAAGTGAAAGGAAAGAGCCTTCAGTCTGTTTTGATCTGCCAATGACAACTAACTAGTGCTAATAAACCAAACTAGTCTTTTCATTGGGGAAAAAAGTGAGCATAATTTTTTGCTTCCTTGCAGTCTTTTGTAAGTGCAGGAGATGTCTGTCCTCTCAATTGGGAGCATGCTGGTGCAGAACTGAAATTCTGTACTACTTTGCTGGTGTTTCAGGCAACCCAGATTTTCCCCGGTCCTACAAAACAAATTCAGCCAACCAAAAGTGCTGTTGCAGAGAACAGCAAAGAGTCGAAGAGTGAACTATTAATTTGTAATTTTATTTTATTTATTCTGTTACAAGACAATTTGGCTTTCATCAGAAAACTCCCTTTTAAGCAGTGGTGCTCGCTGCTTTTAGAGTGCGGCAGGTTTTGACTGTAAACGTTGCCTGTGGATTACACTGATTTCCTGTGAGGTAGTTTGTGTTGCCTTGGCCAGTGTCAGAGCAGCCTCTGTACTGTGGTACATCACTAGCTACGCTTACGAGAAAGCTCAATTCAGAAAGTCATCGTTAAGCGGGGGCTGGAGGGGAGGGTGGAGGAGAGGAAGATCTGCTGGCAACACCAGGGAGCTCTGGGTGCCTGGCAGGCTGTGAGGGCGGGTGGCCATCCCTCTCAGGGGATGTACATCTCTGCAAACAGGGCTGTGCACGCTGCTGGATGTGAAGGCCTTGCAGACACACAAACCCTTCTCCCGGGCAGCACAGCACAAGGTGCTGCGGTGTGGATTTTGAAGGTTACATTTGTGTTGGCTGTGTTCCTTGTTCACAGAGTAGGAAAGGCTAAAGACCTCAGGCTATTGCTGGGTGGTAGCTATTTCAACTTGAAGGCGTGTAGCTGCCTGAGAACAGCATGCTTTTGTTTTGTTTTGCCTTTTCTTTTTT
>WBMY01005014.1:242896-401300 GCA_013397315.1 Donacobius atricapilla | reverse complement strand
TTTTTTTTTTTTTTTCTTCTGGTGGAAGTTTTAATTCATTGTGATGCTTTTTAAGTAGTTGGCAGAGATGTGAATGGACCCTTCTTCAAAAGTCTTATGGAATAGGATTGTGTAACTTTGTACTTTTCCTGTACAAAGCAGAAGAAGCTTGATGTACATACAGTGGCAAGTGTCTGAAAGATACCTTGGTTTCTTCCAAGTCCTATTTATACTCCATGAAATCCAATAACTATAAAATCACCTCTGCTGCTATGACTTGTCACTGGGGGATGGAAGAGGAGAAGTTTGAGTAGAGATACCTTGGCAAAATAAGAGCTGGGAGTTCTCTCTCTCCTAAGAGTTCTAATAAGGTTGCAGCTAGCCAGCAATATGTCCTGAAAAACAGATCTCTAATCTTATAAAAGGTGTTAGTGAGCCTTCCAGAGCATTATGCTTTCTTGTTTATGTGGTGTTTAATTGCCTTTTTTTTTTCCTGGATTCCGATGAAAATAGATGAAGTTGAAATTCCTGGTAGGCAAGGCCAGCACTTGCAGGAGTATACATTGCGTATGGGATAAGGAAGTGGTTCTCAATAGGCTTCCAGTAGTTTGTGTGTATATATCTGTTATCCAGGGAATTATGCCAAATTCTGGTAACATTGGTTGAGATGTGAATTCTAACAGCTCTTAGCTTTGTCTTCAGTCAGAGTAGCTGCAGGGCTATGTCTGAGAATATCCATCTGCTTCCCTCTAGCCTGCGTATCACTGTTACCGGCCTGTTCCTCTGTCATGTTATAGGCAAGATGGCTGGAATGGGTACTTCATCTTTCAGCTGGTTTGTCTTAGCAACAGTTGTTAAATCTGGGCATTTGTGCATGCTTGTGCCTGCAGTGAAGCAGGTTTGTGCTACAACCATTTTAGTAAAATGTGTAAAGATACTTTTGAGTATCTTAGTTAGGCCTTGATTAAACACCAGAAGTGGTGTTTGACTTTGGACATGGGAATTTCATGTATTAGAAGTCTTCTCTACTTGTAATATCTGGGCTTTATAGAGTATTTGACATTATTTACATTCTTCCCCACAGAAACCTGAGCTGCTGGGGCTGGTGGCTGCTCAGTTTAGGAATACAAGACGACTAGTGGGATAAGTATTGGGTGGGTGTAGTGGTTTGCTTGGATTTGAGATGATGAACTGTTGGGTTTTTTCTTTTGTACTTGGTTTGTGTGAGCCAAAATAGTTTGCATTTTCTAAGGATGAAGATATGTATACATATTTAAGCTCCCATCATTATAATAGCTGTGATATAAATATGTTGAATTTGGTCCTGGAGCCCTGAGCTGTTTCAGCTGTGCAGGGGCTTTTCTCACTACAAGCCAGTCTCCTGTGAGGTGAGGCCCTGTGGAGCAGTAACTGGCTGCAAGTGCTGCTGTAGCTGTGGGCACTTGACTTTCTTGAAAACATGTATTTTGTTTAGGAGCTCTCGGTATTGCATTCAGACCTTCCCTTTTTTGTTTGTAATTCCATGATTTCACTAAAAATTCCCTGTTTTAAGCATGTTTTCTTCCTTGTGAATATTAAGTAGAAGTTCTGCTGAGGTCTTGCACAACTTTTGACAGCTTTTGTGGTAAATGGCCCCTGATGCTGAAGAACATCTCCCCAAAGAAACAGAACTTGAAGAAAAAGCAAATTCAATGTGTAGTTTAGATGAAGATCACAAGTACCCTGTTACTGTCACAGATGGTGGTAATTTAGGATTCTTCCTTGAGCAGACTGATGCCAGTCTTGAGGATCTTTAACAGGTTTTCAAGGAGAAGGCTGCAGTTTTCACAGCTGTTTGAAGCATGATTTTTCACCCCATTTTTCTCACTGTTTCTTTTTCTGTTTTCAGGGTTGCTGCCAGCCCCATCTGACTGTGGTATTGCTTGGTGCACTGTCCTTTATTGTTTTGAGCCATTACTTGAATGTCTCGCTAAAAGCTCTGTTCTTCAGGGAAAGGGAGAGAGGTGCCTTCTCAGGGATTGGAAATAAGATCGACTGGGAATCAGTAAAGCTTCGTTTTCTTCTCCTCCAGCATGCAGAGTCATCATCCCAGTCCCACTGACTTGTCACTTGTACTTGGTGCTCTCTAGTGACGTTTCTTGAGCACAGTGAAAACCACAAAATTCATGGGCTAATAAGGGTGGAGTAATTTGGGATTATTGCAAGTGCTCTTGGGCTTGCTCTCCCAGCTCAACAGGAAGCCTTTAATCAGAGTTTTCCTAAATATTGTTGCATGCAAAATGGGGATTTCTGCTTCATTCTTTTAACAAACAGGCATTTCATGAAACTGTGTGGTTTTTTGCCTTTTGGTACATTCCTGAAGACTTTATACCTTTAGTGGTTACTGACTGATAGTTCTGTGCTGAGCTCCCTTTAATTTTGCAATGAACTAACAAGGAGGCCAAGACCACAAGTTTACCGAAAATGGCTTATTTACTTGACTGCATTTACAAGGATGACAAAGTCAGATTTAGTAGTTTCAGTGTGGTCTAGGAAGGGCAGGAGGAGTACTTGAAAAATTGTACTGTATAAATAACCAAACAAAAAATAGTTTGCTTATTCTTCTGTGTAAAGTTGTTAGGCCAACTCTCTCCCAGGACCTGCAGGGATTTTCTCCATATGCAGGAACTTTGCTATTCCAAATAAATGGGGATGTTATGAGTTTAGGCACAATAAATGAGATTTTTTTTTTCACTTTTCTAATATGCTTCCAAAAAACTGGCATCTGCTGAAATCACATCAGTGGAAGGTGACTGTTTTCACAACAACATATGAAGATTTTCTTAGGATATTAATACTCTTGTTGATTTCTGGATTAAATCTTAGAGGTAACAATGATCTGTCTAGGATCTGAATGCAGTTTTCCTTGAGAAATCCTTGTGTCCATTTTTTTTCCAGATATTGGCGCCTATAAAAAGTGAGAAAGTAATCAGAGGAGTAAGTTGTGGGGTTTTTTTTAACATGTCTAAAATTAGGAAGTTAAGAAAAGTGTTCCCACTGTCTTCTTGTGTTTATCTCTGAGTTTTCTAATTCTTCTTGCTGTCATAACACTTCTAATGGTTAGATGGGGTTATTTTACGATCTGAGGTAGCTATGCTGCAGTAAAAATTGAAGTAAAAGATTTGGAAATTGTGTGGTCCATCATTTGCGTGGTACTTTAAGTAGTAGACTTTTTCCCAGAAAGGATTTTGAAATCTGAATCTGAGTGAATTTCCAAAGAGTTGGTAATTCTGTCAGAATTGGAAGGCTGAGGACTGTAAATTTTCACTTGTTAAATAGCTCTCTTAACCAATTGCAAAGGAAAAGGCTGAAAGCTTAAAGGCAGTGGTTTGTTGAACTCCATGGGAGACTACATTGAAGCATGTTTCTAGTGTTACTGAGCTGTCTAGCTGACCCTTTTTCCCCCTCTTCTAGCAATGGAGAGTGTTTTCCATTCAGGCACAGTTGCTGACGGAAGAAGCCTTACACCCTTTGTTCATCTCGAAGTAGGAACAGAAAAGCAATAGCAAAACTTCCTTGCCTGTTGCACATGTCAGGACACAGTTGTGTATGGAGAGGTATCATGGCTTTTTGTGTCTCTTAGTGGCAGTGAAAATATTTTGTTCCATTAGTTGATGTTGGAAATAGGAGCTCCTCCTAAAATACTGGGTGTTTTTTAAATACAGTATATTTTATCATACTGTGTATTTCAGTATGATAACATCAAAGTACCATGTAGCAATATTCTCACTGTTGAGTGTTCTGGTGGAAGTTAATAAATGTATGACTGGCTTTGAACCTCTTGAGAGGAAGCTGTGCTTGCATGGTAATGATGTCCAGTATCTGTCCAGAGGAACCCCAAACAGAGGCAAATTTTCCTTACCTACTTAGCCTGAGGTATTGGCAGGTCTCTTGTACTAAACGGGTTAAATTAATGACAGGTCTACAATGAAAAGTTGAAGAAGTGTTCTTGCTAGTTCAGTGCAAAGCACTCTCTAGTAAGTCTGCTTGGACTGACAGCCCAGCTTGTTTCCAAGCACTGTTTAGCAGGTAGTTTCTTTCAAGTGTGGCACCTATCAGACCAACTCAAACCTCCTTTTTGGTGGTTTGTAAGAAACAGCATAATTGACATCAAAAATAGTATTATATTCTGTGCACACATGTACGAAGCAATGCTGATGCTGTCCATGCACAAATGTGATTCCTCACCAGAAAGTCACAGAGCTGTTTTGCGCCAGATCTCCTTTGTCTGTCTGTGTGTTCTCTCCATATCACACCCAAGTTTAACCATTCCCTCAAACACTTCTTTCCAACTCTCTGAATACGTCAAACCATTTCAAGGGATAGCAGAAGGAAATGTAAGCATGTCTTTTGGATTCATGAAGGAAATTTTGGGGAAAAATTAATAAATTCTTTAAATGTGCCACTGGAGTCATGGGATACCAGTATTCAGGGCTTCAAGTTGAATGCCTGTTAGAGCTGGGGACTGCTGAAAATGTATGGTCTCGTTTAAATGGCACTTTTCACTGTCAGAGCATTGGTGACCAAAGTTTTAGTCATGGAAAACTAAAACTTGGCACTTTCCAGTAAGGGCATATGGTTGAAGTTTTGAAGATAGATGTAGCTATTCAAAGGAGTTCACTGAATATGGGTGCCTTTTATTTTTCATAACTGTGGCAAGGGACCAGTTCTTTTCTTTTCTGAGTGACCCACACCGTGTTTGAGCTAGTGAGAGTTTGGAGTATTCTGCACACTGTTAGTGAGGTTCAAACTGTTTTATGGGAACTGCACAATGATACATAAAAATACATATATATGTGTGTGTGTGTGTGTATATGTATCATAATAGGGAGAAAAGAATTTTGCAGTGGTTGAGGCTGCAGAAGTGTGACAGGGAATTTGATGCCAAATTTAGTGCTTAGCTAACAGCCTTGTCTTGTGAGTGAACTCATCTTATGGGAGAGCTGCATCTATGTTGGTTCTGCAGGCTTGTAGAAATGGGGAATAGTTTTCAATTAATTCCAAAATAAGCATTCTGTATATGTATATGGCTTTATCTCAGAGGAGGTGTACTTATTCAAGATAGTATTTAGATATGTATTTAAGCAAATGTGTAACTGTCAGTGAAGTTATGGAACTCAGACTATGCTTAATTCCCACCCTCAGAGCAAGTCAGAGAGGAACATTTACTTGGGTTGGACTCTGCTTTTTTAAATTGATTTTTTGAACAGTATAGCAGGGAATTTAGGATGTTAGTATTGAATAGTTACTGAAGGATACATCAGAAATTGAAATCTAGGCTCAGAGGCATAGCTTGAGTTAAACATAAAAGGTTAAGAAGATTTTCAGTCCTACAGCTAACAGTGCTGTGGAGATCCTGCTTAAGGAGGAATCTGGAAGATTAAAAAAAAAAGCAGTTCCATTATTCTTCTTGTTCATATTTCTTTTGATTTTTTTTTGAAGCCTTCAAAGTTAGTTTCCTTTGAAGGAAGGCAGTATGAAATATAGTGTGCTTAGGTATTTTTTTCTATTAAAAATGTTCCTTACGCATGGTAACATTTCTTTAAAATGTGGTGCATAAATAATAAAATATGTGATGGTGCAGCACAAAGATTATCTTGGCATGAGTCTGGGGTGACTGAATCACTTAGAGAGCTTGATACTTGTTAATAATGTGATCATTGCAAAGCGTGCCAATGAAAACTTCATACCTCACCAGAACGTGTGAGTATAAGTTTGTTAGTGTGTTCTGTTTCAGCACATTTTCTAGTACTGGATACTAGGATACGTGAGTCTGTGGCTTTTGTGACACAGTGGAAACAAAGTGAAAATGGTTTCAAGAAGGAAAGGTCTCACATCCTTCCTTATCCTTCCTTAGGCCTCCTGACTCTTGGCTGCCTACTCCTTTCATTTGCCTTGAACCAGTTTTGATGCCCATCCTATCACAAGGATGAACTAGCTCATTAAAATGAAAGACAAGTATCCTAGCAAGAAAAAAGAGAAATGTGACTTTTTTTTTCTTATTAAAAATTTGAATTATCTTACTTGGTAATCTTATGAACAAGTCAGCCATCAGTGGCAGCAAGGAGTTCTGTGTACCAGACCCTTTGCTGTCTGCTTTTGGGTGCTCATAGGTGTGCACAGCAGCTCTGGGGAAAACATAACGTGTTTCTTGTCTGTTTGTTGTTAGGAGTATGGCAAGTTGTACCTTAGCCAAGGTGTATGACCCAGCAAGGCTGTTATCTACCGTGTCCATGTTCACTGCAGTGGTCATAAATGCCCACTCCCAAAAGGTGCATCCTGTGGTTGAACTGTGCAGAGTGATCACAGCTAGCTCAAGTTTGTTCAGAGCTTGTAGTCAATAGCAGATGAGCATGAGGGGTATCACTATGGAGTTCTGAAGGTCTTGAACTCCTGTTGAGTAAGCGAAGATTTGACTTACACACTTCTCAAGGTAGTCCTGTTGATACAGTCCATAAAGCTCTCAGACACCATGATGCCTTTTTGCAAGCAGAGAGATGAGTGGGCTGGCATGAGCAGGGAGGCAGAGTCTTGTAGAGGTCACATACTCCATCACACTGCTGGCACCTCATGTCATGCTGCCTGAAGACAAAATACCCTGCAGCACCACCACTGCAGTTACAACTCGTTGATCTGACACAGCTTGTGTGGGGTCTCACAATGGGAAAAGAAAGGGGAGAATGATCCTATCGTACTGCTGAAAGTGTTAGAAAGCAGGAGGAAGCCACGATCAGAGGGAGGGACAAGCAGTGGAGGGAAGAGTAGAGAAAATCCTCTTCCTTTTAGCAATAGTAATCTGTTAATTTATTCCAGTAGCATCATGAAACTGCATTCACTAAGTATTGTGTGGGATCCTTTTCTTCTGTGTCAAATACAGCTGAAGACAGGCCATTAATTTGAAAGAGAGTTTGTTTGGAGTTTGTCTGTTCTCAGTGCAAGTAGAAGAATCATTTTGGTTCTTTAAAAAAAAAAAAAAGTAATTTTTGAAGTTTATGTGAGTCAGCAAAGTGGACACCAACTGTTATTGCAAGAAGTGCAGCTGCTTAGAGATCCAAAGCATTATAACTGTGGCTACAGCTGTGTTCTTCTCTCTGTGGTGCTTGCAGCGTTTGCCTAATGTTTTCTGTTGCTAAAAACGTGTTCAAAGGTGCAAGAAATTGTTCATCTCTTGTAAGCATGACTATTGCTCATGCTGTCAGAGGAGAGCACTGTGGGTGCTATAGTCTTTTTTATCAGAATCCTGTGATGCTGAAAAACACTCAGAAATCCACTTTTGTAAAGATAGCCCTGTCACATTTAGTGCTTTTGTGCTTCAGATCACTGGAGATGTACCCCTACCACACCTTCCTCCATGGCACTGTGTTTCAGCTAGAGGAAGAAAGCGTGGAAATTACTTGGGAAATAGATTTCCTATTTGCCTATGAAGAAAATGGTGGGATTTTGTTAGGAGCATCAAATTGTTCATAGAAGATGAGCAAAAGACGAAGCTCTTCCGAACAGTAGTTTCATTTGAGGTGCCTATATGTATCAGCATACTGTTATTCAGTATTTCACCTTTTTGATAATATCCCTCTTCCTCCTCTTCTTGCAAATGACTCTTTCAGTTTCTGCAGGTAGTTCAAAATGTTCTGAGTGTTGAATTTGCTGAAGAACAGAATAGAGGGTCATCTCAATGCTGTGCCTGAAGGATTCCAGTCCTGGGCTTGTCTCTGCCTTCCAGTAGCTATAAAATTCATTTCCCACCCCCCTCTCCTTGTCTGTTTGCAGGTTATCTTGACGAATCAGATTACCACATCTCTGAGCAGTGGCCCTGCAATCCGGGCAGACCTGGTGTCTCCAGCTGATGATTTGTCCCTGTCAGAAGGTAAGAAATCCCTTCTATCAGAACTGAAACTCTACACGGACACAAATCCACACTGTGTGTAGTCTTCTGTTGAAATATGGGGGCCTGAGAGAGTCAAATTATAAAATCTAACCTAACACAGTCTTGAAACAAGATTATTTTCCAGTTTCTCTGAAAATTCATTTATAATTGAAAAGAAAGTATGTGGAATAGCTAAAAGGATCAGACACTTTCTAAAGGTTGGAAATGAATTTTTGAGCCAAGTCAGTTCCTAAACATTGTGCTGTCACTCACATGCATTTAAAGCATTATTTTGTCAGTCTTGTAAAGCTGCTGAAGGAGTAAATACACAGGCTAGTCTGCAAATTTAATCTTATCTAATGGTTATCAGTGAATCCAAAGGGAAACAACTGGTCACAAAGAATGAAAAGCAGATCCTCAGTCCTGTTCCTTGAATTACACTTACTTGGTTTTGAAGTGCAGTGCCTCTGACTGCATCTCTCTGTTGTGTGAATGTAATATGGGGATTTTTGTGATACCATATATTACTTTACATCTTTGTGCTTCAGTTTTCTGTGCAGAATCAGAGAAAAATACATTTTTGAGTAGTAGTGAGGACTTAATGTGATAAGAAGAAAAGATAATTCTGCATTAAGGTTTACAAAGTAG
Source organism: Donacobius atricapilla (assembly GCA_013397315.1). Classification (NCBI taxonomy): domain Eukaryota; kingdom Metazoa; phylum Chordata; class Aves; order Passeriformes; family Mimidae; genus Donacobius; species Donacobius atricapilla. The sequence goes on along the minus strand of WBMY01005014.1, from coordinate 392,770 downwards.
TATAATAATTTCGGTTTTCCCCACTTGCAAAGAATAGTTGAAGTAGCCTTGTGAGGGACAGATGCATAAACTTCGTTATTTAGTGTTCAGTTCATGGATAGACCCAAGTGTATGATGTAAAGCAATGCTCATCTTTCTTGCAAAGGCATGGTAATTGCATGTAGACTTTCCACTTTGCATAACATGAGTATTTCCCCTCTTTGTCTCCTTGCTGCACTTTCTGGTGGTTCTGATCAGCTTCTCAGTGATCTGGTTGGTCACACGCAATTGTCTCAAGCTTGTCTGACTTAACACAAGTACAGCTTTGTGGCAAAAATAACTAAGCAGTGGTTAAAACTGACATTATTTCTGCAACTCATTTCAGTGGACAAGAGAAAGAGGTTAAAAGTAGATTTAAAAAGAATGTCAGGAGGTAGCAAGTAACTTTAGTGCAATGCCTTAACACTGATTGATGTGTTTACTTCGTAATTTTGTCCATAGGAGTCTGGCAAAGCATGGCCCGTTAAACAATTTTGGAATTGTGCTTGTGGCTTTTATTGGCTCCACCCATTGCCAAAGTATCTCTGAAGTACATGGCTCAAATACTGCTCCCTACCTCTGGCAGAAAGATTTGAAATTTGGTAACTAGCTTTGGAAGATAAGGGCATAATTTTTCACCTTTATAATTTCCTTCCTGGCATAAAGTTGTTGTGCATTGTCTTATTAAATTGTCTTGATCACAGTACTTGTGCTTCTCTTTGTCCTTTAAAATTGCTATGGATGACCTTCCTCTGGAAAGAAAGGCACAGCTGACTCTGAAGTGGGAGTAATAGCAAAATATGTTTTCAGTAAAACATATTCTTATCCTGTGGTTAAAATATTTGAAGATACTTAGGAAAAACACGTGGAATAGTTGAAATGTTTCTAAATTTCCCAGCACATATGAAAGATTCTCAGTGCTGTACACAAGCCGTAGTTCAAGAATATTCTAGAATCAGGGCTATGCAAGAGATGACATAATGATTTCTCTAGCAGTTACAGGTTATTAATGAATCTATCATGCTGTGTCTAAACTACCACCACTGCTTTTTACCTTTTAACTTAAGAATTAGTTAAAATGTACTGGTGCTCTGTGTTTTAGTCCTTTATTGCTCTCATTCCTTGTTTTTAATTAAGGATCTGAAGTAGTAAAATGTGCCAGCATCACATTTGTTGAAAACAAACGTTTGTTTTCCCACAGGACAAGAACAGTACAGGCATCAGCAGTGCAGGTTCCTTTGGAAATTCAAGTTTTATCAAGGGACGTAGGGCTGATAAACTCCTTTCCTTCTCTCCCTTCCCTCCTTTCTTGACTAACATTGCTATGGCATTTACTTACTGTGTTGTGTAATGGAAGGACACAGTGCATCTCCACACTCTATGCTTTTCTCCCTATGTCTTTCTTATTTGTAAAGTGGCTGCTTCTGGATTTCCATTTTTAATCACTTTTAACCCCTGCTGTCTATCTGTGAGTAAATGTGAAATTTCAGGCTCATTTAACATCTGATTTCCATGTTTATCTTCCTATCAAAAGACACAGGTGTGGCCAGTGTGTTTGGGTGGGTTCTTTTAACATCATGGTGTTGATCTGGCCTGAGAAAGTTCCCCCTTAATGTATTTGGATGTTAACTCTTGAACAGCCTGAAAGAAGCAATAAACTTCTGATAATCTTTTATACTTTCAGACTCTTAAATTAATTAGTCTTCTAGAGTTAGTATGGTAGTAATAATACTTACTACTCTTTTGCAAGAGAATTTACAGGAAAGTAAATTATGCAGTTGTAGCATTTACAGGAAAGAGTAGTTAGGTGAGTAGCCCAAGTGCACAAAGAATATGTGTTGCAGAGTCAGGGATAAGAGGCCAGATTTGTGACTGGGTTCTTACCTCATTGTTCCATGTCACTCATCACCGACTAGAGCTGAATTTGAACCAGTGACCTAGATGTGAAAGGACCCATAACACGTTATTAGTCCTGTAAGCAACTCAGACTCCTTGGTTTGTATATGTCTAATATATTGTTTTAATCCTGTCTGAAATCAGAGTCCCTCCACTATAAATGGTTTGCTAAAAGGGTAATCTTTCTTAGATAGAGGCAGAAATGAAAATTTCAAGCTAAATGTGCTATTAGAAAGAAGTGGAATGTTATAGTGTACTTTGTTTTTGCTTCTGATTGTGCTTGAGAAGAGAATTGCTTGGGTTATGTGTTAGATTAGGCAAGAAACCAAGAAAGCTGTTCATCTGATGCGTGGCAGAAAGTTAATCTGATGAACAAGCTGAAAGGACATTGTCAAGCTGTTTCAGGCTCAGAGCTTGTCTTCTGTAAAGTTGTAATCTAGTGCATGAAAACTTGTGTCCTAAAAATACGTTAGATTTTTATGAGAACATGAATGGATTTATAAAAGCAGTGCTAGCTGTAAAATCCCACCATTTATGTAGCAATGTAAGAATTCATGAACTGCTTGTTGGTATTTCTTGAAGGTAATGGTTATGTCCAGCTAAATTCCCAGATCTGTGGGAGATTCTGTTTCCAAATAGACAAAAAAAAAAAAAAAAAAGCATAGTTTGCCACAAATTGAAGTGATGAATAAAATACCAAAGTTTCTCTATATATAATCTGAGTCCTTGCATTCATTTGGCTTTTATATACTTGTCAGATTATCAGCTGAAGGAGTTAGGACTAATAATATTTTTCTCTAGCTCTAAAATCCTCAGGCATGTAATCCTTCTTCTCTAGGAACCAAACTCAGTTTTTTCTTGTAACTTCACCATTTTTACATAGCCACCTCTCAAACTGTATCATCAGAGGGGATAGTCCAGAGGATGATGGTGGATGTTGCTGTTTCACTTCTGTCCTTGCCTTGTGGAGTAGCCTCTGTTTAGTTCTTCCGGTCAAAGACAACTTGGAGAAACCTACAACATTGCACAGGTGGACAGACAAGCCCAGGAGTACCCTAAGAACTAATGCTTTATCATTTTAATATAAAAAATAGCTCTAACTCAATTAAAATAGTAACTTAGTAAAAACAAAATAAGGTTCAAACTGCATTAGGCTTCATGAACAGTAGAAATACTTTGTATGACTGTTCATGGTTTTTTTAAACAAGTTCTCTGTGACTGTACTATTTTTACTCTTTTTGTGAAGTTCACATGACTAAATTTTACCAAATATAAAAAGTCTTTAGAAACTAATTATAAGCCTGTGTATTTTAGCATTAGGTGGACAGGGAAATTTGTTTTTCATTTGTGTGCTGCCAAGAGATAGGACAAGATGAGCTACTTGAGGTCCCTTCTAGTCCACCAGTGCCTAGGCTGTTAATGTATTTGCCAGCTGCAAGCTCTAACTTCCTCTCACAGACATCAAAGCCGAACTCCATCTTTCTTGGAAAAAATTCAGGGGTGTGTTGGTATGAACAAGAACTGTATACGCCTCCCACCCTGCACAAAGTGTCAAGCAAAAAAAAAAAGGAATGCTGTCTTGGGCTTCTTCAGTCTCAGCTAGTACTTTCAAATATTTGTTTGAAAAAGTCAGAATTATTTTGTGTTTAAAATCATGTCTAAACCTGCACTAGATCTGGGGATGCCAGTGTTCAGTCTTCTGCCATTTGTGTTCATCAAGTGGTTTGTCATAGCATTGTATATTTTTAGTGCACAGTGTGAGCAATGAGTTTAGTCTGACCTTTTCATCTTTGTTGCTCTGATCTTGAATTCTTTTAAGCTGTTGAGCAGAAGTAGGCTTTTTGTGGAGACTGGAGAACACTAAGCTACCCTAATATCTCCCACTCACCGGATTTTTCTACTTTAGTTTAGGAGCAGAAGGTTTGAAGCTGGAATCTTCAGTTTCTCTTCCTTGCTTTGCCCTTGACCCCTTGACACATTATGGCTAAATTGTTTTATACTTCCAGCCTCAGTTAAAGTTTTTTTTAAAATTTGGGGCTTTATTTTCATTCTGCAACTTTTTTTTCTTAATATTTCAAGATATTCCTATGGGGAAAATAATGGATTGACCTTCTCTTCACCACAATAAGATGAGTTCTGTAGTTTATCACTTCTCTCCTTTCAAGTCGCCTTTTTTCAGTCCTGGTGCCAAATGGAGTGAAAACACTGAAGGAATTGTCAGATGAACTGAGGAGCCCCCAGAGATCTAGGACTGTTAGTTGTTTTCGGTTTGTTTATTTATTGATTTATGTGTATACTTAATGCTTAGGGTTGGACCCATAGGTGGCTTAATTAAAATAAAAAGTATATTCTGTGAAGCAAAAACATACCTGTTTTGCAGGAAGTGTGAGCTTATGAATCAAGCAGCTGTTAAACAAGTTTCTAAAACACTTCCTCAGTGTAGTTTTAAAGCTAATGCAGAATAGTTCATGTCCTTGTGAAGTTCTCCAGAATGAGAAGAATTTAAATGCATTGGAAAATATCATAACAGTTTACCATGGTTTAGGCCTTTAGTATTTTAACTGAATGTTCTGTAAACTGATTGCAGTCTGGTTTACACAATTTTGATTGAAAGAGGAGCTAGTTCATATTGGATCATAGAAATAGTATGTTAGTTAATTATAATACATTTTTGAATAGGACAGTTCATAAATTAATATCATATCATTTTAAGATGAATTCACTCTGATTTTCTGAGACCCAAGAATTTGGGAATAGTTACTAAACCCTCTTTATTTTTTTGCCATTATGGTATAATTTGTATGGAGGTTATTAGCGTGTTGAAACTCAAGAACCTTTTGGCATGTTGTAAGAAAAGTCTTTTGATTTTGATCCCTTATATGGACTCTGTGAAACTTAGTAAATTTTAAATACTCAAAAAGGCAATGAGTACAAATAACACAGATTGTATTTCCAGATTATTTGGAAGGTGAATTCCAGTGATTAGGCCATGTCTATGCATACTGAGGAGTAAATTTCCCAACTGAGACTAGTGTGCAGGTGTGAACCCTAAAAGTTAAAGCTACGTTACCTTCTGTAAAGGTAAAGAGGGTACTGTAGCAGTGTATATAAATATCTGAAGGGAGAGCACCAAGAGGATGGAGTCAGGCTCCTCTTGGTGGTGCCAAGCAAGAGGACAAGAGGCAATGGGCAGAACGTAATTCACAGAAAGTTTCACCTGAACATGAGGAAGAACTTTACTGTGTGAGTGAGCATGCACTGGAACAAATTGCCCAGAGATGTTATGGAGTCTACCTTACTGGAGATATTCAAGAAGTATCTGGATGCAATCCTGTGCCATGTACCCTAGCATGACCCTGCTTTAGCAGGGAGGTGGGACCAGATGACCCACTGTGGACCCTTCCAGTCTTACCCATTCTGTGATTCTCTAATGCAGTTCTCTTCTTGATTTATGGCTTAAGGGAAGTGCTACAGTATGGCTTTTGCTACAGTCATGATGATGTGGGGAAGCGTAGTGAGATTTGCCTCTGTGTTTGCTTTGATATGAATTAATATTCTCACCTGATGGTTTGATCAGCGTTTAGGCCCAGTATCAGGAACCCTTCCATGGTGGCACAAGAGAGCTCAGTGAGCCCCAGGATTTTGCCTCCAGGTCTGAGCCTTGGGCATCTCTGACTTCAGAGTCAGAGTTGATTGAGTTGCTTAAGTTACTGGTTCTGGTTTATGTGAGCTCAGTAATGAAACAGCTGGAGTTTTTTTTTTCAATTCTTTATTTTGCTACTGGACTTCATGCCTCAACTGCATTTTAAGAATCTGCTCCAGCAGAGACCTTCTGATCCTCTTCACCAGCTAACAATTCCGTGGGAAGCTTTTTATTCCTTCAGTCTCTTCTAGTTTTGAGTTTTTTCTCCAGTTTTCATGAAAAAGATTGTTAGCCTTATATCCTGTCAAAGGTGAGAAGGAGTTCATGTTCCTTAACCTACTGGAAGACGTACATCCACTTCAGGATAGGTAAACAGAGGGCACCAAAAAGAGGAACAACCTTGATAAAACTCATTAATACATGTTGCAGGGAAAAACAAGCCTTCTCAAAATAGGATTTCATTCTTGTGTTTGCTCTATGTTCACATTTCTCATAACACTGTGATCTTAACAGTAGGGGAGTCTGCACTTTTGTGTTTCAGTGGAAGGAAAAAAGCCCCTCTGGTTGTAGAGAACAGCACAAGGAAGTGCATCATCATTACTGGGGCTGGGACAAATGATATTAACCATTAGGGGAAATGATACCGTGATTGTTTCTGCATGAGGCAGGGTTGTGGCAGAGTATGGAGCAGTTAGATTTCGTGATAACAGTTGTCATGTTCGCCTGTACTAATTTTGATGCTATATTTCACCAAGTGGGAAGTAGTGACATAATAATATCCAGCCAAATTTTAACGGCTTTTTAATCAAAAGATAAATCTCTCAGTAAAACAGTTTTGCAGAGACTGTATGTGTCTGTGGAAGTTCCAAGTTGCATGACATATGCATAATCACTTGATCTAGACTACAGAAAGGTTAAAAACTGTCAGCAGTAGCATTTAAAGACCTCTATATACCAGTTCAAGAGAATCTCCATTCCTCATATCCTAATTGTCGTGATGAGAGCATGCAAAGTTTTACTGCTTTGTTGTGGTTTCTTTCTGAAGACGTGATGTGATTTACAATCATTGATCAATGATTTGTAATCCAAAAACCCTTCAGGTACATTTGCTGGGAATCATTCATCTATATAATGAGAAGCACAGTAACAGGAGTGATTACAGTCATAGTTGAGTTGTTAGAAGTTGCTGCCTCTCAGCTGCCAAGTATCTTACCTTCACTGAGAAAACGTGCAACTGAGTATGTGCTACACCTTCCAGTGCAAAGTAGAATGGGTTTCCATGAATCCTACTGCACACATCAGCTTATTTCTGTGTTCCTATGACTGCATTAAGCTTGAGGGCATGCATGGGTCAGTCACTGAGTTTCAGTTGATGGCATGTAGCTGTAAAGTATTGTAAGAATTTGTAGCTGGTCATTTTCTTATGCCCTAAAAATGTTTAAAAGTAAGATTAACTCGTATTTCAGTGTGGGTGAATATAGAACTTTTTACTGTGGTCCTGCAAATCAGAGGTTTAAATCAGAAACATGCGGCCAGGCTTGAATTCCTTCTACAGCCCTGCACGTTGCACCTCAATATTGGTGGAACTTACCTTTCAAATTGCATTGTAAAAAGCGGAATTCAAGGGTAAGAAAGAGCTGAACAGCACTTGCCCCTGTGCACAATGACCAATTAAATTGTGTCTTAACTCACTGTGGGTTATCCTTAAATCTGTACAGAGGCTGGGGAAAAGTAATTAGCAATCAGTAGCATGCCGTTCCATTTCTTCTGGGGTTTTATAGTACCATCACTGAATCTTTCTTCTGATGGAGCTGGAAGGGACCAGAAGGATTTTAGTACACAGGAAAACATCACTGTAGGAATTACTTTTAGCTTGTGGCATTACATGAAACATATGGCTCACCTGCAGAACTTGAGGCAGTTAAGAGTGACCTGAGGTGCAAATGCTATACCAAAAGGGAAGGCAAGGGTGAGGGGACAGAGGATAATTTTAGAGTCTCATGCCTGTGTTCTAGTTGTAGTTCCAGCTGGGTTTCCTCTGGGTTTACTGCAGGATGTTTGAAAAAAGTGGCTCCTTGTTAATCTCAGGCAGTTTCTATGATTGATGATTCCCCTTAATCATAAAAAGAACATATTGGTGTTTCTGCTTAATTTGTGTCTATTTCCTGCTTTATTATTGCAGTAATGATTTATTGTCTTAAATGATGGAAGTTTATAACCTGTCAGCTGTTTTTGGAGATTGAAGCTGGGTGCTCTGTCATGTGAATGAACTTCTTCCCAGTGACAGCCTGCTTCTAAAATATTACACAGAAATGCAAACATAACGCAGCAATAAAAGACAGTATACAGTTGGTGCATTATTTCTTAATTTAATTAAAATAGAGAGCGTGAGCAGATATTGCATGCTTCCCATGAACAGAATTAATCTAGTCTGGACTCTACTCATAATATCAGTTACACTAAAAAATAAAAATAGAAGCATTCAGAGGAGAGTAACCCAAGTGGTCACAGTGCAGTACAGGAAGATGGGTGAAGAAATGGTAGAAAGAGGAAATGTACAGAGCTTAACTAAAGGAAAGCTATGTTTTTACTAATTTCTGCTCTCCTAAAATGTCCTGCTGTTGCTCCAGTCCCTCAGGCAACCTACTGAATATTCCTCCATGAACTGATGCCCAACTAGCACCAGGAAGGGTAGAAAAGACAATGGCTCGAGTATGAATAGCTGAACTGTTAACAATGGAAAATTTGTCACAAAGAAAACAAACCAGATGCTACTACTGAGTATGCAGCCATGATTCTTTAGGAGTAATTTGAGCCAGTCGGATACCGGGCAGGGGAGTTCTTGTTTCAGGCTGGCACATGGATATGCAAGGCAGTAGTTTGGGCACATTGTAGCTGAATATCTGGAAGTTGTTTCTGTGCGCAAAATCTGTTAGGCCAGCTGTTCCCTAATGGTTTGGGTTTGTGCCTCTGTTTTTGGTGGTGAACTCACCCCAGCCAAGCTTGTGACCCTAAAATCTAACATAAACAATCACATCTCTGTCAGGCTTGCGACCCCACTCTGCGCGGCTGTGACCCTGCTGGAGGTTACAGCCCCCGGGTTGGGAATTGTTGGGGTCGACTGTCAGACAGTCCTGCTGGGGGGGCGCTGGTATGCCCCATCCAGGCCAGGATCATCACAACAAATGCCTTCAGATCTCACAGTAATTTGTAGGCCCCTGCCACCAGTCTGAGAGTGCAGCTTATTAGAGCTGACATGTCACTTTGGTACATCAGGAACATCTCAGAGATCAAAAGGTCATAGTCCTCCCACGCTGCCACAGTCTTTCCTCATGAACTCGCCTCCCCGTCTCACTTCCCTGGCAGTTGGCTGGCAGCGAGCCCCGGCGCCCTCGTGGCGCGGCCGGCTCAGCCACGGCTGCTGGATGGGGACCAGCTGCAACTTCTGTCACAAGCCACCCTTTCCAAAACTGTTCTCCCTGAATGCTCCTTGCCTTAATGGAGGGATTGATGTCCGTCTCTCTCTGCTGAAAAAAATTAAACGTTATGTTCAAAGTAATTAAAAGCCATGAAGGGCAGTGCTAGTGGAGATGGGCTAAACCTTCCCCTATATTTTGCAAAACTAATTCTGTTATTCATCTACCTGTGCATACGAGCACAGTCTTATGATTGTAGGATGCTGATGGAGAAATAAACAGAAGGTAGCCTTGTGTGATGGCTGGTGAAGCCTACAAAGGCTAAGGGTTTGATAAGCTATGGAAACAGCCTTTTTAGCATAAAATGACAGGTTACAGATGTCCTAATTAGACATCTGATTTTTAGGCCTTGTTCTGCCACAATTTTAAGTGGAGTTTATGAACAAAAAAAAAATTGATTTCAAATTTGTTCTTTTGAAAGCATTCATTACCATAATGGAAAATAGTAATGTTTTAATAGCTAACTGATAGTCCAAGGCCAGTGTCTTGGTAATTTACAGGCATGGAAGTTTGACAGTGGCATTGTTCTGTAAATCCAACAAGAGGAGGAGCCTGCAACGGGTGATTTATTTTTACTTACAGTTTTGTTAACAAATCCTGAAAATTGCCAATGATGGCAAGAAGGAAAGAGGAGGATATGGTACAGAAAAATATTAAAATTGCCTGTCATTTGGATTAAAACCTGCATTGCATAAAATTAGCCCAGGGTTCAGTCTGCACCAGTCTAGTTTCAGAGCTCTGTGTGGAGTGCTTTGTTTAAGGATGTTGCTGGGCTGATTTTCTGTCAGGTGGATGCATAGAAAGCATTACACTGAAAATGAGAACAGCAAAATCAAGGTGTGGGTTGTGTAAGCCACTCAAGTAAATGGTCAGAAAATCTGATGTTACTGGTCACTGTACATGTACTGTAAAAAAGAAAAGATTGTTTGCAACTTTGTGTCTGTAACTTGATCATCCCTTAAATGCTAATTACACATCAGAAAATGGAGCATAAAGTCCCCTCCATCTGTCCAGGTTGGATTTGGTGCACAAAGGAGCATATCCAATTCATAGTACCTCTTAGGTAATCAGATTAATATCTCCCAAACTGAATTTGCCCTTTTGATAGGGAGTCTTTCACATGCTATATTTCACAGATCACATTCTGTTGAAGCTCTGTGGCTTTTCAGTAATTTCCTTGAAATCTATATGTGGTATTTCTGCCCTCTTTTGAGCTGTTCTTGGGACACACATCAATTAGATGTGTTTCTGGCACTCTCTTAATGGCATCGTTTCCCTGGAGTCAAAAACTGCTCCAAAAACTGAGATCATTTGTTTAATTTAAAAGCAAAAGGGTATGGAACTACAATTTCAGGCTTCAACAGCTATGCTTCTGTAGCTTGAATGAAATGGGGAAAAAAAATTTTGATGTCTTACACACAAAATAAATAAATTCTTGAGTTCCTAAAATAGCTGATTCCATCCAGTTTTTTGCTTCCCTTACTTATCTTTCAATTTTCATTCTTTTTTTTTTTTAAATAGATTTCTGACTTGTCAAATTTCATTGTTAATTGGTTTTATTTAGTGAAACAGAAGGCTGGATTTTGTAATTTAGGTCTAAGGAAGAACTGTAAATTATGCAGGATGGTGCATAATTAAAATTTATAATAAGCAATCTGAATACAGAATTCTATTTCAAGTGTTTGAAGCTTTTGGCTCTAAGACATTCTGGGAATGTATACTGTATAGGAGGTCCTATATTTTTCAAGTAAACTGAAAGCATGCAAAAACTCCCATGTTCAACCAACTCCTCCAGTGACATTCATTTTGGACCTCAAATTTCTTCCAGCCTGCATCTGCAGTGGGCTTTTCACTGAGATTTTGTAACAAGTCCTCAATGATTTTTGCTTGCTGCATGTTTGTTCATTACGTGGGATGCTTTTGATGTGCACCAACTAGAGAACTTTTATAAGAAATTAAACCAGAAATTTTGGTGCCAGCTCCACGCTATCCAGTGGTGCTCAAAGCCGTCCTGAAGGCAGAAGAATCTAAGCCAATTGCTGATCATCAAGGCACAGCTAGAGTAGGGGCATTCTCACAGAAAACCAGAGCAGGTGAGTTTGGAACAGAACAATGCAGTTAGAGGGAGATCAACACCAACTCTTTTGGCTATCTGACACTGCAGTGCCAAATTATTCGCTAATGCTTCTTAAACAAAAATGTGACATGTTTTCTCTTGTGTGTTTTTGTATGAGTCAGGCAATGCAGACCATTTCCAAAGATCAGTAGGAGGGTTTAATAATAAGCTGTAATGCCTGTTGCCTGACCTGTGGTTACTGAGCTCAGGTAATACTTGATCACAAGAAACAACAGTAGGCATTTCAGCAGGGTAACAGCTCAAATCTTAGCTGATGGGATTTGACAAGCTCATTTATACTGAAGCCTGAGCTGCCATGTCTTTAATTTAGTGTTGTTTATACTATGAAATATGACATTTTGTCTCCCTTTGGCCTACAGTCACATCTCAGTGTCAGGAAACATTTGCCTCAAGTACCAAATTCTTGGGTCCAGTCATCATCAGCATCTGCTGCTGAATGGTCTTTCATAAATACCATCCAACTTGCTTTTCCCTTGCTGTCTTCTCTGTTTTAACTTCAATCTGATAATGCTGATATTTTGTTTTTAGACTTGAAACAAGGCTTGTCATGTTTGAGAGTTATGCTACCCACTGAAAACTGCTACCCACTGAAGGATGAGTGACTAAGAAGATGGGCCTGCAGGGGTTTTTTGAGCTTTAGAAGTCTGTAAATCTTCTCTTGTTAATATTTAGTAGGAATGAAGTTTAAGACAAACTTTCGTGCCTTCAAGCTAATAGAGTGCCTGTCAGTGACCAAATCTGAATCTCAAGAGGAAAAGTTCACAGTGGGTTCAGCTAAAAATGCCAAAAATCTCATAGAGCCTTTAGTTTGTTCTTTTGAGTGTGCACTAGAATCATGCAAACTAGCAAAGAAGGGTGACATTATTTTGCTCCAGGTTAGTATGAGGTAACTCTGAACAGCATGGGATCAGCATGTCGAGTCCTTAATGGCTTTTGGCCAAGTCCTTGTCTTGGCTTACCATCCAAAACTGCCCAGTTCTGCTTTTCCTGAGGGTGCTTCTGCTTCTTAGTCAGAGTTGTGGTGGTCATGTGAGCTAGCATTAAATGAGCTGTTGGGATCCCGAGGGTTCCAGCAGCAGATGAGTCACAGAGGCAGAGAGGTCAGCACAGTATAATCTTTCTAGTATTTACCACACACAGTGTAGGTATATCCTGAGAGGAGCCTGCCTGCTGTAAAAATGAAGTGCCTGGATGAGAAGATCCAGTGAGAGGAGGTTCTATCACCTTAGTGCCATTCTGACAGTGTAAAGGACTTGGAAAACTTATTTTAGTGAGTTGTGGATTTTCCTTAGGGATACCTTGTTTTCCTCCCGTGTTCTAGTAAGGTATTTGTGTCCTGTAGGCTGAATAGTAATTTAAGGCAAGTTCGGTGGTATGTAATATTTGCCCGTGTAATATAGGGCAACTTTGACTTTATTGTAGCTTCAGCTCAGGATTTGTGGCTCTTTCTAAGGTGGTAGAAACTTCATTTTGGTGTAGTGCAGTTTTGAATCAAAAGCATTTTAAACAAGTAAGTAATGATTGCTCCTTTCTTTGTCTGTGAAACAGTGGATTTTCAGCAGATTTCAACACAATAAAATACTTATTTTGATTGTGCTGAAGATTTTTGTGACAACTGTGATATGAATGAAAACAAAATGTTTGTCAGAAGTAGCATGTTCCGTGGAAATGTGTTTTTGCTGGTAAAATAAAAATCTTGAACATAAAAAGGAGACCGAGCAGAGGTTCTTGATCATAACTAGAGACATGTTATACAAAATAACATCTGGGTAATTGTCTGGATGTTTCTTTTTTTTCTCTCTCTCACCATTCTTGCACCCTTCAAACTAAAAATATGTTGTTTTGCAAGGTTTTACTTTTGCTAAACCAGTGAAGAATAAAACAAAAACAAAACTGTTTCCCAGTCAGCCCCACTTCTTAGTTCCATATGAAATTACGTGGTGTTTGTCTTGCATTTGCACAGCTACCTGTGGTAGGGGTGCCATATTCTAATCAGTCTGATAAACAATACCTTGCCAGTGGTTGCCTTGCATATAGTGGTGAGCAATTCCTACACTCAATGGTGCCATTGAAAATGCTTGAGAGATTGTCCAGTTCCAGCAGTTTAATTGCTAATGCTGTGTTCTTACTTCAGAATTTAATAGCTGTTTCTGATTATGATAGAATTGGTTTAAACCTGCAAGCTTTTTAAAACTGCATTTGTTACTTCCTTTTTGCAGTGTGGTTTCCTCCTTTGCTGCCTTCAAAACATTGTGGTCCAGGGTGTTAGGTGAGGTGACATGTCCTATTTACACTCAGTTGGAAAAGACTGTGTCATGGGCACTTGAAGCTCTGTGGGGTTTTCTTAGTTCAGATGCTCAAATGTGGCTTCCTGTCATCACCTGATCACTTACTTTGAATGCTAAAATAATCTTGCTACCTTTGGTATTATTGTCTGAACCTTATGAAGAGGACAGGCATAGATTTAATGTTATCTCAGGGGGCTGTCTGTTGTGGAACGAACATTGTGATCATCAAAATGTTACATGGCATGCAGTCCCTCATAGTAAACCCCAGAAGAAAGCCTTTTATTTGTTTCATTGGCTGCCTCTGCAGTCTCCTCTCTATCTCCAGGGACACAATTCTATATTGATCCAATTATTGAGGCAGTCACACTCGTGTCAACACACAAGTCTTTCAAACATTAAATCAAGATATCAAGACCTAGTCATGTCAGTAAAAATATTTTTTACCCCTTAGTCTCATAGGACCCTGACTGGTTGTGTGACACAGTCCGTCACACACACACAAACACACACTCACAGTTTGATCAGAAGGCATGAACTAAAACTCTCCTTTATTTGAAAGTCTGACTCCAATATATAGTATCTCTAAAAAGGCCAGGGACTGGGGGAGAAGGTTGACGCCTCTCCCCATCCCATTGGTCAGGACAACTGTCCATCAGCTGTCCATATCTCTAAGACAAAGAATGTAAACTATCTTGAAACTATACAATAACATTGGCTGTGTTTACAGACCAGAGCTTGAGAAAAAACCCAAAACGTGAAACTGTGAAACAGAAGAGAAGGCTGAAAAAATCAGGGCGACATTTGTGGTCAGTATAAACTCTTCCAGCCAAGGCCTTGTGCCTTCAGTGTCCGAGCTGTAGTAGCCCTTGAGTGTCTCGTTACTATCAGCTCCAAGTGGTGATAATTTTGTTCATCCATTTTTTGTCTTCATCTGGCTTGACCATGTAGTGGCAACAGAGTTGATAGCAAGTATTCTTCCTCTTCCTTATTTCCAACAACATTAAAGCTGTCCTGTGCTTGAAGGTTCTGCCATCAGAATTGTGATAACAAAACAAATAGGCCAGGAAACAAAACTTAAAATGTTTATTGCTCTCTCTCAATGCACCATCCCTAAAAATGGCCCTGCCATGCTTTCCTGCCATTTCCCAGTTCCTTGAAATGGGAAACATTAAAACAGCTGTATAGTAAATGCATTTCATTGGAGGGCTTGCAATCAGCTTTGTATCTGATGGAACTACAAAGTTCAACATACGGAGTAGTGTCATTCATTGTTTATCCTCAAATTTTTGGCAGAAATGTGTCAAACACAGCTCAGCAGGATTGCTCCAGCCTACCTGTTGGAAAGCAGCTGGTGATTTGAGGTATCTCAGGTTCTGGAGTCTATGCTGAGACAGCTTAAAGGGCATAAAGATTTTCTGGTTTGGTTTTGGATTGTTGTTTTATTTTACAAAATCAAGTATTAAAGAATCAGACCCTTCATGTTAGGCTTCTGGATTAATTTAAGTACTAAAAAGTTTTTCCTGTGCTTTTCTTATTTTTAAAATAACGGTACTTTCTTCCCTTACCTTTTTTTTTATTTCTGTGGCAGTCCTGGTATCACTTTGAGGTTCTCTTGTGTTTCCTTCTGCATATTTTGGACTACCTGTTTCTTTCTTTCCATTTACACTCTGATCAGTACAGACTGCACAGAGCAGTTGTACTGTCTGTATCATCAGTGGTTTTCAAAATCTGGATGGGTAAAGGCCTGAGTAAGCTGATCTGAGAAAGCTATACCAGATACATGAGGTAGGATGAGAGACCTGAGGTCCCTTCCAGCTGGAAATATTCTTGGAGCTTATGATGCTGCATTTTTGTCTGTTCTGTACTTTTCTTTATTACTGTCATTTTCTATATATGCCCTTCTTTGTTGTGCTATATTTTTTATACCTATTTATCAGTTTATACACAAGGTTACACATTTTGATGAATATCTAATACGTACTGGATCTATTAACTGGCACTCTGTCAAAAGACAGGGATCTTAATTCTCCTAATAACTAATTCCCTAATTATAAGTCTAATTACTTTGATGCTGTTGAATGTGCTTGAAGATTCTTTTCTGTCAACTCAGGCTAGTAAATACTTAATAAATTTTGAGATGGAATAGTGCTGCTTGAAGGCAGGAGTAGAAAAATGTTTTCTTTTCTGAAGCCTTCTGTTTGATTTTAGAATGTTTTGAAGAGAATTTGAAGAAATTCTGGGGGTTTTCCCCCCAGATCTGAATACTGCAAATAGGATAATTCTTTTCCTCTTGAAATGGGCAATTAATTTATTAATGGAAAAACTACTTTTGTTGGTAAGCCCCAGGTAGTGATTAATAGCATACATACAGACCTAGGACATCCCTAATTTTGGCCTAATGAGCACTCTGGCCTACCAAATCTCTTGCAGTACACATCCCCTGGTAACTCACAGCCCACTTCTCTCATATTAATCCCAGGATAACACTAAACTGCCAGTAAATTACAGCCCCCAAATGTTGACATTCCTTGAAAAAGTAACTGGGCGTAACATCAGTGATGAACTTACTGTAACTAACCAGATATAACCAAGGTGTGTTTAAGGAGATTCTTTTAAATCACACCTCAAGGTCAGCACTAACGTTTTCCTAGCACCTAATATAGGCTAGATGAAAAGAATTTTGGTGCTTTCAGGGTTTTGACAGAAACAACTGTGCCTTCTACTTACATCTGTAGTTAGGAAAATATTTGCTAAAATCAGGCTGTATTTTTTAATAGATTTTAGTATTACTTTAAGGCACTAAGCTGAGCTCTCTGCAAATCATAGTCTCTTTTCTCTTGTCCTTGGACTGTTAAACACAAGCAGTGGTGACACAAGCTGTCCTACTGGCTTATCAGTGTATTTCAGCTTTGATCTGGAGACTCCACATCCCATCACTCAGCATGGAAGCTCAGGCTGTCATTCAGTCCTTTGCTGAGTGTCTGAAGTTGTTATGAAGGTCATTGATGATGTAGATCCTGCAGTATGCAGTGAAACTTGTAAGCTGGCAAATTCACTTTGCATCAGACTGTAAACAACTGTCTGATGGTTATGACATTCAGCTACTGCTGACCTGTACTGGAGGCAAACCAGTGACCTAAAGGTGAAACATTTCTCCTACAGCCAGTCAGTTTCTTGACTTAGGCCAAACTAGTGACCCAACAGTAAGACCTGGATTTCATTCCATGGCCAAAGACTGAGTGAGAAGTTCCAAGTAACTACAGTCGATAGACCGCAGTTTTTTGAACTTTAAGCACTTGGGAAGAAGTTGCAGCCATATGCTGGCAGATAGACCTGATTTTCTGACCATCTCTTAATAACAGTTTCCACCAGCAGGTTCCCTGTGATTCTAAGCTTAGCCCCGTGTATGATACATGTGTGTGTATATATATATCTGTGCATGGGTGTGTTTGTAGCAAGCAATCTTGATACTTATATTAGTTTGAGCTGTTTCCTTTTTAGTGAAGAAGGAATGTGTATGTAAGCAAAGGCTTTTGCTCCCTGTCCAGACTCTTCTCCCAGAAGGCTTACTGATAGGGTAATGCAGTATCTGTGAAGTCAGTTAGTGATGATGCTGGGGAACCTACTTCTGGCTTCTGGATAGATCTTGGAGGAGACAGGTCACTGATAAGGAAGCATCATGCTGTTTATACTTTCATGCTTGTGCAACAGATGTTGGAAAATGAAACAAATAAAAGATAATGTAGCATAGTTCTTAAAGTTTGGCCTTTGGCCTTTACACATAAATACCTGATGGACCACAGGGGAACAAGGTAGGTCCATGTGTTAAACTCTTCTTGACTGGGTTCATTTCAAGATACAATCTACTGCCCTAAAATGAAAGTTTCAATCTGTACTGATGACAACTGTAAATGTAGGGACACTTTCCTTGTAAATACCAGCAGCAACTAGTAACTATTTTGAAGATTAATATGCAGTTGTGAATTTAATTCTGTGGAATGGTGCCAGATCCATTCCATCAATGTGATGGTTTCCCGGGCAACTTCCAAGATGGACAATGAGACAGAAGACTTTCCCCTTTTTGACTCACAGCATACTTACACACAATTTTTATAGGACATGTTCATGATCTAATGGGTTATTCAGTTTCTCTCCCTGTCTGTTTTTTAGCTCCTTTTTCAAGATTAACCATCATTCTGTGTAGTTCTACTATAGCCAAGTAAAGGCAATATAAATCAGGGAAAAGAATGCAAGTTTGTGCATACAGCATAAGAAACAGCCTTAAACCATGATCCAGAGATTATCCCAGGGTGGGAAAGTAGTTGAAACTTCCTCAGCAGAAGCTGCCTTTCTAATCAGCTCTGGCCATGAGCCCTGTGATGGGATCCTGCTATGCCTTAAAAAGATTTCCAAATAGAAAGGAGGAATGCTGTTTATTTCTGTACCCAGGACTGGTAGAAATCTGCTGGAATTTGTGTTCAAGTTTTGATTCTCGGAGTTTAAGCAGGATGTAGAGATGCTGTGGGAGACCACAAAAACCAGTCCATGTTGTAGAAGTCTTTTCCATAAAAGGCTTTAGGAGTCTGGTGACAATGTGAGACTACAGCAGTACTACTTATGCTTGGAATTGTTACTTGGCAGTTCAGTCTTCTTGCTTGTGCAGGCAAATGAGTGTGCAGTGACTGGAACAAGTGGTAAAACTTGAGCCTTAGAAAGATACAGCTTTATAGGAGTATGGGTGACAACTTTGGAGCAGCTTACCTGTGAAGCTGATATGCAAGTTATTGATATATTTAAGAACACATGGAATATCTGTATAGATAATGTCCTGAACCCATTTTCTTGAGGTTTAGACTAGGGTAGATGCTCACAGGAAACTCTACTGACTATATGTGCCATGAAAGGGGAAGGGAAAATGAGACTGGAAAATGAAAGACCAACTGAATGCAGTCTGTTTAGTATGTTTTATAGATGAAGGCATACAACTGGTTTTTTGCAGTGTAATCACTGGGTTTCTGAAAGGTTTTGTCAGAACCTGGCAAAGAAATGCATTTGTAGGAGAAATGATGATCTGAAATCATCCTAAGGCATGAAGTAAAGTGCATATGTGTAACTCTGCACTTCACTAACAATATTCATATGTTTTTCTAGAAGTTTTAATAGATTATTTTCATGGTAAACTCTTCTTTCATTTTTCTTGACATTATACCTAAGGAGTAACTTACTCCTTCTCATTGATAGCATGTGTGTATACTGTTAGTTTCTGTATGCAGTGACGTGAGCTTGGTGAGGCGCACAATCCATGTGTTCTTTTGAGACATGCCTCATGGAACTTCTGGGTTTCTGAGAAAGGGTGGATGGGTGCAAATTACAGTTTCTGAATACATAAAGTAGAACTTTTGTATAAATAGTTGTTGTGGGGGAGCTTGCCTTCCTTTTTTACTGACTCTTCAGGCAGAAGTTTTCATAGCCTCTTGCTGGATGCAGCTTTTCCTGGCCACATGCTGCTCAGTCCTTTGCGTTTGTAGTGGAGATCAAAAGCATAGAGAAGCTCCTTTGAGCTGCGGCCAGTAATATTTACAAAACAAACAATCATTCGCTGAGACGCTGGATGGCTCAGGAAGCTCTGCAGGTTTGCCAGTGTGCTGGATGCAGAGTGCTCAGATGAAAACCACAGGTCAGATTTGCAAGGTGTGTGGTAAGGTGTGACTGCTACCCTGTTTTAAGGGGAATATTCAAGTGATTGATTGCTGTCACTATCATTATAAAAGTTGTTAATTTGTGATCTAGAGGCATTAAAAATATGTCCAAAATAATACCTGCTTTTGACCGAGTGGGATTTCTGACTTTTACTGAAGACATCAATGACTTCCACAGCTGTAAGTAAGTTTACCTTTGCTGTCTGGTTATGTATAGTTTTCTCTATAAGCAGATGTAGGTTATTGCTGTGAAAAGTGATAATCCAGTACAGAAACCAGTCCTGATGAGATTAGCCACTTATATAAAGCGGGATTTTATTATTTTCTATCACACTACATATCACAGAACTGTGTTAAAATATATCAGTTGATATTTTTGACTAATAAGCCCAGCATCCCTCATCAGTCACAAGAACCTGATCAGTTGCAGGAGCAGGAGGACAAAGAATGCATAGTCTGGGTTTCCCTATAGAAGACTTCAGGTTTTTTTCTTTTCAGAAATTTTTGTCACTGTAAATATCTTGACAATAAAAGCAGTGATCATGAAAACAGCTGTTGTAGCCATGGCTTTTGAAATATTTACAGATGTGAGTCCCCAGTGCCCCAGTATGGTCAGCTGGCAGCCTAGAAACACCAGGGCTGGGCTGGCAGCCTAGAAGTTGATATTCAGGGAGAAAAAAAAAAAAAAAATCAGTTTTTAACATAGTAAAGTAAAATCCAGTTACTTTACTATGTTATGGGCAGAGGATATATTGAAGACATGTTGATGCCAGGAATGGTGGTTTGAGGAAATGCCTGTGTAGGCCAAGTTCTCTCAGCAGGCTACAGAGTAACTACGCTGTAAACTGGTAAAGAAGTGGAAGCAACTTGAGCAGTATGTACTCAAAAGTCTGTAGGTTCCCAGCTCAAGGTTAAGAGCATTAGGTCTAGGTGAAGCCCTTCTAGTCAAAGAATACAGCCCAAATGCTCAAATTTCTCTCCAAACAGGTAAACTCTGGTTTACACCTATAGATGAATGTGTTGTAATACATTTCACAAATTGGCCTATTCTTTGAAGTCTCCATTTAGGACTTGGCTCTGGTTGTTTGAAAGTAGAACATTAGGTTGGTTTCTGGATGAAGACATTTGATGGAATTTGGAGGTACCTAATAGAAATCTGTGTGTTCTCCCTTATTATGTCAAGTTAGGACAAGGAATGTTTTCACCATGGAACCATTGGAAGCAACAGGAATGAGTCTTGAATCCTGGTCTGTTAGATGAAGAAGTACTCAGGATCTCACTTGGTTCATAAAAACTTTCAAATGAAGCACTGAAGTCTCTAAATTAAAAG
Source organism: Donacobius atricapilla (assembly GCA_013397315.1). Lineage (NCBI taxonomy): Eukaryota > Metazoa > Chordata > Aves > Passeriformes > Mimidae > Donacobius > Donacobius atricapilla. The sequence goes on along the minus strand of WBMY01005014.1, from coordinate 372,283 downwards.
ATGGTAAGGATAAACCACAGGAGAGACCCTCTGGATTTGTCTTTCCTTTGGGTGACCAAATTTCATGTGTTTGGACTAATGAGATGATGTCTAATGGAAGAACTTAAAGGGACTGGAAATTTTTGAAGCTGCTTAATCCAGTTCACTCAGAAAGCACAGTTTAGCCCTTACTGTCTCTGTGCAAGTGTTTATACATTGTGTAAGAACAGCTTTCTCCTTGAGTATTTTTTAACTTTCTGAATCAAAATTAAGTGCCAGCTACAATATTGTAACGTTTAAAATGTTCTGTGAATGATGATTTTAGGGAGGCAAGTTTCTTGTTTATCAAGCCATATGGTATTGCGGGTTGTTCTTTTTTTCCCAGTAAGTACTTCATACTTATACTTCATGCTCCAGATCAAGCCTACTCAGTAGGAGGAACTGAAGGATGACCGATGAGAAGAGATGAAGGAGTTCTCTGTCTACTCAAAAGGAACTGGGTACTTCTTTCTCAGCACTTCTTTTCCAACATACCCAAGCCCTGATATGTTTGGAAATTGGATTTAGATTAAAAATGACCTTGCTTTGTGATTTTTGTGCATTCAGAAAAAAATTATCTGTCTTGCAAATGGCATGTTCTTGCTACGTCTGGTAAAGCGGGAGAGTCAGCAAACAGAGGCTGTTGCTTATGTCTTACTGTGAATTAACATCTCATTTTTCCATTGGCTTCCTGTTATCTGTCAACTCTTGTGTAACTTCACTTCCTCAGAAATAACTGTCTCTCCTGAGTATCTCATGGTGAAGTAGTGGTTTCAACTTCCTTTTGGCTGAGTTCCAACTTAAAGGATAATGGATCTTTCTGTTCTATTGCTGCACTCCTTTCTTATCTTCACAATTATTACTGAAATTGCTGAATTGTTTCCCAGTGCATGCAGTGGTCTCCTCCATGTCTGTAAGGATAGTTTAAAATGTTCAGTTACTATCTTGACTGGGTTACAGACTGCAATGCAAATGCTGTCCAGTTCTATTAGTATTTCACCTTTGTTTATACATGATTCTGCTGTAAACAATTCCATGTCATCTTTGTCCTGAGGCATCTTTTCAGGAAGTCAAGGAGGTGAAGTTGCAGAGGATAAAGCCATGCAGTACAGAATGATTTCTCTCTATTCAGAGAAAATGCATAGTAGAGATAGTTTCTCCAACTATGACTTCTTTGTTGTTCTAGGGCTGTTGAAGAATGAAAAAAGAAAAAGAATAGGGAAGTTATTTAGTAAAATTTAAGGAAACTCTCAGCTTACATTTGTAAAGCCCTTTTATTTAGCTGCTTCGGCTGATCTAAAAACATTTTAAATCCCATTTCCATACTTGCTCAAGCTAGGCTTCAAAAGACAGGAGTATCAAATTCTAATGTGTAGTTTCCTTTCTGAATTCTTATTCTTCAGGAGATGAGTGTCTGAACCAGCTGTGATTTTCACATTCCACCAACCTCTCCTAAGTAAACACAAAGTTGGTTTGGTGTATAATAGAAGAGATACATATCTGTGTGCATGTGTATATACATGTAGATAGATTAATTGATAACCACACAGAAGTCTGCAAAAGAAGTCTTTTGCAATTGATCTATTGGGGCAATTTGGATGATTAGTCTTTCCTTTTATGTTTTTCTTCAGAGTTGTTATGATTATCAAATCTTTTTCCATCTAATAGTGAAATACATTACTTTGGGAAATTGCAGACTAGTCTGTGGTCAACCACTCACTGATTTAAAACAACAACACCAAAACACCCAGCAAAACCACAGAAAACCCCAAAATGGTCTTCAGAGCCAAAAGCTAAGCACTGGTAGCTATAGGTGCATTTGTCCAAGATAGAATTTGAAGATGAAGACTAGTCATAATCTTGAGAGAATATGTGTAAAAAAATTTGCATATGTCAGTGTTGTCAACTAGGAAATTTCAGGCATTATCAATTCTTTAGCTGAACGTGTTATACACTTCAAATCTTGCCTCTTGTGATATTTGCAATTCTAGCAATAAAACATATAACTTTCTATTGAGATCATAAAAAAAGTTCCTAGGCCCTGGTTCTCAAAACACATGATAACTATGAAATTTGCTTTTATGGATTAAGTGTCAGAAACAGTGTCCTCCTATAACACAACACAATAAAAGATCAAAGTTGTGGTGGTAAATTATATGTGGTAAATGTTGCTGAAGGAGTGACTTGTGTACCCTGAGGAATATGAGGAGGGTGGATCATTTCCCTTATTGTATGAAGCCTTCTCTTTAAAAGAGAAATAACATTAAATGATAGGCCAATCAAAATAAACCTTCTAAAGGAACATTCTGCTATGATTAGGTCTGTTTTTACTACCCTGTGTAGTATCAGGATTAATGACAAAGCTAGAATTACATCAGCACAAAATTGTTCAAGAGATGTAAAACTGCATCCCATATAAACCTTTATCACTAACAAAATTAGTCCTTTGTATGTTCAGGGTACTCTTTTGCTCTCTTGGATTGTAAATGTTGGTAGTAATAACCCTGCTGCCACTTTACAGTGCATAAAGCTTGCATACAAATACTAGCTTCTATAAACACCCCTCTGTTCTTCCCAGATTTACCATTTTCATCCTTTCCCCCTCCCCCCCGGCTTTTTGTTTAATTTTGTATCCTTAAATTTGTTTATTGCAGGGACTATTTAAATATGGATTTTTTCTATTTAAACACAATTGTCTGAAACCCTCAATCTCAGATGATGGAAAGAAATTTTTTTCTCTATGACTATAACAGATTCAGTGTGTCCAATCACAAAAAAAACTTCATATCGCTTTATCTTCAAATAGATAATGAATGTATGCTTTTACGGTGCTGTTTCAGCACTGAATGTTACCAATGTTTAAAAACAGTGTCTTTGAAGAAAAGACAAACCAACAAAAGTGACTAACCTTTAGGGATCTAAACTTCAGTTTTGAAATAAGTCAATACCAGTGCAAAATGACTGCAAGTTTTCTGTTGCATGTAAATCTGGTCTTGTGTTTTTATGAGAGGTGATGAGGTCAAACCTTCAAGTAGTAATGGCTGCCATATAATGTCTTCATAGGTATTTTTGTCAGAGTGAAAAAATATGTTCACAAATACAGTTTTTTCTAGCACTAGCATTGGATTTCTCTCTGTAAAGCACTTTCCTTTCTGACTCTGCTTGGCATCTTATCAAATGCAAAACCAGGGCTTACATTACATTAATCCTGAGAAAGAAAAAAACCTGAAGAATCTTTGAGTTACTGGAATTATTATACATCTCTTCTTTTTTTTCCTCTCAGTTTAAGAACTTTAATTTAGCTAATAAGTTAGTCAGAATTCTAGAGTCCATCTTCTGAAAACATAAAGGATAATTTAAAATGCTCACAGACAGATGCTGGTAATGATTCTGGTTCTGTTTATGATTTACCCATTATAAAAACTGTAGATTCTGTATTCCAGCCAGAGTTGTTGTGTGAGGGGAAAAATGAGACAAAGCTTAGTAATGTCTCAAAAAGTTAAAAAGTGATTTCTTTAATAGACATGATCTTCTGAGCACAAGAGGCAGAAAAATCAGCAGAAAAGAATATATATATTGTGAACTGGAAACAAATGGGCGTCTTTGAAATTTAATCCCTTGCTTCGCCCCAAATCTAACTGAAGCTTTTAGCTTCCACCACATGTTTACATTGGAAATCTCTCTTTGTGCATATAGAGTTTGTTCTGTTATGAAATTACATCTCAAGGGAAGGGTAATTTAAAGCCATTTTCTTTTGTTATGTCTATGCTGAACTAGGCTATTAGGGGCTGTTAATGCTGGGTAAAATCAAAACCTACAACTGCCTTCATCTGTGGATTACAGAATCTGTCCAACAAATTGCATGCTGATATTACCAGAATAAGGAACTACAGGCAGTTCCATGTTGGAGTCAAAACTGGCATAATTTTGTAATGTAGCCAATATTAATGTTGTGATGATGATCAGTGATATGCGGATGTGCCTCTGACGTCCCTTTATGGAGGCTGTTTTTAAAATTTAAGTCTGATGATAGCCAATGTAGGTTTAGGTTTCTAGGTTAGGAGTTCTTGCTGGACAGCCTTGGAGAAAATATGGGTTGTGGGTTTTGTAATTCTAGACCTAGCATCAAGTTATTTTGCATAATTGCAGGTTGAAGAACAGCCCTAAGCAGAGGACAAGTTGTACACTGTTCTTGAGGGGTCAGCCACTGAAAGAAAGCCACAGTGCTATCTGAGAAGCCACAGATAGCACTGAAAACTGGAGGCACATCACTAAGTCAAAGTTTTTCTTTCTTCTATGCTTGAGCAAGAGAATGATCATGTAACAGTATAACATTGGGTTATTTTAGCTATGAATTACCATTTTTTCATCACTTCAGACCATAGCTTAATGGATTTTACGTCTGGCAGCCAAGAATCAGCGTATTCATTGTTCATCTTTACCTGCTTCTCATTCTCTCTCTGACCAACAGTTTTAGCTTTTATGAATTTTATTATTATAAATAATCAGTACTTGAATAATCAGGGAAGTTTTATGAGTTTGCATTGGTTTTAAAGTACTTCAATTTCAACTTACCCAAATAGAGGTCAGAAGTTTCTTGACTCATTCAGAGAGATTACCTGTAAGTAGAGCATGTAAAATCTGGTCCTGTATCCTGTAGATGAAGTACAGTATGGAAGAAGGAGAGGATTATACTCATGAATGGTTTCATGTACATGACAAACTCTTTTGTCAGAATGATGGCGAAAAAGAAATCTACCAATTTTCAATCAGTGCTAAGTCAGTGGTTACCACTGATAATGGGGAACTGATTTTTAACTGGCTGATAACGGCTGTTGGTTCTTCACTAAATGCTCTTTTTTACTACACATTTGGTTTTGCTGTGGGTTCTTTTTCACCCCGGAGAACTCTGTCCTGACCTTCACCTGAATGTCCCTGGGAGAAAGGGAGCTGCTCACAAAGTTAGTGTGGCTCCAGCGGGGCAGCAGCAGGGTTTCACTGGGAGCATGTGTATGAAGAGCACCAGGAACTGTAAAGTCAGGTGCATCTCTAGCTGTCAGCCACAAGCACTTGATGAGATAAAGAACTGAGTGAAGACACATATGTCTCCATCAGAACAAGGAGAATACAGGTTGGGAACTGAGTCTCAATTTCCTCAGCTGCTCAGTGGGAAAAAACATTTGCACAGTGCAGGCATTATCTAGGCCATGATGTCATAAGGCAGAAACTATTCATTAAAGTATCTGCAAATCCTCCGAAGACCTGTGTTTCATACTAATTTCGTGGTTTAATCCTTCTGTTTTTGAGCATATCCTTTCGGTAACATCCAGAGGAGAGCTAACCTTATGATTATCTCAGCTGTGCTATGTTTGTGTTTCTCGTTTGTAGATGTTGGTTAGTGAAACTGAACAAAATTCTTGAATTTGCATCTTCATGATTTTGAAAGGATAGTTGACATTCAAAGGGGAAACTCTGTTTCTGTGTTGTTTAATTAATCATTTTTCTTTTAGTTAAATTGTTTTATGATTACAGTGTGATTAAATTTACTTCTTGTTGCTTGGATTTCTTCATTTTTTTTGAAGGTGAAGGCAATTTGGACAGTAAGGTTCAGTGTTGAATGTACTGGGACCTGATCAGGAGGCATGCATTTCTCATTCTACATCAATAACATTTGCAACATTCACTTCAACAGAAGTGGGGTTATTTTAATTATTTAAGTTGTATATTAAACATTTATGAGTTGGATTACACAAAATAAAGACATCAGTATAACTGTGATGTTTTCCTAATTGATGGAAGGCAGGTAGGTATTTAAAATGAAATACAAGTTTCATAAAGTTCAGCAGGAATGTTTTATCCAATTGTCTTACTCATTGCTGCTCATTTGTAAGTTTTGAAAGTAATTACATATTCGACTCCTGAAAGTGTGTCTATTTAAAAACCAAAATTACAAATATATAAAGAATGCTCTGTTCTTAGATTCTTTTCTGTATTGTTTTCATTTGCTGGGTTTTTAATCAATCCAATACAAATAGTGTGGTATAAACTTACACATTTAACTTTTGGCATTCCTCCATGTAATAAACCGCATTTGCCTGGGAAGGATAACCTAGATTATGAAACCCAGGGACTGCTTGTTCTATAAGGGTGCTATCTGCAATTTTGAACTTGTGTTCAAGGCAAAATACCCAAGAAGTTAATGAAGAGGGAATTAATCTTCCCACATAGTCACTTGATAAGGATCATGGACTTGAGGTTTTGAGGAGATAAAATAAAAAAGATCTTTTGCTGTTAGTGGCCATAAGGTTGAAATGCTTTTATTCTCCAGAGAGCTAGAACTCATTTGCAACTTCCCCTCATTTAAACTCAAGACACTTCAGTTTCCTGTTTAGTTTGTATCTAAGTAGATTTTCTTTTATATTGTAGATAGTTGTTTGTGTACTTTTTGCTAAGGGTTATTATTTTTCCCTTTAGCTGCTGTCTTGGGAATTGCTGGAACAGTGTTGCTTTATTGAAAAGGATTGTGCAGTACCTTGGCTAGGGAATCCCAGAGGAAGCAGATACCATATAAAATGAAAACACAATGTCTCCAGGTTGCCACTTGCTGAGCCTTTTAACAGTGATCTACTTGAAGTAACTTTGTGGGAGAGCAAAGTTTTAGTAGTTCTTAATATCTGCAACACCACTTGTAATGACAGAACATGGAGAATCTCTATTCCTGTTAGTGGGACAATCATAGGGAATCTTTGAATCTGGCACCCAGCTGCTCATGCTCGTACAATTTTGTTTTTGTTTTCTCTGTTGCATTGATGTCCTCCATCAGTCTGTAGTCCGGCACAAGTTTGTTTGCATTCCCTTTGTGGCCTTCACTAGTTTTTTTGTTTAGCAAAGTGCCTGTGAGTAAAATTTTTCTGAAGACATAAGTCTTCAAATTTGCCATAGAATTCCTCGTGGAATGAGGAAGACCTCATTAACTAAACTGCCTCATGTCACCTGGCTTCCGGAGAAAAGGCAGTGCTCCTTTTAAGCCATCTGGAAGTCTCCAGTGCCTGCTGCTGTATCACTTCTAGTGGGTTTTTCTAATGTATTAGCTTTTTTAAGCTCTAATGTTTCCTAGAGGTGAAAAAACTTTGTGGCAGAATTCTGTTTTCATAGATCACATAGCCATTTCCTAGGGAAGCTTTGTGCACAGGAATGGCAAAGATTGCACAGCATATCATAAATGGGTTTTTTTCTGTGAAGGAAAGAAGCTGAACTGGCTCAGAGGTTTCTGTTTCAAAATACAACAGGTGAATATGGTCCTAGGCAATCATCAGGAGGAGGAACTACTTGGTAGCTGCTTCTAAGATACACTTTTTTTCCTTTCAAGTCTAGAGCTGCAGCATTTAAACTCACCTGCTTCTCCTGTAGAGGCTCATGTACATAGCAGTGCAAAACCCAGAAATCTTGGCAGTATACATTTCGTTTTGATTCCTTATGGGGCACACCATTGATATATTTGTGTTTAACTCACTTCTAGAGAAATGAGGAACTGGTCTTGTTTTGTGACAAACAAACAATTGTATGTGTTGCATATGTACATGCCTTGTAGTTGTGAGGAACTGCTCCAAGCAGGCCAACAGCAGGGAAAGGTTGCTGTAAAGCTAAAGTGAAATATGGAGAGGAGCTCACATGTCCTCTTCAACTTCTAAGCAAGTGCCATCATACAAGTGTTCATACGGGAAAAGTGGTCCTATATGTTCATCCTGGAAAAATGTAGTCTATTGCTAGAAAAACATCATCATCCTTTCTGGATTGCCCAACTTTGTTTTATTGTAGAGCTGAACTTATTTTTTATTATTTGTGCATATGCAGTGGGGAAAAAAGCTAGAGAGTGTAGGCACATGAGACAGAATGTAATTTGGAGAGGGAAGAAAGAAAACTGACCCCTGGGCCATTTTGAGTTTGAAGTTTGTTACTGAGCTCAGTATATTGACCCAGGATGGAGAATGCTGCAGACTATAAATCTGGTTTCCTCAAAAAGCATGCCTCTCAAATCCCCTGCATCCGCTGAGGGCCTCTAAGTAATGTTGTAAAAGGTCTGTTTTCCAGAGTGATTTGATTCCCATAGCCATGGGCAAATGCACCCAAACAGCTCTTGTTTGATTAAAAAGCTGAATTGTTTGCTGTAAACAGAAACAGCTGTTTCCTGGAATACAAAAATGAGAGCCAGATTGGTACTTCTGCTGTAGAACAGAATTTTAAACAACCTACTATCTGGGAATATTTTCTTTGGGAAAATAATTGAGATGCATGTTAATAAATGCTGAATAGAATGTGTACATATTTACCTCACCTTCACTCTGCCCTGATTATTTTTGATGCAAGCTGATATATCAGTCTTAGAGCAGAACAAAAGTGTCTTAGTTTGTTTCAGGGATCTTGAAAATACAGTTAAAAAGAAAAACCTTACAGAACCAGTCAACACTGCCTATTTCCATTTTGTAGCGACTTTGTTTGCTTTGGGCTGGGGAAAGAGGAAGACCTTATTGGGGATCTGAAGTGAGCTGGCCTCACGTCACTTAAATGATTCTTAAACTGATTTTGTTGATTTTTATGATCATGCTTTTCTACCTGCAGAGTACATAACTAGTGTGTAACTGTACCCAGGGATGTGGTCTTCTGTGTTTCAATGTTTATATTTAATCTGTTTTAGTGTTCTTTGGCACTAGTTAATCTGAAGGTTACGGACTGTCTTTCCCATGTCATTGTGTAGCTACTGTACTTAGCAAATGTTATTCCATAGATTGCACAACCATTTTAATTAACTTTGTTGTGTGTAGGTGCTTATTGAAATGACCATCAGCAAGATAAATAGAAAACATTAAATAATTCCCTGTCTGAGACTATTAAAGGCTGTGTTTAATCCTGTTTACTACTTTCTGTTTCTTTACTAGTTCACTACTTTCTGTTCATTTGATTTTTTTCCTGTTCATTCTGAATGGATAGTGAAAACTACTTGTGTAATTGTTGTTTGTCAAGAATAGGGAACTTAAAAATCAATGTGTAAAGCCCAGTTTTATTACAGAGGTTTAACTTCCCATTTCTCAGATGCTAACTCATACCTATGTACTGTGGTTAGGTTCCTAACTCTCAGATACAGTCCATGTATGTAGTGACACTTAGGCATTTATTATATATAGACATTGCTTTCAAATGTACACAAGCCTTTTCAGAAGTATTCTGAAGTTACAGGACTAGACATCTGGAGATCTGGCTTCTCCACGTGACTTTACCATCAATTCCTGAAGGACATAAGCAAAGTTTGGAAGTAGGGCTTTTTTTCACAATTACATTGGACAGTGCATAATCCTGTTCCGGGGAGTAACAAATGTCAGTACAAATCTGTGCTGCTTTGTGGATTCTGCCCCTCCCCGATGGGTTGTGAGCTAGCGCTGTTGAGGACTCTTACGGCTTTTTACTTTCCTCACTCCATGATTGTGTGTCCTGGATACAATTTACTCCTTTTAATTCAAGTTTTGTTGGTTTCAATGTGTTTAGCTGTGACCTGCTATAAGGGCAGAGCCTCTCTCCCATCCCTCTGCAATGTAACCTGTGGGTTATAACTACCCCAAAGCTGTCTTTTTGCTGATTTCCCTTTTATGTGTACTGTGGATAATGCGGCTTTTCTAGAGAGACCACAAGACTTGATTCATTGATGTTGTAAGAACGGTCAAAATCTTGTGACAGAAGCGGAAAATTTTGTTGACATTGGAAAGAGAGGTGGCTAGAGCTGTAGTCCGGGTTCCAGCTGTAGGGGCATTTCTATTAAAAAAAAAAAGGGATTCAGAACCTTATACAGAGCTGTTTTTATGAATTTAAAATAATTAGGAACAGTTTTGTTTAGCCCTGGGTATTTCCTGAATGCCTTTGCAAGTCAGACAGTGTAGTGCTGGGATTAAAAGCCTGTCTTCATCTTGAGTTGTATTAAAAATAATAGCCAAAGAGAATTTTTCATGGGAAAGTATATTAACATTTTTTAAAAGCATGTTACAGTGTTGCTGTTAGTAAAGCAGCTGTATACTTTTTCATTACAAGTATCAGGTATTTTAGAATTGTCTATGAGAGAAACCCCTTGCATATGCAATTTTCTCCATGCACTAGCCAAGTGTCTGAGCATCTCCTAAATCTTTAAATACAGAAATAAGTTTAGTGATAATACTTTTATCTTTTTCAGCTTGTAAAGAAGATGGTTATTTCAAAGGTGATTTACTGCATGAGCTTTCTGGTGGTGTGGTTAGAGGTTTTGAAGAAATTCAGTGAAAGCGAAGTTGAATGTTGTCAGTAGTTCTGAACAGAGTTATACCTATGCTATTCTCTCTCTGTCCAAGAGATCGTTTCCTCCATGGTGCAGACAGGAGTATCCTTTTTAGCTCTGGCAGCCTTGTCTGACTTTTGGCTCTGCAGAGACATGATTTCTGATATCCAAATATCAAGGCAGAAATCTTGAATCTTGATGCTGAGTGGAAAACTGAGTTAGGAGAAATTTAGATTCCTGAACCAATGGACTTTCCAAAGGTGCTGGACTTCACATCTTGGTCGAATTCAGCCTGATCAAAAATAATAGTCTTGTTCTTTAGAGAAGAGTTGAATATAATAGAGGATTGTGTTCTGTTTAGGTATGAAAGACTAAACATTGATCAAATGACTGGAAGGAAGGTTATGAGGAGCAAGCAAAAAAAGAAGAGACCAGAATGAATAAATGAGTGTGTTTTGTATTCAGAGTAGTATGGGGAGTGCATGTGCTTGCATATTGTATAACTCACCTTTGCATCTCCCAGTATCTCTCATAACCAAAAACTCAGTAAATGACGTGGGAAAACATTGGCTATAGATACTTGTCTACTATACCAATCCTTTTTGTACCTTTTTCCCAGTGCTATATTTACTTGTTTGTTCCTCTCTTGTTTGTTCCTGTCTACCCTTTTTCCAAGCGAAGCAGGATTTTTTTGGTCCTTATTAATGGTATGAAAAAGTACAAATGAAAAGCAGAAGGTCAGAAGCATACCGTCAACCATTAAGCTAGAGTAACCGGCCAGGCAGCCAGATGGAATGTGCTGGTGGGGAAGGGTGTCTTGCTCGCTCTGCTGAGATTTCAGTTTTATTTCTGACTGGGCTGCATGGAGGCATGTGAAACACCTCTAGGTGCACTAGGATGGCATGGTGGGGATGTTGTTGGAAGACTGGAGAGTGAGGATGCTGGCCCTCCCATGGAACCCCCTCCCTCTCCCCCTTCCTTTTCTTTTGCAGTTGCACACAGTGCTGTGGCTCGGAGGTCATTTGTTTCCCACAGCTTCACAGACCACTGTAGCAGAAAAAGAGACAATGGTCCCTTACAAGGGATGATGTGAGGCCTTCTTTCATCTCTAATAAGCCCCTTCATTTGCCCTGTGAAGCCTGTTGTGTGTTTGTGTGCGTGCACAGTTCCAATGTGAACTACTCTGCAGCTTCCACTGATATAAAGCAACCAGGTTTTTTGTTTTGTTTTTCAAATGGACAACTCGTGGCATGTTACATCCTGGGGTGGGTTTTCTGTTCAGTGTAAGCACATCAGGAGACATTCCTTCATCTTTTCACATAGCTTTTAAAATCTAGGGCCCATCTGGTCAACATGGGTTGTCAGAAAGACCGAACTCAGAAAGCAAGGAAAGGAGGGGGGCGGGTGTCTTTAGCACCCCTGTGCCAAACACAAGCTCTGCCCGTTGCTGTGCTTGGGCATGGTTGCTGACTGGGCATGTTGTGAGAGCTCTGTGAGAATGACCACTCTGGCAAAGCAATGGACTGTCCCATCACAGAATCTGCAAACAGAAGGGCAATTTGAGATCTTTTTCTTCTCTATTATCCTGCTATAATGACTAGAAAAGGGAACAAACAATATGGTGAAATTTTAAGGAGCAGGAGTTAGGAGCAGTAGTCCTTCTAGTCTGAGATACCATTTTTACCCTGTTTTCTGCCTGATCCTTTAAAATCCCACTCTTTGAGCTAACCTTCTCCGTCTGGAGAACTTTCTTGCTACATAAAATAGAAACTTTTTTAGCTGCCTTCTGTGCAGCAGAAAGTTTGTGCTCCACTGGTTCCCCCTTGTCTAAGCCTTGTATTCTTGGACAAGGAGGGTAGATTCATACTGGTCATGAAGTTTCTCCTACTCTCCATCACCTTGCTTAGCCTGGACAGCTTCTTGCTACAGTTGATTCAAAGGGCTCTCTGTGAGGCCATGTTCAAATTCAGTGCAGGCTTATCTAAGGAAATGGCTTTGGTAGTCCAAGTCTGCTAAGGCTTTTTGTGTCTCGTGTACGGTATTACTTGTTGGAGTTTTTGGCTACTTAACATCATTCAGCCTCATGTTTCACCCCAGCATCCCTGGATGTTGTAATGGTCCTAGTGTGAACCTTCTGCTTAACCTTGAGACCTGGCCTCTCTTTCCTTAGCTTGCTCAGGTTTAACATAGCACAGCCTGTGAAAGACATCGAAGTACACTAAGAAATAGTTATGCAAAACTGACAGACTGAGATTTCAGCTATACACTACTGCATGCTTTTCTCCACAGAACAAGTATCTTATACTACAGCATGTATTTCACTGAGTCTGACTCTGAACAATTTTGATCAAAGTTCCAGACCAGTTTCTCAAAAATGTGAGATGAAGAAGCAGTAAATCAGATGATTCCAGGCAAGGCAACTGGACTTTTAGAGAATACTTGGCATTTATAATCTGGACAGCTGAGGGGTCAATATGCAAACCCATTTTCTGTACCTATCCAGATGAAAATGAAACACTTTCAAATACATGAGGTAAAGCAAGTGTTAAATTGCCTTCAGAACAATGTTTAGTTGATTTTGGTGGCCAATGCATTGCTTTGGCAACTGGCAGACACTCCACAATAATACACAGTTTGGTCTCTGAGATACTGGGTGTTCTAGGGAAAAACAGGTTAAACTTCATTGTAAAGGAGGAAATGACAGTCTTTGGAAAAAGCGTGTCTTCCTGCTGTCTCATGAAAATGAGTGTCTGTCATTAGTTACTCTCAGACAGGTACAGAACACTGATGGATACATGAAATTAGCATGCAGCATTAAGCATAAGTGTTTATATATCTTCAGTTTTGGTAGATGATGTGCAACAGTTGAATGTTCGATCTGGAGGAGAGGTGATATCTCTAAAACAAATAACATTTTTCTGTGCTCTTCAAACATTCATATTTTCATCTTCCGTGGACTCACAAGGAAGATGCCACAGTAATGGAATTGTATTTGTCTAATTTGACCACGATATCTGTAAATATGTCCCTTTCTTCTGCTCAAATGCTGTTGCATAACTTCTTGCAACAGGTATTGTCCTTTGGACTATGTCACTTAACCTTTTTGCTTGCCTGAGCTGAAGAACACCAAATGCACTTTTTTTAATATGATGGTAATACAGTAGCTTCATTAAGTGATGCTGCCACAGCAAGGATCTAGTTATTTCACTACTTTTGAAATTAATTAAACTGTGAGTTAATGAAACTGCTTGTGAACATGAAGCACATACCTGTCTAACAGAAGTAAAGAGAAGTGGAAGAAAAGGGCAAGAAACCACAATTATTTTAAATTCATTAGCTAGACTTAAAGAGCTCAGCTAATAAGGATTTCAAAGACAGGCTATACTACCTGTCTTTCAGTGTAAAGACCAAGCAAGTCTTGTACACTCTATCTGAGAAGGCAGGTTATTATTTGCTTTTAGGGTGAATTGGAGAAAAGTCTTGACACATGAGGATCTCCTGTGAGTATGAAGTGGTATTTCTGAAAATACAAAGAGGGGTTTAGTGACAGTGTTTCCAGTTGATCTCCACAGCCCTGTTGAAGCATGAAAATATCCTCCTAAAGAATGCAGAGCTGATAAAGGAAGACTACAAAAACCTCCACAGTGAATTCTAAAGAATATGATCAACACAGTGTAACAAAAAACTGTCAGAAACTTTTAAAAATTAGTGTAGTTTGTGGAGTACAGATGCAGTACATAAACATGTATGTATGTTATGTGCAGTACATAAACATTTGCTCTGTGAAGTTTCAAGGAGTCTTGAAAGAGACTATGGTGGAGTCTTTACCTATTGTGCTTTTCAGCTGACATGCTAGCATAAGGAAACCATTAGAGTTGCTTAGAGCTGTCTATAAATTATGCTGTCTCACCTGAGAGACCTCTGGACTTTGAGCAGATGAGTGGTAAGAGCTATGATGCCTTGTGGATCAGTACTCAGTTCATTTTTTTTGCAGTACTGTTATTCCATCTGAGTCCAATTTTCACATATTTAAAATACACTGTTGTAATGGTGCTGGAAAGTCTTTCCCATGGCTTCCTCACATGACCTGGAGTGCAGTAAGCTCATTGCTTTATGCTGCCCTGTCTCCTTCTCATGATGCTTTGCCAGCTCCAGCCAGTTAACCATTCCCTGCTGTCACAGGCTCAGCCATCCCCACCCTGCTCCATTTCCTGCCACTGCCCCTGTTTCAGTCTTGGCTCCCCACTCTCATTTTTGATCTCTCTCCTCCCTTCCCTTTCCACTGTGGCTTTTTCCTTAAGCCATCCAAAAGTAAAGTAAGAGGATTGCGCAAAATGCTCATTCCTAGGTAGTAACTGGGTATTAGCTATACCTTGGAGGGCAATGAGATGTTCACAGTGCAAAGTTAAATGGTAATCTGAATATTATTAAAACTGGATTACAAAGGGGGAAAAATGAACTAGGTTTTAGTGAGATGGCCTGAGATACACTTGGGACAGCAACTTAATTTCTCTTTTCTCTTTATGTGTTGGAGTGGCATCTACAAACAAAATTCTCTTATTAGGGTATTTTCCATTTAATCCATCCCACAGTCCCCTTCAGTGAGGATGTGTTTATTCTGAGCAGAGTGTATGATTCATCACCCCTGGGAGATGAGGCAAGGTTTGGTGCTGACCTCAGACAATTTCTCTCATCTTGCACCCCGCCCTCCCCCTCTTCCCCCACGCAAGATGTGTGAAGCAGTTTTGTACTAGGAACCTGCATCACTTGCTATGTGAACTATGCATCACATATCACAAATCATACGATTTTTTAAGGGGAATATCCACCACATTGTTACTTTCCATGTCATAGAAAACTTGTGCTGTTGTGTAATAGTGAGGACAATTTATTAGAAGTTGGATTGGACCAAGCAGAGGGCACAAGTAGATGCTGAGAAGTGTTACTTTGTTGTGGAATCTCAGTGGAATTAATAAAAAGTAAAGTTGTCCTGGGTGGGAGCGGGAGAAATGCAGAAGAGGGGGAAAAAAAGGAAAGATACTACTACAAATGTCAGAAAATTCAGAGTCATGCTTCAGATCCCTTGAGACTGCAGTTTCTTTACCTCTGGGAATCAGCTATATATGAAGAATCTAAAACATAATTTTTGAAAGAAATGTAGGTCTTTTTCTTGCAGAGAGAGTGGGATGTAATGTTCTGCTGGGAAGGTTAACACATGCAACAGAGATCCTTACTGTACTGGAGCAAGCAGGACTTTACAAGTCCCACACACTTTGCTTGATGTGATCCTAATCAATTAAATGAGGCATATAAAAAGAATGAATAATCAAGTCACTGACATTCTGTCTGTAGTCCAGTACTGTCCAGTATGAAAGGGAAATAGTTCTAGCTAAGTTGATAAATATTTATTTCAGTGTTACTTATTTTGGTTGCTCAAATGGAGAACTTGTACATCCTAAGCAATGTATTTTTCTGAGCCAATGCTGAAATGGTGTGCATCCTCCACAGTGAGCCACTGCTGCAAGATATGCCAGCTTTTGCATGGAAAGCAGAACTGAGATACAAGAACCTTTAAAATAACTTAAGAACTCATGCTAGCAAAAGAAAAGCAGCATTTTGATTCCATTAATGTGGCAAAACTCCCATATGGGTAGTAGCCAAAACTGTGCAATGTGGTTGCCAGAAAACCCAAAAGGTACACAGAATTTTTTTGTGTGTTAAGATTCATTGCAAACTCAGTTAATCTGAGGGTTCATTGCAGTGTACTTTGAGCAGTCTCTGATTTTATGGCTTTATTTGGTATGATTCTGTTTGGATGAAACTACTTTTCAAAAGAACTTTGGTTTAGGTTTTCCAGGATGGTTTTGCATCTGTAACTTTAAAAGAGAAGTCCAGAAACAGCAGCAATGTACGTCAAGTGTCTGCATTGTGGAGAAAAAGAAAAAGAGAAAACCCCCTCAAAAAAAACCCATAAAGACCAAACCAAACCTAACTCACCCCACAAACCCTCCAAGCTTCTGACTGTTATGGCAGATGTCTAGTAATCACTCTGTATTGTTATAAATGTCTTGCTATAACAAAGTTTTTGCTGATTTTTAGGATAGGTACTCAGTGTAATGAGTCACCCTTGGGACAGAGTTCACTGCATTGTTCTGCACATGTATATATTCTGGGTTTTTTCTGGCTTGTAGATATGAGTCATTGAATACAGTTTGATTCACTTCTTAGCCCAAGCTGCTAAACAGTACAGCTGTGAAGCTGCTAAGCAGGTATTGAATTACAGCCTCAAGTACAGCAATTAAAAAAAGTGACTTAGAGAGTAAAGGAACTTTATGCATGGACTGTCCCAGCAAATACGGTCAGATTTGCTTTATGTTCATCATTCTTTTTCTTAAATGAAGTTTGAGTCAGCGTACATAAAATCTGAAATATTTTTCTGCTTACAGAGGAGATTAAAGATGGAGCTGTGAAAGGCAATGATTTGAAAAAAACTTTAATGTTTAAAGCAGTAAAACATGTACACATTTACAGAGGAACGTAGGTTTTGGCTGATTGTTTTTAGAAAATAATTACTAAGATTCAAGAATACTGATGAAAATACCAGTGCTATGTTGTGGGAGCAAACAAGACTTGATATTTTCCACTGATGTACCTAATTTATGTATAGGGTTTTGAAGCCAACACCAAATTTAGGATGGAAAGGAGCTGAATTTTTCCATTCTGAAGTCATTATCAACACTGATATAAATATTAGCACTAACGGTTTGATGTGTTCTGAGTTTAATATGTTGCTGTGTTTGGCCTGGAAAGCTCTCAGTTTTACAAGAGAATGGGTAAGTTTCTACATATATATTTCACTGCAGAGTTCTGTGCAGTAAGTGAACCTGAGTTCATTTTTCTTTGCCTGTTCCTGAAGGTGGTGAGCTTGAAGTTATAGGCCATGAAACAATGGCCCGAAAGCACGAGGGTAGTGCTAGAAACACTCTGCCTCTTTGTTTTCTTTCTGTTTTTCTCTAGGGAAAAATGCTCAGACAGTATAATGGCTAGAACGAAAACAATTTGGCTCTTTTGCAGCCAATACATACCTTAGTTTTTAATATTATATTCCAAAGTGATTCATATGGCATTTTCATATTTCATGTTCATGCATGCATTTTGCTTTGGATATGATGAGACACTTATGGTGTGGCAAATTCCTTTACAGTGCCTTATTTACTCTTCCATCTCTATTTGAACTGACAAGATACCACACAGCTGTGTTAGTCAAACTCAGCACTATTGCTGCATGTTGGCTCTTAAGGGGAACACTAAAGCTGGGGCATGTTGCACTGATGGCAGCCTCCTGCCACTGAGCACAGCTTTCAATTCCAGTCTCCATTCTGTGAAGAGACTGCCACTAATAAACTCAAAGAAAACACTTCTCTATCATTGTGGGTTTAACTCCACAGTAATGCCTTTGGAGAGCATGCTAATACAATTAAATTTTACTGGTGTTAGAAAACTGTTTCTGTACTTTCTGTAATTTCACCAAAGTTGTAATTGTTATTGCCTAAATCAGTCACTGCATCTGAAAAGAAAGTCTAGAGAAGCCAATGAGGAATGACTAATTTCAATTTTTCATGAATGTGTTCTTGCTATAGTCAGCTGTAAGTGTTAACTGACAAATGACTATGCTGCCTCTAGCTCTTATCTTGCCGTGTCTTGTAAATAAAGTAGGCTTGGGCTGAAACGATCATGATTAGCTTTTGTTGGGCACAGAATAATAATGCTGGTTGTTCAGTAAGCATTCTGTTTTCTGCTAGATTAGCATTGAGACAGTCACCTAGAGTGACACTCCTTTTGCTGAAGCACTACATTTCACATGAAGCACAGGTCTGTTATTTTCACCATTTGAACTTATTGAAATTCCTGTAACACTTCTTACGAGAGATATGACATAACATGTCTTGGCTAAATTCAAGAACTTGATCATGCAAGCCCAGCCAAGTAATTTGTTTTCCTTTGGCAGTGCTTGACTTTAAAAGACGGGTTATATTAACATTGACTAGGGACATACTAGGAGAAGTTTATTGGTATCCCTATGAATTCGGGCACCTCTTCCCAAGCTTTATGCTGGTTCTGCCACTGTAACCTTTGAATGGCAACAAATGTGTTTGAGCCATAGCTGCCCCCATATACCATGTACAGAATATATCCACATTTAGGGTTAGGTATCATGGAAGTAGGTACCAGTTCATCAGTAGTAATTACCAGTTCTTTCTAAGATACTCTGGGGATACGTTATGTCTGCATATAAGCAAAGGTAAAGGTTGATAATTTATCAGAGATGAACCCCTGTTCCCCAATTTCTGTGAGATCTTTGATAATATAAACTGGTCTTGCAAATTGCCTCTTCCTTCTTGAAAGTCATTTGGTGATGGTCTGAACAGTCTTTGTGCATTGTCCCAGCCAACAATGACCAGGTGTTAGAGTAGGAGACTGGCCAGATGACCTAGATTACAGTATGACTCCAGGTAAGAATGAAAATTTCATAGTAGAGTGAAGGGAGGGAAAAGGGAAGGGCAATTGAAAGGCAGTTCTTCTGCTTTCCAGTAAAGGATTAAGACTGTTGTTCTTTGTAATAGGAGTGGCTGATAAATGATATTCCTTGTTGCGCAATAATTCCTGAGTTTTCAGAAAATACTTTTAATTGGGAAGACAAGTATTTAACTGTTTATTGAGAGTTGAATTTTTTTTTTTTTTTTTTTTTAAAGATGCGAATGTGGATGCCCTCCCCTATTCTTACACTGCCTAAGCTGTTTCCTCAGAGGTCCTAGGTCCTGGTCCAAAGCTATTGTTTGGGCAGCTGCCAGAGAGTGGGCTGGAAAGCAACAACGTTTAGCAGGAAATCTGCTTAGCAGGTATCAGCATGGCCTGTGTCTATCAGAAGATTTACAGGTGTGTACAGGTTTTCACAAAGCATTTATTCTTCAGCAAACTGATTGATTTTAAAAATCAGGGGCTGGGTTTTTTTTAGCTGGCTCTGGTTAGGAAATATTGCCACCATAGTCAGCATTGAAGTGTAGAATATACAAGCTGTTCATTTGAATCAGTGGGCATGAATGTAGGCTAGCCATGGCTGCAAGGTGTTGATGTGCTTCTGTTCTGCAGCAAAAGCTGGAAAGTACAGGTATAAAACTAGGCCCAGATTTGCCACCAAAGGTGTTCCTGCAAATCCTACTGCCTGCAAGAGCAGCTGAGTGCATGTACCTGTCCACAGGGGGAATTAGAAAGCTGTAATACAAGTCTGCAGTTAGTAACAAAGCTTTGGATCCAAGTACTTCCCATTTTTAGAGTGAGCAAGTACAGGAGAGCACTTCCATTTTCTAACTTTTGGTGCATGAGCTGTCATTTTAACAATAAACCATGCTTCAATAAGTTGGAAAGGTGAATATCTTAAAGGTGAACCTCTTATCAAATTCTTCTGTTTTTCCAAAGTAGCTGGATATTATTGACTGACTTCAGAACTACATGGTGATATAGTTACATGGCCTGAGTTTTGAAATGGCCTCATACTATAAACTTTATTTTTCCTAAGTTGATATTAGCAAGATCAACATTTATACCTGCATATTGTTCCAAAATAGAATAGGAAATTGTATTACTCTTTCACAGAACCAGTTATTTAATTTCATATAATTTTCATTGAGGGTTTTTTACAAATTGTTTTGAGGATTAGTTTTCCTTACTCATGGAAAAAAAAAAGTTAGGGAAAAAATGATCTAGTCTGATTACCTAGTTTAGGCACTTGTAAACCTCTTCCAGTAATTACTTTGCTGGAAGAACTAAGGAGCATTTGTTAGAACCAACATAAAAGACTTTCAAGAATGGTTGGTCTCTGGTAGGTACCAAATATCTAGACATTGCTTATTTTTGGTTGAAAGCATTGTCTGTCTTTGTAGAAAGTAACGTCAAGATGCCTCACATCATGTGCATCCCCATTGACAGTAGAGGAAGTTGTAGAGTGTTGTGATGACAAACCTTATCCTCGAGGCACTTTCCTAACTACTACTTTCTAAGCAGGTTGTTGTTTTTTTTTTAATCATGATTATAGCATGATAATTGAATGAAGAATCTTGTTCAGTTTAGAATTATTGAATATGTAATGTATATGGCAAATGAATAGGTAGAGCACATTCGTGTCATATCTGAGTGGTACCAAACTAGGCTCCCTAAACTGTCACTAACTTGCATCCATCCAGCATCTATGAAATGGCAGTGCCCTTCAGAAAAGAATCCCTGCTTTCTTCTAAGAAAATCCAGTGTCACGGTCACTATGTGCTTTCCAGGTCTCCTGGGCCTTGATGGTAAGCTAGTTGTATTTTGTCATGCAGCATCCTCAAAGAGCAACTCTATATATGCTTTTGTCCTTTTCTCCTGTCTTGAAAATGTGCAGATAAGAAATAGATTTTTCCACTTCCCCAAACCCTATTTTATGGAGGAAATCAGTCTTTCCACGTTATTTGGGCCTCCAGCTTTTTGTTGGCATTTTACTTCATGCATGAGTTTGGATGTAAGGCACTGTGAGATGACTCTGTGTTATTGTGGGTTAGCTCTGAATCTCACATTCTATTCACCTAGGCCACCTGTAGCCTTCTGTTAGTTACAGAAACTTTCTACCAGTGAAGAGCTTTTATGAGAGCTTATGTAAGGGCAAAATTCAAAGTTGGCTTTACAAGAAGGTCAAGTTGTTTAACCACATTCACTAACACACTACTTAATCCTTATCTAGTCCTTTCTTATGTATGACAAGTATATTATCTGTAATCTTATTCTTGGTAACAAAGTTGATCTCATAATTATTTTATGTTTTAATTACTATTCTTGTTCATTTGCATTTTAATTACTGTTCTTGTTCATTTGTTTTTCAAAGTCAAGAGCTCCATGGTACAAGTTCTGCTTGAGAGACACATGTGGTGTTCCCCAGGGATTGTATTCCATCACAGCACTGAAGTTATGTGTTTTACATACTCCTAGCCTAAGTGTGAAGAAATTTGAATTGTTTCAAAGTGTAATGTAATCAAATCATAGAGTTTATGCCTAAGGTAGGATAGGCAGCTCCAGAACAGAGGGAAAAACAGCAGTTACTTGGTTTTCCTATGAGGAATAGATGGTCTTCCCACTGTATGTCTCTTTTGTCACATCAGGCTGAATGAACTTGCCCATGGTGTTGCTTTCTAGAAGCAGAAGTCAGTTGGCTTCATTGATTCCAAGACAGATAGTGAAATCACGGTGCTGCTTTTTGGAGAGGATAGATTAAGGGTATGAAGTAGAAATGCCTGGAATTACCTAATTGGTCAATGATTGAAGTTGCTTTGCTTTCTGGCAATTAGGTTATGCTGGAAAACAGACACTTGCTTCATATCACTGGATGTACAGCTTAACAAATCACCCCTAATTCTGTTGGTGAATCTTCAGAAGTTCAGAGCAACAGTGGTATAGAAAGGATAGAAATGTGTCACAACTTAGGGAACAGTCCTTGCAGGGTGCTACTGACATAGTCATCAGCCAAGTAGCCATTCCTTGGTGAAAGTAAAAAACCAGGGTATTTTTTTTCTCACGTGGCATATGGTACTATTTTTATGTGTTTAATAGGACTGTTTATTTCCAGGCTAGGATGGCGTGACAGAGTACTTCCTGCAAATCTTTGTTACTATCTTTTGTTTACATGAACACAGCACCTTTTGAGTGAAAGTTTACTCTAACTTCTCAGTGGTCTTTCAGCCATTGGCAGCCTCTTGTTTAGCAGAGTTAAGCATCTCTGCCTTAGAAATGCTTTTTGAAAGGTAGGATTTATAAGTTAAGTGGGTCTCCCACAGTTCTCATCTCTCTGGCTTCTGCTGTGGTACCTAGTGATGACCCTCAGCATAGTTGTTCCTCTTTCTGTAATCTTGTCTTTTCAGTTCCTGCCTCTTGTGGTAAGAGATGTCCGAGCCTGTGTGGAGTTTATGATGAGTCTGAGTTGTTTGCTTTTACAAAAACCCCTAAAATTCTCTTCTTCATGGGTCTGTTCCAGTTACTTATATATCCAGTTGTGTTTTTGGTGAAGGTGTCTCTAGCCCCATTCATATTGCCATAATGGGAATATGATTGTCATCATGTTGCCATAATACACTGTTGAGAAACTGTGTCTTGCAGTTAGTGTTGGTTTAGGGCTGGACAAAGGCAGCCTCTCTTCCAAAATTAGTTGGGACAAGTTTGGTTGAAATTCTGAGTTTCAGTCCTGGCTCCATGGGAAGTTCTAAGACATCTACTCTGTGTTCTAGTATTTAAACATGGTTGCACAGTGACATCCTTCGCCATGAGGCATGGTCTTGGGGGTCTGTCACACACATTTCAGTGGAGCTCAGACTAGAAGGTTTCTTTTTAACTGAAAAAACAAAACAGCAGCAATGATGACTGTGCCCTTGTTTCTGTTGCATGGTTTTGGATATCATGTTTGTACTGCCAGTATCCCATATGATGAGATGTCAGCTTTCCCAACGGACGCATGCAGTTGTCCTGCAAGGTCCTCTAAGGAATGTCATTACCTTGTTGGAAGTGACACTGGCCATGCAGCAGGGCCAGTCTCCTGTTACAGGCTGTAACAAGGTGGTGCCCAGTGGAGCTGCAGAGCTGGTTCAGCGAGATGTGCCAGCTTCTGCCCGAGATGCAAAGCAGCTCCCAGCTGCAGCTAGCTGCTGCCATCTCGCAACGCTTTGAGCGAGAGCAGAAATGCCAACCCTCGACACCTCTCCCAAGCACAGCCCAGGCAGTTATTTTCTGCCTTCTGTGAGTGGCCTACTGATTAAGATATAATTAGTGCTTTGAATTTCCTGGCCTCAAATCTTGACCAGTGGCTCTGTTTAGTGAGAAGAAATACTTGCAGCCGTATGTTTTTAAAGTACATTGATCAGATTAATCCTTGTAGGGGAAAAAAAAAGCATCTAGTGTTTTTATACCTGCTGTAGGCCAACGCTAAACTCCTATAAAAATCCCACCAAGATTGCTTATACATACATGGGAGATGTTTTGATGATTTTTTTTTTAAAGCAGATAGAGGGGTTTGTACAGTGAGAAAATGTGTGAATCACCTTATTTCTTTAATTTTAATTTTTTTCCTATAGATCAGCATATTCTTGGGGGGAAAAAAGGTCATCTCTAGATTCAGTTTTATCATCTGGGCTATTACAGCTGTCATAAGTTAATTCTCAAGTTATCTTCTCTCAAGATAGCTGTATAGTGTAACGAATTAAGGTTGAGCGCTTTTTTGAAATTTATAATCTTGTTGAAATGACAGAGAGCTCATGTGGCATACAAGGTCAGTTGCTATGGTATATGGAACTTCTTATTTTCATCTCCTACTGTTCTTGCAGGGAACTAAAAATGTTTTAGACAACAGATGTGGAACACTTAAAATATTTGGAATGTGTGGGAATATACTGAGGGACCACCTGTCCTGCAGCGTGAAAGACAGAATTGGTTTGTGAGCATTATTGGTTTCTCCTGCAGTGAACAGGACTCATATATTAAAAATAATGCAGAATGAAAACTATGGGGTACTAGGTAGAGTTTATTCAAGGAAACATGGGGAGGAAAGTTGAATCCACAAGTTAAATACTTCTTAATAGTTAGCCTATAATCCACATTTGAGTTTCCCTTAATAAGTGTAGCCTGGAGTGGTTATTCCGTCTTAGGAAGCTCATGGTTAAGAAGAAAAGAAACAGAATTTATCTGATTTAGCCTAAAATAAGGGATTTTATTTATTGTTGGACTACTTCCACTGGTCAGATCCTATCTATTTAGTTACTAATTAACGATTACAACTAGTACTGACTGCATTGGCTATCCTTTGTGCATCCAACAAAACCCCACAAATTATTTACATGTTGTATAAAATGATGGGTTTAATAATAATTGGATTGCTGAGGATATTGAGGTGGTTTATTCCTGGTGTCTATTTTTCTACACTTTTACTACTTATTGACTAAAGTAAACAAATCCTATTTCACAGATGAGAGAACAAAGGTGCAGATAGGATCAGTATGTAGCATTTGCATTTCTTCATTTGGAGTTCTGGCATGTGAGCAGCCACAGTTCTTTATTATCTTTTTTTCCTTCAATGATTTTTATAAAGGAGGATATTAAAATTGAGATGATAGCCACTTCCTTGCCTCAGGGAAGGATTGTGAAGGTAGTTAATGTTTATACCATATTCCCCCTCTTTCCCTCCCTGCAACTGTAGTGTGAAACTGCCATTGCTCTGGTCCCCACTGCTGTGGCAAGGGAAGGTGTTGCTCAGTGCTGCTGCCCACAGGCGAGCTCTGGCTGGGAAACAGGCAGTACCTCAAGCTCTGCCATAAGCATAAAAATGAGACAGGAAATCAGAGCGAAATTCACAAACTGAGATTCATCCCTTGTTCTATGGACTTTGGAGACAGTGAAGTCCAGTTGCAGTTAATGGCTCAGGTTCCTCTTTAAATTCTGGGTGTGGATGTGATGCTGTCCTTCAAAACTGAAATTGCTATGTGATAGCATATGTCCAGAGTTGGTGAGTGAAAAAGCTGTTGATGCACTCTCTTGGTAAGACGAATAGAAAAGTCAGGACACACATTTCCCACAGCAGGGACAATTTTCCTTGCCCTCAGATATAATGGCTTTATGCTGTATTCTATGCAAACAAATTACAGATACTGTGAGAGCCACAACTTTAAATTTCTCAGCCTTTTTGCATACAAAAATCCAGCATTAATTATGCTTTTTCATGTTTGGAGTTCTTCCTATTTTGCTGGAGGGAGGTCTTTGTGATTAAAGGAAGCAGGTTTCATTGAGACAGACTTGAGCTCTGGTCTGTCCTCTTTTTCACCTCCCCTCAGGGCAAAGACCAACAGCTTGAGGGTGACCCCTTCAAGAAGTTTTTACCGAAAAGGAAGATGAGAAAGGCTGGACAGGCTCTTTCTAATGCTCCGTGCTGGAGCCAGGAAAAGGCAGCTGTTTCTAGCCTTTCTGATGTTTGGAGGGTTTTTTGGGTTTTGTTTGTGGAGTTTTTTTTCCTTTTCCTGGTGGCTGGGATCTGGGCTTGCTGCCATATCTGTTCGTCTGTCTGTCTCATGTTGTTTTTCTCAGAGAGCTTCAGAAGCCAGTTGCCCATAGTCAGTTGCTGGGAACAGAGGTTGTTCCTTGTATCGTCTTAACTCTCCATGCCAGAGTGTTCATGCTTGAATAGGAAACAGCAAGATCTGTCAAAATAGCCCTTTTCTTTAGGGCTTTGAGGCTGCATTCTCCATGGCCATCTGTTCCCTTTCACCCTTTTGGACAATGTTGCTATTTGAAACGAACCACTCTTTGCTCTCTGCCTTTCCCTTTGCCCTCCTCCTGCCCCGCGAAATCTGGGAAAAAAAAAAAAAAAAAAAAATCTGGCCCTGACTGGCCTCTGGAGAATTCAATCATTTTGTAGTCCAAGGATTAAAAGTGGTATTTTGCAATTTTTTATTTTTCACTGACTTTAAAAAATGTAATACATCTCAGGAGAGAAGAGTCACTGCGGTCAAAAGGTCATTTTGGATTTATGCATCAGTCTCCTCAGAGCACTTTGGTGTCTTGTCGCTGCCTGATGCAGACTACCGTGAAAATTTGGCACATCTTGGAATATTTTGCATTCTATCAGGAACAGAAGGAACATCCTATAGTTAAGGCTGTATAACTGCTTCCCTTCTAACCCTCTGTCTTCAGTCAGAAAAGCTTATCAGGACGAAATTTTCCAGTCTTGGTTATTGTCCGAAATTGAATTTATTTGCTTAATTCAGATAAAGTAAGTCATTCCTTTTTGAGAATGAGATGAAAAAAAAATGCATGTACCTCCCTCCTCTGCTTCAGGATGGGCGACTGTGCCGTGAAGAGAGGGACTGACTAGCTGGGAAACTCCTGGAAAGTCTGACTCAGAGAGTGAAGCCAGACCCCTGTAATCGTCAGTCACTTTAACATCCTGTATGTTTTATACTGCCTCTCTGTGTGTGTGCCTAAGTACATAAATATATATGTATTTTCAGCTTTGGAGATGAGTCAGTTCTGAATAGTGAGCCCTGTGGTGTATGCATGTACTAAAATGTTTTGTCATACATCTTATAGTGAGAGGGAACACATTTTCTGTACATGGGTGTATTGGCTGTGCAGGTAAAAAAAAAAAAAAGTGAAAATGCACAATTAATTTATGTGCAGAAGCTACTCCAAGCTGTGTCTTGAAGGTGCTCTGAGTACTCAGATGCATCTGCTAGGTCTATATGGAGGGTTTGCGGGGCCAGCCCAAACTAAACTCTGTCAGAGAAGAGGTTGCATCCTTCATCTTGTGTCACAAACAACTCTGTGCTGAGAAATAGATACAGCCAGAGAAACCTGTGTTGGCAAGTGTAGACCTGTGGTTAAATACCAGTTAAGAAATGCCACAGTTACCTGTGATGATACTCATTGTGAGAAATAATTGAGTTCATTGTTCTGTGTTTGAAAGGCAGAGTTGAAATTGCACATAGTGGTTTCTTACATTTAATATTTTCTAACTTTTATGTTCTTAGTCATACAACCAAAACATTCTTCCAGTTCAGCTTTTGTGATTGATAGTATTAAGCATTTGGCCAAATCTGAACTCCAGATGTGAACAGCTGTAATTTGCAAACAGTCATCTCTAGCCCCCAAATGCTTGGCTGACTTCTGTTTCCATGTTGCAGGCTGAAGGAGGATCGCTTCCTTCTGGAATTTCAGTTTTGATAACTGGCTCATGATCCAAGCTTTACAGCTCTAAGATTGTTGTTTTTATTTACACTCAGAGGGAATTCTTACAACTGTAATATATGGGACCACTGTTAAGAACGCTGAAGGCTAAATTTTCGAAGAAATTATGATGGTCAACATGCAAAGTAAAGCAGTTTGCTCAGTTTGAATTGCAATCTCACCCTGAAGTACTATTTAACACTGATTTTTAAACATAGTCCCTGTGGTTATCAGCCCCACTGTGGAGTTTTAATTATTGCATATTTCAACCCTCTGTATAAAGAAGTTACCACTCACTAAATTTGAAAATTATTTGGAAAGATACTACTAAAAGTAAAAGATGCTACTGAAATACACCTGTGCTCAGGAGTGAAAAGGACATATAACTTAATTCAGTCCTTCGAAACCATGTTATTAGGCTATGATCAGAATCGTTATTCATTTAGACATTTTTTGCTGAGTATATTGAGAAAATCCACCCCAGTGTTGGCTGATTGTCAGCACTAGTGTTAATTGAGCAAACTCAGGTGCTGGCAGTGACTCAGCTGCAGCAGCACAATGCTCTTTGTGGCTTCTTAACAGAATATATTTACCAAGGAAGATGTTAGTGCTATTGAAAACTAGCTTGCATACACCTACTGTCCTTTTCTGTCTGCCATGTAGGCACACACCATCAGCTCACTCCTCAGGAGATGGGCAGCTGTATCAGAAACATCCTGGGTAAGTTAGTACTAATTGGTGCTTTTATTGGCCACTTTGCTGGAGAGCTCATTGTGCAACAGAAACTGGACTCTCTCTCCCTCCTACCCCCATGGCCCTTCCGCACCCTGAGTCTGAATTTAAGGTTCATTTGCAGACTGGAGTGCTGCTGCTTTTGCCTGCACTGTGACAGTCCTGCGTGTGAGAGCTAAATTGCCATGACACTGTTTCTTTACCAAGACATATTTTATGGAAAAAAAAAATGTAGACTGTGGAAATAATCTGCCTCTCAGAGTGCAGCATCCTAACACAACCATATTGCTGTGAACTGCATTCTGAAACTCACTACAGTTTCAGAGCTGTATCTCACTCTTCTCCCCGCAGCTGTATTAGCTTTTTTTCTGCCTTTCTGGGATTCTGCCATTTAGGCTTCCAGGCTTCAGGCTGTTATGTTGGAGGGGTGAGTGTGACAGTGGGCTTATTTGGTTCTAGTCTGGAAAGTTCAGAAGTGGCAAATCCAGATGATGGGTAAACACTAGCAGAGATGATGAAGTTTAGCAGATAAACCATCCTGGGAAAATCAGATATGGTAATGCCATGGCTGTGTAGGTCAGAGGGCTGAGGCATGCAGCATGCAAGGCTTCAGTTGCTCTGACAGTGGGATTCTAAATCTCATTTCTTTATTCAAGCCTTAAGGGACCTACATACATGTAATTCTAGCATTCTGCCCCCTCCCTCCTACATCCCTTCTGATTAATATCATGATCTGTTTGATTCCCTAAGGGAACTTAAGCAAAAAAATTACAGCAATAACTTGTAGCATGATTGGTGAGGTGATAATTAAAAGCATTTTCTGGATCACAGGGCCCTAGCATTGCCAGATGCCTTGATTGGGCAAGCTTTGTTTTTCAACCTATGCATCCTTTATATGTGCAGATAGGCAAAATTCCAGATCTGGGATGTTTGGGGTTTTTTTCCTTCCCTTAGCTCCCTTAGCTCGTGATTTTATTTTCTAGTCTTGGAGAGACAGGAAGAAGTGACTGTATCGGAGAGGTTCAAAAGAAGGTGCTTTAAGTTTTAATGGCGAGCAATGTGGGAAAGAACTCTGGATACTGAGAGAGTGGTGTAAATTAGTATAATTTTAGAAAAGGAGGGAATTTCTCAAAGACTGCTGTGAGCGGAAGGAGGTTTAGCTGAGGGGTAAAAAATCTATCCTCAGTTACAGAAAGGAATTGACTTAACTGCTTTCTTCTACTTGTTCTTCACCATCCCTCCCACCAAATCACTACTTGTTCTGTCGTTTGCAGTAGCTCCACAGCAATGGTAGAGAGCTGGAAACTCATCACTTTGTGATGTGGTGTCAGGCAACAGAGGCAGAACATTTTCACCAGTGGAAAGAAATATCTGTTCCCAAGGCTCTCAACTCCACAATTCCCTGATTTGGGCCCTGTTTCAGGTGCTCTACACCACCAGCTGTCTTCCCACCTCCACAGACCTCCTGAGACCTGATTATTTTGGTCATGGATGGTAGAGTGTCTGGCAAGAAATCAGACCAGCTGAGTTTTTTCATTTCTTAATGTCAATTCCTTTTTTAGGTCATCAGGCAGGAGTCTCAGTACTAGAATATGCGTGTTTCTCTTTCTCAACTCAGAAGAGAATTTACATGAACTCACCAATGAATTCAACGAGGGAATGACATCTGGTGTAAAACACACTGGTAACAGTAGGCATGCTGGTGTGGGATTAAAAATAAACCAGCATCTCTCCAGTTCTCTGGTGGACCCATCCTAAATTTTGAGCTGTATAAAGGTCTGTGCTGATTTTTTGGAGGTAGAATAATGTTTAACATTACTTATTTGAAAAAGCTTCTAATGTTTCATGGAGAGTACTCAAAGTCCTAATTTATACACAGTTTTTCTGGCCTGTCACATATTTTGGTGTATTTTATCTCATCCCTTAGGGAAGATTCTTTGTAAGTGGGGAATCATCATCAGCTGCTAAGAGACTTGTAATCTGTAATTCTCATGAAAAGAAGATCTTTAGGTCAGGAACTGTCTTTTTGTTCTCTATTTGTCTAGTGGTTTGCATCTTGAAGATGAGAGCTCTAGGAGTTGTTGCAGTGGAAATGAATGACTGGAAAAAAGATAACAAAAAGGACCTTAATTTTGATCTAATATCAGATTAACCGTGTGAAAACCACCCAGAGTGTGTACACATAAAGACATAAATATGATAAACAAAAAAGTGTGAAAACTCACCTGTTTGGAACATATGAGATAAATAAACTCTATTGTCCAAAATGAGAAGTGAGCTCATTCCCTTTCTGTCTCATTCACTTCTGACTCCATCAGAACTTTGCACCTGGAGTCTGTTTTTGATCTCTTGATGATGATGACTGAATCAAGCAGCCTGTTTAGTGTAGTCTCAAGTCGGCATATAACACATTCAGTTTGGTTTTTTTTTAACTGGGGATTAGTAGGAGTTTATGCTTAATTGCTTTGTTTTCTAAGTATACTTTGATGACTGTGCTGTGAAAAAAAGGAAGACTGAATTACATGTTATTGATTACTGAACAATTCCAACTTCCAGGTAAAATATTTCCACTTAATTAAAATTTGAAGTAATATGGAATAATGGGGGCGGGAGGGGGGGGAGTTAGGGGGGAGTATAATTTGTGAATATTTAGAACTAGGGGATTTTTAGAAGTGAAACTGCCAGATTCCCTCTCATAATAAAAGAAAGAGCATAAACATTTTTAAAAGTTAGAATTTTCACATGGCTCGTTTTGTGGCCAAGCTTGATTTCTTACAGCAGCAACTGTTTTTCCTGCCATATGTCCTAAATAATAAAATGAAGTCAATAGTATGAAGTCAGTACTGTGCTTTGAGACATACCTTAGCTGAGCAGTGCAGACAGTGGTCACCACTGTAGGCTAAGAGAATCAGAATCACCTTTTGACTTAGGAAAAAGCTGTGGAGAAGGGCTGAAAATGGCAGAAGCCAGCAGTGGGAGTTTGAAGAGCGCTGTGGTTAGTTACTTCACAGATGAGTTTGTCCTGTGGGTTGTTTTTCATTGTGTGATGGGTTTTTCCACCATTGCGTATTTTTATACTTGTACTTTCTGAGTAGGTTGAAGGGGATTTTTTCTGCTTTTTCTTCTGGTCTCATTGTTAGAGATCTGCACCAAAAATACAGACTAAATGCAATGCAGGTGAAAAGTAGTGGTCTTTGAGCTCTGCCAGCGAACCGGAAAGCTGCGCAGCCTGAGTGAGAGGCAAAGTACTTCCATTCTTATTGCATGGTGTGCTGTTTTTGTTGAGCTCAGTCTTTTAATTCTTTATAAATATTTCCTTTGTACTTTCAGAGAGGTTTTTTCCTTCTTTTTGATAGGCCAGGCATTTATCAAGATGGTTTGATGTTAAGATTTGAAAGATTTGGGGGCTTGTTGCTTCAGTGTTTTGCTGTTTACTGTCACTTAGTTCATCAATCCATTTTTAACATTTGATGAGAAAATATTTTCAAGTTACCAGTTGATCGAGATTGCAAAGGGCCCAGTGTTGGGTATGAACCTGCCCAAAGGCAATGATACATCCATCTGGGAAGGAAAAAATCAATAGGTGAGAATAGGGACAAGGAAATAATTATTCTGTGCTGTTATACCAACAAGGAATATATTGGGTTTTTTAATCAAGTGTATAGTTGCATTCTGCCAGAAAGGACTTCTTGTGTTTAAAAAAAACTGTTTTAAGAAGTTTGTTTCATTTGATTCAAGATACTGCTCTAGTTATCGAAATTTCCCTAGGGTAAGAAACTAACGGAACTGAAGTGTCTTTATGATTAAATCACCTTCCAACATGCTTGCAACAACTGGGACTTGTTTATATGAGGATTTGGTCTCTAAATGTACCACCTTATATGCAGAGGACAAGAAGGTCTTTGAGACCAGGTCTGTACTTGCAGTGCTCTGGTTGGACGTAATAGAATAATTCAAGAAGAAGTACTGAGCTGAATAGCTTTAATCCCACTGTTCTCTCCATTGAAAAAAGGGAAGGTGAAATAAAACCACTTTCCCTGTCCTGCCTATCTGTGTCATTCCTCTCAGGGACAGGAAAGTTACTTGGAGAAAGTTTGTTTTTATTGCATTGATAGGGAGAAACAAAATTAATCCAGTTCTCATGTATAAATAGGGCCCAGTGTTGTGGCCAAGTTCTACTGACAGCTCCTTCCTTGGCATTGGAGCCCAGTGCAAACCTCTTCTGCTTGGAAGCTGCACTGCGGGCCTCAGCTGAAGTCACCCTTTCTTCTTTGTTTTGCCCCTGGTTGTAGAGAGGCATTTACTTTGCATTTGACTCAGACCACAAGCAGCTTTATTTTCGCTTGTGACAGCTGTTCAGTGAGAGTGAAGCAGCCAGTTCCTCCTCTGTGTTTGCAGTCCAGAACAGATACGGTGTCTGCTGGTATCTCTGCCAGTGCTCTGAAAAGTTCACTTTCACAGCAGACAGTGGAACAGGCACCTCATACAGTCCTTGGCCTGTCTGCTTTGAAGATTAGTTTCATGCTGGGGTTTTTTTGTGTGAGGAAGGAGGGAGTGCTTACAGGAACTGAAATCATCCATTTTACTGGAGGTGGACCTGATACTGAAAGCAGGGAGTTGTTCAGACATCTTCTTCCAGCCTTCCAGCATTCACCTTCACTTCCCCATGCTAGGATCCCATCTCTGTGCTTCTGGACCCCCCGTCCCTTACTGCATACATACACTGAGATGTCACCTTTCTCTCATCTGTGTGTCAGCTCTATTTTCTTACTTTCCCTAATCCCTGCACTCCCTGAATCACCTGTGTCCTGAACAGAAACCATGATGCCAGCAGTGACTGGAGTAAGAACTGGCTTTAAGTGCACTGGAGAGGCTGGAACTGTTGCCCATCAGCTGACTGCACATTGCAGGTGCTGTGGAAGCATCCACTCCACAGCATGGGTAAAGTACTCCATACCACTCTGCAGTGGTTCAGGTTGGAGAGTTTGGGGACCTCTGAGCAGAGACCAAAGTTTTATAAGCCTGTTTTCTTCTTGGGCCAATGTTGGTTTGATACTCCCATCTCTAAGTATGAAAATATCAGGGTTTGGAAGCACAAGGCAATGCATGCTGGAAAAAAAAATTGCTCTCCCTGAACAGTGTTATTTATCCACGTCCTTTGTCCAGTTCATTAATGTCTAAGTAGTGGTTGAAATAACAGAAAAGATAAGTCCAAGGTTTTTTTAAGGCCATGTTTCAACATAAATCTGTTTTCTTAACATATCCTCTTTCCTTCCTCTGAGACATTTACTATCTTTTTGTGTTTAGAGCAAGAAGGAATGCAGCATATGTTGTCACTGCCCTTGAACTTCTTTGCAAGTCTGGCACTGCTTCCTCCTGTTTGCTTCACTTCTTGTTTTACCTCTCTATCTTCCTAATGCATCAGTTTGCAGGAGGATCCCTTAAAATGGAAACCTTTCCACTGAGGCATTCCATTCCACCTTGCAAAAAGTCTTTGCTGTAAATTTGCTCTAGGTTTACAAACTACTTTGCACCAAAGTCGTAAATTTTAATACCGTCACAGAAGAGGATTTGCCCTCTTCAGAAAGGGGCTGACACAGTATGGTACAGTGTGCTTTCTCCTGTATAAGAAAATAAAATAAATTACTGCAATTAGCTTGTTCTGCCACAAACCTTACACATTTCTGTTAACTTTAGGACAAGTTTTAGACCTGAAGGAATGCAGAATTAGGAATTGCTATGGAATGATATCTCCATAGTGTAATAACAGTGGGTTCCAGACATTTAACCACTTAAATGCCTGGC
This sequence comes from Donacobius atricapilla, assembly GCA_013397315.1. NCBI lineage: Eukaryota > Metazoa > Chordata > Aves > Passeriformes > Mimidae > Donacobius > Donacobius atricapilla. The sequence goes on along the minus strand of WBMY01005014.1, from coordinate 338,649 downwards.
TCAGGATTGCAACAGCAAGATGTTGCTCCTTCTGTTACCTAACAGCAGATACATGATTTGAGAGAAGTTTGGGTGTGAATTTTGTGTCTGTTTTATGCCAACACTGGCTACTTCTGGGACGTCTGGGCCCTTTGTAGTAAGAGGCCCACAAGCAGGGGTGTGTGAATTGCTTCTTGGTGGTGTGGATTGGTGGCTCCCAGCTTTAAACAGGGGAGCAGTTACATCTGCTGTGAGGGGATCACCTCCACACCCACCAGAACTCACATTTAGTGGCCTCACTTGAATTTTGTAATTCTTACCCATTTCTAACAGGGTAGGGAAAGAAGGACTATGTTGTCTGCAGCTTATTCCACATGAAAGGTTTGCAAAACTTTAAAGCTGCTTCAGTGTCTTATATTCTTCATTATCCTGTTTGTACAGTAATAGAAAATATACTGGTCTCTCCAAGAAGGTTGGTAATACTTTGCAACATCTTCTTAATTCTTGACACTTTTTGTTGCTATCAGAGGGTGAGATGGAGAGCTTACAGTCCCGTTGCATAAGTAAATCAGAAAAGTAGGAAACTAATGCAGCAGTGCCATCTCTTAAGTGCTATTTGTAGTTACCTAGCTTAGGGAATAATCTGAGAGGTCTGATGATGTTTCAATGCTGAACCCTTTTCTGTGCCAAGGTCCTGATGCAGTTTCTATCATTCTCTCATATTTATCTTCAGGATCTTCTGTGAGTGAGAAGAGGGATTCTGGTTGTGTGACAGCAGCCCTTGGCAACACATGGAGTCACAGCGTCAACACCAGGCTCATACTACAATACCATGACTTGCCAACAAGACAGGTGAGAATTAACAACAAAGAGAATTTAAATAAAGCTACACCCACAGGGCTTGGTCAAATGGACTGTGTCCTTTAACCTCTCTGGTTATGCTACATGTGTTGAGAACTTGGTACTCGAGAGCTCAATTGTTTTTTGGGGGTGGGGGTCAGTCAGTGTCCTTTGTTTTTAAGAGATGACCAGCACTCCAGTGCCTCTGTGTGTTAGGATGGGCTTTTCTGAGTCACAGTTGGTATAAATGTACAAGTTTCTTGAGCCTTTTGTGCATTCTGCATCGTGGAGATGAAAGGTAATCTTAAAGTGCTTTCCTGCACAGGAATTTTAGGACAGGAGTAGAAACTTAGTCTTTTCACTGCCATGGTTGTTTTGCTGTCATGCTGTCCACTCGTTCTGCCAAATTTCAGCTGTGCCTGTTAGGACAGGGAGCATTCTGTTTTCTGGGACTGCTGTTTGAGTAGAAGCTTGCTGCCTGCACCAGCAAGCTTAACTTTGAGCAGTAAGTATGGTACCAATTTCCCAGAAGTATGCCTGGAAGTAGGAGAATAGTTACTCTTTTCATTGAGAAACTTTATGCTTTTAAGTGAAAGGTAGTAGCATCTTTTACTGCAATCTTCACCTCTTAATTTAAAAAACTGTGAAAAACTGTGAGACAAGACATTTGGGGTATGATTGAGGGAATGACATTTTTTTTGTTTTAGAAACATCATAATGCATGATTTCATCTGTCCCTTGGGATATCTGTGGTTATAATCTCTTTTGGCTTTGTCTGTTCTGTTTTTGCATTGATGTAACTCTTTCCAAAGGCTGTGACCCTCAGTCTTAATGTTATTGATTTTCTGCCAGTTAAAGTAGAGAGCTGTCAGAAAAATTGCTACGCGGTATTTGTACTGTCTTATTCCTATAGCGTTACTACCCAAGTGCATTCAAATTGGTGCTCCTGGGTTTACTGTCACAACACAAAGTTTCTTGCTTTTAGATTGCAGTCTTTAGAGCCAGAGGAGAGGAAGCCATTCGGTTTTATTAGAAAATTATTTATTAGAAGTAAAATTATAATGATAACACTCCTGTTTCTTCAAGTGGTGGGCACTTCGAAGCAGCAGTAGTCCTCTGGACTTTTGAGGCAGAAGATTAAGTATGTCAAATGCAGGTAGAAAAGGCATCTTCTGTACCCACTTCTAAAGGCTATGCATAGAAATATACTCTTAGGGCTGCTGGTCTTTGAAATTTTCTTATGTACTGCTTCTTATTCTGGTCTGTAGTGACAGTTTTGGTCTGTAATGAGTTCTCCTTTACTACAAAAATACTAAGTTCTGCAAAATACAAAGCTGTTCATAAATTTCCTGGATCACTTCAGAGTTACATGAGAGGTGGAACTGGCAGAGGGTAAAGGGCAGAAACTGGGCTCTGTGCTACTTTATGATGCACAAAGTCAGCTAAAACAGATTAAGAAAATTCATCTGGTAGTGGAAAAAGGGAAACAGCTTTCCCAAAGAACATTCAGATATTATATGTCGTTTTTCCTGATTTGGTTTGAGACGGAATAGATCATAAATGTATGAAAAGCTGTGTTCAAGCCATTGAGATTATGGTCTGCTTAGCAGAGTTTTCCTCGCTGACTGGATTTATCAGGTGTACCGCCTTGCTTACAAGTGAAGCTATCTGCTCATTCTATTTTAATTAAGCAAAGGAACTAAAGCTACAGTGAAGAAAAACAACCTTAAAGTAAATGTTAGTATATATTATTAAAACCAAAGTAATTTGAAGCAGAAGTGTGATTTAAGTAGTGATGCACCTGTGAAGTCCATGACTGAAATGGGATATGTCCATGATGTCCTGTAGGTATTTTCTTGTTGCTGGTATCTGTGTCCTTTTTTCAGATAAATACTTGTTTCTTAAACTCATAGAAATCTTTCAGCTAGACTTGCAGTTTCCAGTTAGAGGAAGGCATCTAGAGTTACCCTACCTGTCGCAGTGCTGCATTGATCAAATTGCTATCATTTTACACACATATGCTCCTTTATAATTGTTTTATACCCACTTTCAGAAATGAACTGTGAATAAAGGTACCTCAGTTCTTGAGATGCCATTTCAGTCATCGTAAAAGTGGTTCTGCCAGGAAGTATTAGATATCAGTGCTTTGAAAGCCAGCACTTTTTAAGGAAGCTTAACATGAAGATTCAAAAACACCCGCTAAACCAACCAAAGAAAAATAAATAACAACCAAAAACCTGTGATTATCTGTAGTCTAGGTTTTAAAGTGAAATTTTGCCCCGGGAAATTACTGAAAGCACACAGTTGGTCCAGAGATTTGGGTGAAAAGTAGTTTCAAAACCAAGCTTTTCCTGCTTTTCCACATTTGTAACTGTACAGAATCAACACTGTATAAGGAATAAGCTATGTTTCCATACAATCATAGAAACTTAATGATGAACTTGGTGATTGCCCATCTCTCTAATTTGTCAAGGTCTCTCTGCAGGACCTCCATGCCATTGAGGGAGTCAACAGCTGCTCACGATTTAGTGCCATTGGCAAACTTACTTAGTGTCCCAGTCATTAATCAAGATATTGAAGAGCACAGGGCTGAGGTTGGAGCCCTGCAGAACCCCACTAGTGACAGGTCCCCACTCTGATGTCACTCCCTTCACTACAACTCTGTGTCCCTGACCTGTGAGCCAGTTGCTCACCAAGCACATGATGTGTTTATCTAGCTGTGGCCTGGACAATTTGTCCAGGAGCATACTGAAAGCTTTGTAGAAGTCCAAGAAGATTACATCAGCTGGCTTTCCTAGGTCTTTTAGGTGGGTAATCCTGTTGTAGAAGGAAATCAGGTTCAACAAGCAGGACTTCCACCTTATGGAGCCATGCTGGCTGTGGTCAATGACTGTGTTGTCTTCCAGGTGTTTTTCAGTACTTCCCAGAATAATTTTTTCCATTATTTTACCGGGCACTGAATTGAGACTAACAGACCTGTAGTTTCTGAGGTCCTCCTTCTTGGCATTCTTGAAAATCAGAATAATGTTTGCCAGCTTCCTGTCAGGTGGGACCTCTCAGGATTGTCAAGGCTACTGAAAATTATTGAGAGAGGCTTTGTGATGACATCAGCTAGCTCCTCAGATGAGTCCCAATCAGGCCCCATAGATTTGTAGGGATCCAGCTGAAGCAGCAGATCCCACACAATTTCAGGGTCAGCTGGGAATTGATCATTCTCACGGTCATGGTCCTCTAGCTCAGGGCTAGCGGCCCCTGTGGCCCATCATCCGTGTTGAAGATGGAGGCAAAGAATGTGTTTAAACACCCCTGCCTTGTCCACATTCCTGTTTGTGAGGTGGACAATCCTCATCCTGTAATGGGATGATATTATTTTTACACTGCCTTTTGCCATTATTTTGAAAAAACTCTTTTTTATTGTCCCCCACAGTTTTGGCCTGCTTTATCTCCAATTGAGTTTGACCACACAAATTTTCCTCCTACAATGGCCAACAGCATTTCTGTATTCTTCCCATGTCACCTGACATTTCTTCCACCAGACATACAACTCCCTTTTCCTTCCAGAGTGGATACAATTTGTTTTTTCAAAAGGTGGAATTCATTCTTTAGTCAGTCACTTGATCCCCAGAATATTCTCCTTCTGGATCTACTTTGACTCTTTCTTTCCCTGGAGGAGTTGGAGCAGTGGTTACACTCTGATGGACTTCCCCTCATTATATCTGATTTCCAAGGTAGCAGAGCCAGCATGCTCATCCTTGCTGCAGAATCTCACCCATCAAGAGGAAAAGCACTTCTTGAGAAGCACTGGGCCGAGGGTGATGTTCTTCAAAACACGGAGTGATAACGTGATTGTTCAGGATAATTCAAGCCAGCAGTTTTCCAGAGCTATGGTATCTCCCAGACAGCCCACTGGGCTGCTAGATGCTTGTTCTTATCTGTTTCTGGGAAAAAAAAAAATGGACACAGTCCCTGTTCCTGAAACCCTGGGGAATGCCAGGGCAGCAGGTGGCAGAGCAAGTATGTAACAAACCTTAGGAAACTGAACATAGAATTCCTACACAGTTGGGATTTTTTAATATATTGAGTAAAAAATGCATTTTGTTTGTCCAGTAGATATTTTCCAGCCAACTAATCCTTTTTCCACCCCACCCTTCCTATGTCTGGTGAACATTAATAAGACAGCAACCAGTTCAGCAAAGTAGTGAAATTTCTGGGATGTCCTGCCTGCCTGAAAAGCAGTTAGGTTTGCTTTATTGCTAGAATAGGAACAACTTTCTGAACAAACAGATGAACTTTGCTCTTTTGCTTCCTTCTAGAAGCCAGGGTTCTGGTTTTTGTTTCCTCCAGGACAGCAGTAACACCACTGGGGGAGGGCCAAAACCGATTTCCAGTCCGCATTTAAATTCATTATGTCACCAAAACCCACAAGCATGGACAACAGCAGCTACTTTTAGCTACTGAGGTGGCACTGAGCTGTACAATCTCAACAGCAGCACAGTGGCATAAGAACATGTGAGAACATGGGAAAAGTTAATAGTTTCACACAAATACCTTCATGAAGGGAATTATCTTTGGATACTGATACTTTGTTCTCCCTAAGTACTCTTACAGGTAGTTAACCATGACATTTATTTTCCTGAAATGCCTACATAAACATGCAGACTCTTTGAGTTTGGGTCAAAACCAATGCGACGGCACTAGAAACTATCTGATTCCTCAGTTACCCCTATGTGTATAATTATCCTTCTTTCCTGAACTGCAGTCAGCAGGCTTTAAGGTTACTGTTTTTCATGTGTTCTCAGGTGTCTTTGATAGGGTTAAATGCATTGCCATGCTATATTTATTATTTTGTTCTTGTCCATTGGAGGCAGGGTGCTGGATTAAATGAGACACTGCCCAGATTTGGCATGGCAACTTATATAGGCCTGGTTTATTTTATAATTTTCAAGGGATTTGTGAGATTCATAGTATTGTGTTAATCTCTGTAACATGTTTTGAAATTCTCGGAGGAAAATTGCATATAGATGTGTTATTTTATAAGAAGTCAGTGTTTTCCTGTGGTATTTTTAAGAAAGAGCATTTAGAATCACAGAATCATACCGGTTGGAGCCTTTAAGATCATCGAGTGCAACCGTTAACCCAGCACTGCCAAGTCCACCACTAAACCATGTCCCTGAGTGCCACATTTACATGTCTTTTAAACACCTCCAGGGAGGGTAACTCCATCACTTCCCTGAGCAGCCTGTCCCAATGCTTGACAAGCCTTTCGGTGAAGATATTTTTCCCAATAACAAATCTAAACCTCTCTTGGCACAACTTGAAGCCGTTTCCTCTTGCTCTGTCACATGTTACCTGGGAGAGGAGACCGACGTCTACGCACCTACAGCCTCCTTTCAGGGTGTTGTAGAGACCAGTGAGGTCTGCTCTGGATTTTCTTTTCTCTGGGCTGAACAAGTCCAGCTTCCTTAGACATCCCTCATCAGACTTGTGCACTAGACCCTTCACCAGGTCTGCTGCCCTTCTCTGGACATGCTCCAGCACCTCAATGTCCTTCCTGTATGGAGGAGTTAGAACAGAACACAGGATTTGAGGTGTGGCCTCACCAGTGCCGAGTACAGGGAGACAATCACTGTCCTGGTACAGGATACAGGCCAGGATGCCATTGGCCACCTGGACTGCTGGATCATGTTCAGCTAGTTGTCAACCAACATTCCCAGCCCCTCTTCCCCCCTGTAGTGTTGCCTGGGGTTGTTGTGATGCAAATGCTGAACCCAGCACTTCACCTTACTGAATGCCAATTACTGGCCCATCGATGCAGCCTGTCCAGGTCCCTCTGCAAAGCGTCCCTGTCCTTCTGTAGATCAACTCTCCTGCCTAACTTGCTGTCACCTGCAAATCGCCTGGTGTTACACTTGATCCTCTTGTCCAGGCAATCGATGAAGACATGAAGTAAGTCTGGCCCTAATACTGCACCCTGGGGAACACCACTGGTGGCTGGTCACCAACTGAATGTAGCACCATTCACCATCACTCTCTGGGCCTGGCCACCCACTGTTTCACCTAGCAACCAGCACACCCATCTGCACCCATGAGAAGCCAATTCCTCCAGGAGAATGCTGTGGGAAACAGTGTCAAAAGCTCTTCTAAAGTCCAGATGGATGACATCTGCAGACGTTCCTTCATCCACTAAGCAAGTCACTTTGTCATAGAAGGAGATGAGGATGGTTAAGCAGGGCCTGCCTTTCACAAACCCATGCTGTGTGGGCCTGGTCCCCTGGCTGTCCTGCATATTTTGAGTGATGGCTCAGGATGATCTGCTCCATGACCTTCCCCAGCACCAAGGTCAGGGTGACAGGCCTGTAGCTCCCCAGACCCTCCTCTGGCCCCTTAGATGATGCCACATTTGGCAGGTTCCTGTCACCGGGACCTGCCCGGGTGACCAGGGCTGCAGGTAGCTGATGGGCAGGGGCTGTGAGCAATTCTGACAGCTGCCTCAGTACCCTCGGGTGGATCCCACCTGGGCCCGCAGACATGTGGGTGTCTGGGTGGCAAAGCAGGTCACTGGGCACTTCCTCTTGGGTCATGGGGGCTTCATTCTGCCCATCCATGTCTTCCAGATCAGGGGTCTGAGTATCTGGAGAACAACTGGCTTTAGGATTGAGATACAGGCTGAAGCTTTCAAGCTGTGCTAAGTGAGATGCTGGGCAGGAATTTTCCTGGTAAAATGGTACAGTGTGCAGGTAAAGTGTTTCAAATGCATAAGTATATGGTGACTCATTCTCAGTAAAACAAAACAGGACAAAACCCCCTTATCTCATTCAGACTAAGGCCAGACATAACTTTTAGTGTGTCCTTGGTTACAGACCAGCTGTTTCATCTTGCTCTGCTTACTGTCATATGAATAAGCCCTGAATAAGCATTCCAAAATTACAATGGTGAAGTAACCCTGGTACTTGCTGGGTGGGGGAGGGGCTGGAAGAGAGCCAAGGAGAGTGAGGATGATGTTTTACATTTTTGAGATTTGCTATTATTTACCTTGCATTTTTTATCATATTCGTAAAACAGTACTTTCAAAAAGTGCAGACACTTGGCTGTAACTTCACCAGGAGATGGCTACTGGAAGTGTTGTAAAAGTGTGTATATGTTCTGAGCCATCTTCTTATATAGTATGCTTATCATATGGAAAGACAAGTCTGTAAAAATACAAAGAGATATTTTATAATCTTTTTAGGATAAAAGTAACGATGTGGAGTCATGCAAGGAAAAATAATAGGAAATCTTACAGGAAAGTAGATTTTTTTTCAGTTGAGATTAACTTTTTACAGTTCTCCATTATGCTTCTTTTGAAAAAAATAGCCATGAAAGGACTGCAGAAGCACATATTCAAATTCTGCAAACCCTTCCATTTAAACAAATGTTTTTTTCCCTAGGATGCACAGTTTACTTCAGAGACTTTTGCCTCGCCTCAACTATTGATTGAATATTTTGAATCAGGACACAGTGTTGTTATGGCTTTAAATTTCCATGCATATTTACAGACCACATCCTTAAAAATACATAAATAAGCTTATGGATTTTTTTTCCTGATTAAAATGCTGTTGACTGATAACCCTTATGACGGGAGTCTTTTGCTTATCCGCAGATCATATACAAGCATAAGCAGCAATATAATCTTGAATAGCATGAGAACAGTAAGAAACTGGACACAAGGCACAACTGTAGCATAAACAGATGGTTATCAACATAGTATGATACTGACTCAGTCCAGCAAAGCGCCAAATTAAAGGATGCCAGAAAAATAGTGACGGTTCTTTAACGAGTGTTTCAAGCTCAAACGTTACCAGGTGACTTAATTGCCTGACTTGAGTGTTTGTTCATGTCTCTTTTTGCAGCAAGCCTCCCTCTTAATGAACTTTTGGGGGTGGTCATACAATATAGCTATCACTGAAGCCCTGTCTACATTAAATGAGTCTGGATTTATGGCCCTCTCCCCTTTACGGGACACTTTCAGAGAGAAATGTTTTCATCATTCTTGAACAAGAATTCATTTACTCAGGTGTTAATAAAACACCAATCAATTTGTTATCTGGGAATCTAAATAGAAATGAAAAGGCTTTAAGTCAAATAGAAAAGACCAGAAGAAACCTTGAAATAGTTCATCTTGTTCTCTTCTCTGTAATTTCTTTAAAAACTACTGCAAATTTTCTTAATGAGGATTATTCTACTGTCAGAGAGACAAAATGTAGGAGCAACTGTACAAGCTTCAAACTCATTCACCTGTAGTTCAAAGCATCCTAAACAGAGAAGCAGGGACATCTCTGAGGCAGAAAGGCAAACTCAGTCATTAAGTTACACTGAGTCTTCCTGCTGAGGCTGGTGGCAGAGGTGAGGGCTCTTTCTGGTAGGTATCTTTGATGGACAGACCAGTCCACTCTCAGAAGAGGCTGCTCCTTGGTTGCTGCTAACCTACACCAGTTACAAGTTAACCATCTCCTATTATGTTATATTTTCAAATTACTATGCAAAAGCATTTGCAGACTGATCTCTGCTGTGCCCTTGCCAGGTGCTTATAACCAAGGAAGCTGAATCCTAACTAGGTGACAGAGTAAATCTTTTGCAGCTGGGAGCAGAGTTGCTATCTCTTCACTGCCATTGAGTGCCAATAAGCTTGATCTTGCCTAACATTTATTGCCTCTGTTTCAGGCACTTACAAGTCTTTGTATCTCCTGGTACAGTGAAGGTTCCCCTACTTCCTGCTCCAACTTGCTCAGGAGATTAACTCACCTGCTGAACTGATGTTCAGTGTGGTCATTGAGTTCAGTCTTGAATCTCTCTCCTCAGCATGCCATAAACTTCTCTTCATAAGTAAAAGTTGGTGAAACAGGGACTGTGACTGGAGCTTTATGGCAGAACTTTTTCTCTAATTCCTTGTTTCCAGTTCCTGTTGATACCAGAGGTGATTTTTCTAAGCCTCAGCTCTAGAAATCACCTTGCATTCCTCTGTCTCTCCTTTGCCGACATCAAAACTATTCTAAACTGCAAGGACTCAACAAAGACAATAGCCAGCACTTAAATTTTTGGATTATTAAAATGCTTGCCTGGCCTCTTATCTTCAGTAGTGGTTAATGCAACATTTCTAGTATTATCAATACATTTCCCCTCCCGACTTTCGAACACACCACAGAAAATAGAATTGTTACCTTCATGAGACCTACGTAGTCACAGAGATGCCGTTTTAATTTTTACATGTTGTCTCAGTTCTGTAACTGAGGAAATGGCCTTTTGCCTTAGTCTAAATGATAATTGTGCACCTTCATGTTAATCAGATAGATATTTTTGGCAATTCGGGCTATAACTCCTGTTCTTTATTGGGAACCAGTTAAAGGTCAGGATGGGAGGGTAAGATTATTGTAAAAAAATCTGTTCTGAATACAAAAGAGAACTTCTGTCTGTGAGGCTTTTAATCCAACACCTTTACAAACACTGTACTTATAGTTAAGTAAAGCAGCATAAAAATGGGAGAGAGGAAGGACCTGATAGGACTTCTAGGCACTGATCTGAATTGTCTGAAGAATGTTCTGTTTCTAAGCTTAAGTCCCTTTGCACAGAGGGACTGAACACAAACTCCCATCCTGTTTTTACAGAATCGCTTTTCTGATTTTGATTTGACTTCTGTTTGAGTTTTCCCCTCAAAACAGAGAGGAATTAACCTAGGACAGACTCTCTCATCAATAACTGAAATGTCATCACTCCTGAAGAATGGCAGTGACCAAAGTTGTTTATCCTTGGAATGATGTGGCAAATCCCCTTGCCTCCTGTCTTCTACCATATTCTCCTTTTTACTTTTTTTTTGATTTCTTTTCCTTCTTTCTTTTTCTTCTTAAATTTGAAAACAGAGGGTAGCAATGCCTAGCTCAACTTTGTGTTAATTATTCAGAAAAGTTCTGCTGAGTCTGTCTTGGAATATAGTATAGAGAAAGACATTCTTAGTAGTGAAAAATATCAGAAAATCATTGTGAGTGAACTGGACAACCTCAAGTAATGAAAATGTAGTGGAATCTAAAATTGTTAATAGAAATAATTTGGAAAATAATATTGGGCATTACAAATGACTTTCTGTTTTACTTAAGGAGCAGACAAGTTCAAAGTGAAGCTAATATTGGACTGGTTTTGTTTCTCACAGAAAGACTAATTCAACACTGTAATGCAACCATGAAAAGGGTGTGGGCTACCCAGAATAGATCAGGCAAGGTGTTTTCAAATAATGAAGTGTTTGTATCCTTGTGGAAAAGCAGTGGGGACATCTCTGGAATACTGTATAAGACCTGGAAACGTTTGTTCAAATTTCTTTCTACTTTCTTCTCTATCTACTTTCTTCCCAGCCAAGGTCTGTGCTAGACAGAATATATTTATTAATATAGTAACAAGTCTGAGTTGTCAGTAGTAAAAAAAGGTAGACTTCAGGTAAAGTTTTAAAAACGGACAAAATTTGACATATTGAGTTCAGTGGGTAAAATGCATGGCATCTTGTGTGAAAAGGCAGGGATTAGACATGGTTTTCATGTTCAGGCATTACAACTTTTATGATTGTCTAAACATAATAAGGAGAATCATGTCAGGAGTTTGTATATCTAGGATATTGTCCTCTGAACTTGAATTTTTGCTTGTTTTATGAATCTAAAGTCATTGAACTGTTCTACATTGCCAACACAGGATAATGGCAGCTAATGAGTGATTTTTAAAAATCTACTGTAGAGAGAACAACGTGGGATTTTTTGGTTCAGTTTTATCAGTGTATCTACCCTGGGTAGGATCAATTCATCTAGTGGAGTTTGCTCTATGTAGGCTTTTTAATATTTGATCTCTATAATTCCCTTGCCTTTAGTTGTGATGTAAAAACAGGCTGAAAAAGAACAAAACCTTCTTAACCGCTTAGGAACAGAATGCAGACTATTGACCTACTTTAAGGAATAAAATCCATTTTGACATACCACTGCTTGAGATGGGCTGCACTTTAGAACACAGGGAGTTTGGATTATCTCCAGTGTTGTAGACTTAATGGGAGCTGCCTGGCCAACTTTATCATATCTACCCATCATAATATATCAAAAAGGTAATAAAATATATAATTTACAGAATATAACGTTCCCTTGGACTGATTGTTGTAACTTGGAAAAATACAGTGGGATTTTGGGACATCTACTCAATCAGGGATGGAAAGGATGTGTGCAGGAGGTGGTAGTGTGTTCTACCCACATGGTGGAAACACTGGAAGAAACTTGGGACTGAAAGGTAGAAGACATTATAAATAGCTACCCGAGTCATCCTGCTTCCAACTCTAACAGATATTTTGATTAGGGAGAGATATGTCCTTTGGCTGCATATTAACAGAAAGCCATAAATTCCTCAATTCATGTTGAAGTTCAGTGTTTCTGACAGACTTGTGATTGATGGATAGCTTCAACTTTTTGAATACTGGTAAGAAGTACTGTTAAGTACAGCTCAGTTAATTAATTGCTTCTTTCTTGAGTATTCATATTGGAGCAACACCAACTTGGAAATGACTAATGAGGACACTTGTCAATAAATCCCTGTGAGTTCATTAGACTTATCTTGGGTTTGCAAGGCCCTTTCACATTTGCGTAACAGTGATGTTTCATGGTCTCTCTTTATCAGTCATTTCCTACAAGTGAGTCTGGAATCTCTGGTAAAAGTTCTTGCACTAGTCCTGAAGGAACAGTCCATCTGATTTTTTTTCTGCCATTTATCTGTGCAGATATCTTCTGCAGTTCAGGGTATTTACATACTGCACGGCATTGAAGTGGAAGTAATGGACTTCAGGACCCTTGAGCAGAGCCGATAGTGGTTGAGAAGGTTTGGTTTGGAGTCTGAGCCAGTAATACCTCATCATGTCTGAGCCAGCACAGACATTTTTTTCAGCACATTGATGGTTCTGGTCCAAGTGATATGTTTGTTCTTCACTGTACATCACTGAACTTGCTTCTTTTAGCATCAGTTTTTGTCTGTCTAACAGTAATATAAAACTCTGTACCCACAGTCATCTCAAACTACAGAAAAAAATCATCTAATCCTCTCTTAAGTTGTGTTGATATTTACAGCTGGATGTGATACATTTCATATCAAAAACAAGAGTAAACTACTTTCTTCTCCTTTTTTCATAAGTTTTTGTCTTGCTTTTCGCTTGTGATCTTATAATGGCCATCTCATTTGAAATAACTGAGCAAGCTGAAAAGAGAAAATAAGTGTAAATAAGCACAAAAAAATCAAAACGTTTCTTACTAATCTGCAAAGGTAATACCAGATATACTTAATTGGTATTAAATATATAAAAGAAAGGTAAACAACTTGTATACATGTAAGATGAACTAAAGGTTGCCATTTGTATGCTACTGCAGGAAAGAAGAGGTTGATTTTTTTTTCCCTACAGTTTTGCATTTTCTTTGTGATGGCTACATTTTTGTCCATTGAACACAACTAAACTTTTCTAAAGTTCACATGTAGTTAGGATCCCTGAAGTCTGAATTTCTTAAGTATAATCCCCATGTGAGAGAATATCTTAGAGCTATAAATGCCGCTCCCAGTAATTCTGTGAAAAGAATGATCATTACACATGATCTTTGCTTCTGTTTCTCCTCCAAACATAAAAATATTTATTAACCTACTTATCATTGTTTGTGGAATGTAGTCATCAAAAATTTCAGAGCTGGTGGGTTATAAAGCAATATTTTAGGTCTTAAAGGGCTGACCAGTCTTTAGTGCATCTGTGCCGTGCACTGGAACAAGAATGTTTGCCTTTGCCTGCTGGGGCTTCTTGGGTATCCACTGCCCTATAGAAATGTAAATGAAGCCTTGAAGAACAGTTCTTGTTTGTTAGAGAAAAGTTTTTCTAGAATTTTGTTATTCAGTGGTTGTACATTCAGCAATACAGATTATGATTATAAGGCTATTCCAATTTCAGAGTTTCCAATTCATTGGCAAAATCTCTCCCAGTAATGTTCTTTCTAGAGAAAACCTGACTCTTGTAGAAAGATTGAAATTAATTTTAAATTAACTCTGTCACCTTTTTCTTAACATCAGTAGAGCACAACAGTACTCCAAAACCCACACATACTGCACCTGTATGTATTAGCTCACAGGTCTGTTAGCATGATTTTTTCCTTGTCCTTGTGTATGGTGCCCAGTGGACTCTAATATATACTCTGCTGAAGCTTTATTTAAGATAATATTACTGTCTCTCATGGGAAATTAGCAGTGTTGTGTTAGCTTGTCTCCTGGGACTTTGCTTTTAGGAATGGAACAAAGTGAGCACACAAAAAGAGATGGAAAGGGGTTTTGTTGGATTCATGTTGATTGAAGGCATTTTGCAGCCTCTAATGCGGGTGAAAAATATTAATGCTCTGATCTAGGAATTCAACTTGGTTGAATCCCAAGCTTTTTTGGCCCAGGTCTGGGATTTTAGGATTATGCCTTTACACCAAGGAAGGACACTGTTTTTTACTGATTTTCAAAACCTATGAGTGGAGAAGACCAGGAAGAGCCCACTTCTGATCCTATTTTATAGAGGGTTAATTTTCTTTCAATTTTAAATAAATAATAATGGTGGTGGTTTTCATCATTTAGAAAACAAAAAGAAAGTTAAAGAAGGAATGAGTATTGTTTAAATAAAGATTTGAGACACATTACATACAGGCATTGAAGTTAAATTTACAGCAGATACTTTTTTATCTGTAGAAGATAACTGTGTTGCTAAAATTATAGACATTAGAAGAATAATAAAAGCAATAAATCATGATGGCAATGCGCACGCTAATTACATACTTAAGAATGTATATTCCTCACATTGTGCTGCTGAATTACACCGAGCTGATCAGCTCCATGCAGTGACATGGGCAGAGGAGCCAGTGGCAACTCTGTCTGAACATGTGGCTCTCTGGAGGAGAAAGTGTGCAGCTCCTGGGCTTCCGGGCTGTGCTCCCTGCTGGTCCCATCTCTTCCAATCATGTCTGGGAGGCTGGGTGGAAGCAGCCATGTGTTCTGAGAAGAGCTGCTCTAGTGCTATTGTACTGGTACTCCCTTAGGAGTCCTTCACAATTTGGGACACAAGATCTCTGGGATAAAGCAATGTTCCAGCAGTGTCATTAATAAGTATTGTATCCTTCAGCTTTTTTCTTATTTTTACGTAGTTGCTGCAGAACTAGAGTGAAATGGAACAGTACACAAGGCTCTGAAAAGCTACATAAACTATTTTCTGTCTTCTCACTAGTGACCACAAGTTGCCTGCCATACAAGAGAATTCCCATAGGAGGCTGTGTTTATGTTGCACAACTACTTTATCCAGCCACAGCACCATCCCCAGGTCCCTTTTCCTGGCACTATTTCAAGTGCTTACCACTGTCCTATGCTAAGCAGGACACTCTTGCTGGCTGGCTGCTTTCCTGCTTAGTAAAAGCTACAAGCATCTTGTCCTGAATTACCCTTCACATTGGACAATATCAGGGCTTTGAGCCTCAAAAGTATTATAGCATAGGATATCATCATGGCCAAGTTCTTGAGAAGTTTCCTGGCCTGTAGAGGACTCTCCACTGGGAAAATCAGGACACAGTCATGTCTTGGAGTAACTTTATGATGCTTGTATCCCCAGTCCTCTGCTCTGTTTATGCTGGATATTAAATTCTACACCTTTAAGACTGGTTCTGAGAGTGAAGGTGGAGAAGAAGTGCACAGTTTGTTTTCAGATACTGCACTCACTTGTTGTTGTTAGACACACAAACACACACACACACACACACACTTCATTTGATGAGAAGGCATGAACTGTTTATTATGAAAATCTGACTCCACTGTTATAGTATTTCTACAAAGGCCAGGGACTGTGGGAGAAGGTTGACACCTCTCTCCATCCCATTGGTCAAGACAACTGTCCCTATCTCTAAAACAAGAATGTAAACTACCTTGAATTAAGGAAAACATTGCTTCTATTTATAACACCTGTGAGTGAGAAAAAACCTAAGAACTATGAACTGTGAGACACACAGAAGGCTGAAAAATCAGGGCGACACTCACTTCTCTGCATTCTGCCACTGGACTGTATTGTCTACGGATGGACAGCAAAACAGAGCTCTCTTTTGCTGTTTAGATAGCTTTTTAGCTAGCTGAGGCAGAAAAGTTCCCTGGACTGTAGTTTTTCTTTTTCTTAGAACTGTTTAAACCTGCTCTAGACTAAAAGCCCAGAAAAACACCAAGAACTCACACCTATGGCCCACCAGGGGCCAGGATGCTGCATTCCAGTGCTGGAGGAACTGATAAGAGACTGAGCGAGCCAAGCTACCCCCCACAAAAGGACTTTCTGAATTTGCCTTTTCTTCAAAACTGTGAGAAGTATTATTGTTTTATGCTTGTGAATACTTTGCTTGTTAAATAAACAGTTTTTTCCACTTTTCTCCAAAGAAATCTTTTCCCAAACCAGTTAAGAGAGAAACTGCTTAAATTTGCTTTCTAGAAAGACCTCATTCAGAAGTTTTCTCCCAGAATTTGCTCTAAACCAAGACAACTCAGAAACAGAAAAGGTGACAAAATCCATTTTACAAGCTAGGGAATATAAGGCATATGGCAGGGAGACAGAAAATGCTTCTGGGGAAAGGAATTTCATAGGATCTGGTGTTTTGTGAGCTGAAGGGAGATTATGGTGCACACCCTCCCTGTATTCCCCCTGGGAAACTTTCACCAGAAGTCTGACTATAGTGAAGTAAACTGGAAGCAGCCTGTTTTTGTGCAGTTCCCTGGCCATGCTGCTGCAGTTCAGACATCATTTGAACACACATGTGGGATTTCATTTTCTTTTCCAATTAAAACTTGCTGTTTGCCTGG
Source organism: Donacobius atricapilla (assembly GCA_013397315.1). Taxonomy (NCBI): domain Eukaryota; kingdom Metazoa; phylum Chordata; class Aves; order Passeriformes; family Mimidae; genus Donacobius; species Donacobius atricapilla. The sequence continues at coordinate 321,945 of WBMY01005014.1, read as the reverse complement.
GTAGTGCAGTTCCCTGCCACTGAAGTTATTGTTAAGTTATGTACATCAGGCAAGAAAAGGCTCTCTGGGTATGAGGGGTCAGGAATGTGCTGGCAGTCTGGAAAAGGACAGCTAAAGAAAAGCACTATTTTGTTAGATTTGGCCTGTTGCATTCAGGGCAGTTACTGCTCTGGAGCACATCAGGTCAGTTCACCTTGGAAAGTTTTGGGGTTGTTGTCTATGTTTGTCTTTGATACTTATTTGAGGTTTTGATGATTTTCTTCCACTGAAGTTATGTTTACTCAGTCCAAGGATACTCAGAGCTCCTCATTATAGTGCCTGATGCTAAAACCATGCCTAAATGACACTACATATTTCATGCTGACCTCTCCCACTTGAAATCCAATGTTTGGCACACCACAAGGACTGAAACAATTTGCAGACTGGTCATCTGTTGCTAGCAACTGCCTGGATAGGCTCAGCCAAAACGCATGCCTTTGTTCTGGTTTTATGAGAGGAGGAGGAATTGACCCCACTGAAAAGAGATAGCAGAGCTGTTGCTTATTGATCCTTCTGGATTTTAGCCTCTGGGTACAGGAAAGTAGGGTACCTTTGGAGCTGTGCCTACCTGGCAGAAAATTAATACAATAAAGTTGCTACAGATGTCTTATGTCCATATATGATTTTCATGTAGTTGCTCAAAAAGCAGTGGCCAAGTTGTAAAGAATACTCATGAATCCTGATTCCCAGTTCGTGACATTGTGTGCTGTGAGTGCTCTATACATATATTGTTTTTTATAAGGAACACCTGAAGCCAGCCAGGTATAGCAGGCTTGGGATTTGCAGTGTCCTATTTCCTGGACTTGTCCTCTGTGTTTCTCCTCTCTTCTTAAAAGATTCTTGGTTTTCATTTCTATCTCCTTCTTTTGTTTGTTTTCCTTCCATTTCTTTCCTTTGCAAGTATTGAATGTCTCCTGTGGGAGTAAGCCCAGCCACATGTGCATGCAATGATGGTTTATTTTTATTGGAGTCATTGCCTGTGACTGTTATTCATTACTATAGGAGGAACTGCACTAACAAACTGCTCCGAGACCCTTTTTTTTCTGTTGTAAAAAGTCCTGTTTTGTCCACAGTCATTGAGAGTATCTACTGCCATCATTAAGACATTGAGAGTTCGGAGCTCAGACACTAGTACTGCCTCCTGAACGTCCTGTTGTGTCTGGTGGTGCAAAGCAGAATCTCAGCACCTCAGCTTCTTTGCATGATTTCTCTTTAGGTCAGCTTCTCAACCATCTATCCACCTCTCTGCCACCTAGGCAACTCAATTGACCTCTGCTTGGGGAAGAATTTGTGGTTGCACAAAGTGCTACTAGTATGTACTCTTAGGATAACAGAGTGTACAGCCAGAACATCATCAAGCCAGGTCTGCCTGAGATGAAATGCTGATTCAGAGAAGACATGCAAAAAGTACTAGATATAAAATGCTCCTATCTACTTGCACTTTTAGCCTCCACACTGGATAAGTAGTCCTCACTTTTTTTTCAAGTTATCACATGTTTCTGTGTTATCATGGGCAAAACCATGATGTCTCAGAATTCCTGGTACTTTTTTAAGATGAATATCCAGCATAAATAATAAAAAACTGTTGGTAGTTGAATTAGGAACATATGCTTAACATAAATGTAGGCTAGAACTTAGGTTTGTAAGCAGCCTAAATAATTTCACATAAGAAATACAGAAGTGTAGAATTAATTCTTATTAATTAACCACTTCTGACAGTGGAGCACAGAGAGTGGTCTACCTAGTCTTACACCAAATAATATATGATCATATCCCAGAAGTTATTGCTAGGATGAAACAAAAAGACAAGTGATTTACCTGAAATTTTGCTATTATATAATTTCAGGATTTCTAGAGATTTGTTTTAAATATTTCAAAAGCTCTGCTTCACACTAGCACTAGCACTGATTCTTATAATTAAGGTAATCTGTTGGAATTGGCTGAGAAAGTTTGATCTCTGATATTAATATACATTTCTTAATATAAGGGTCATGCTAATATTTCCGGATAGAGATTTCTTTGAATTCTTTTTCCCATGCTGAAGCCATTTCAAGTTTTCCCTTGAGCTTTTGAAGACTTTCTCTTCATTAATTTTCCTACTCAAATCAGCACCCACTGTTGCTGTTTTCCCTGTAAAAGTGTCTTAAGTGCATCTGCATTTCTCCCTCCCTCACTTTTTCTTAAGATGATAAATAGGGAATTCTTGGCTTTGGACTTTTAGGAGTGTTTTTAATATATAAAATTTGTATGCATTGCACTAGAAGAAAATAAACAGATGTGCTGCTGCATTTTGAGGGATTGGGATGACAGCAGGATGGTCAGTTGCCTTTTGCATCCATTCACTCTGCTGTTTTTTCCAGATGTGTGTTAATGGACCTTTTTAGAATATACAGAAACTTTGCTTGCCTACGTTTCTGCACTAATTGGTTTGGATTTATGGAATGCCTCTCATAAACTGTCTCTACCTGCCATTGTTGCTTCTCCATAAAGTACTAGAAAGGAAACTTCTTCCTAAACAGTTTCCTCTGGGTGGGATTTTCTTGGGGGAAAGAGGAGATACAATCCATTTAAACTGCTCTATAAAGAATTTTATTGAGTTGTGGCCCATTAACCTGGCCTTGATGAAAGCTTTTTCAAACAGCTGGACTTCAGAGAACCACATCTCTCAGGTGCTATGTATGGCACAAATTAAATTATAGTTCCCTAAGAAATTGTTTTAATCCAAATGATAATTGTTTTTTTAATTTTTTTTCTTTTTCTTCGTCTTCTTTTTTTTTTTCATTTATGAAAGCAGTAGGGACTCCACATTTAGTCCCAGTACTGGGACATGTTTGTAGCCCCACTTCTCACAGTTCCCTCTCTAGTACTCAGGACATCTTAAGCATGCCCTGTTTCAATCCACTTTTTAGTAGCAGTTGTAGTAGTAGTAGTAGTAATAGTAGTAGTAGTAGTGGTACAGGGAGAATACATATGTGGGGTCTAGATATTTGAGAAGACTGAAGAATGACTGCATATATGTCCTTTTCCTCAGCCTGTCTGGTTTACCTCCTTATTCGCAATAATAGCACAGCCTGCCCAGCCCATAGCCTTTCTTACTGACAAGTGTACAGGTGCAGACAGTACAGCTGGAGTGGCTGAGCTTTCTTCTGCTTGGAAGGGCAAAATTTTTGCATAGAGACCTTTTGCTTGCAGTGGGTTTTGGAGGAGGATACAAAGCCGGGGATAATTGTTTCTGTAAGAACACATGAGGTCCTGATAAAGTTGAACTCTACAGTGATTTGCTTATGAAGGCAATAGGATTTAATAACGTTATTCAGATTGTGGTACTGATATCAGCTATAAAATCTTTAGGACTGTATTTAATTTCTGAGCTTCAATTTACCCAGGTGCATAATAGGGTTATTTTTTCCTCACCCTTCTGAGGCCTTTTTAAAATCTGTAGATTAAGTACCATATAAGCACAAAATGTTGTTATCTGAAAATCATTTGCCATCCGAGATCAGTTTATTATTTGTAGGTATATCTTGTGAGCTTAGTAAGTGATTGCAGGACACCTAAACTACTTTTTTTTCCGCTATAACACTGAAAAGGCATTAGGGTCGCTCTTTGTTTCTGCAACAAGGGTCAGTTATCTCCCAAGTCAAATCAGAACCCGTGGTGGGACTGAAGCCTCACAGAGCTCCACGGTTCAACAAGCATTGGTGTTTGGTCAGACTTGGCAGGACACACAACCATGTTTTCTCTTATACTCTAAAAAGCCATCCCATTGCCGGAAAGGATGCGTCAATGTACAGAGGGAGTGGGCAACAACTCTGTGAAGCCTTAATGCCTCTAAAGTGTTGGTGCCTTTTAGGGAACTCATGGTTCTCTCTTTGGGTACCTTTCTGATGGGCTGGAGGCAGTGTGAGCTGTGAGACTTGAGGAACAGAGCTGGCCCTGGGAACTGGGTTGCAGCTCCTGCTCAAAAGTAAACGATCTGCAGAATAAGGACTGCTGCTTTCATTTCTAGAATATATCAAATTCCGGCACACTGGGCCTAAGAAGAAGCAGAAGGGAGGGCAGAAAAAACAGTTATGAAGTCTGCTGGGATATCTGATTCAAAATCAACTTTGTTGTTTTCCTTACTGGCTTTTTCCTGGGCTCTATTGCAGCTGAAAAAACAACCCTTCTGATCTACAATAAGAAGGGAAATTCTGGCTTGAAGATTGTCTACCCAGTCAATTTGGCACAATTATGGGAAAGATTTGTTTAGCTTAGCACTGATTTTATTAGTACATGAGTCTAATCAAACCTTGAGAGATAGTATTCTTTGTGTGTTGACTGACCCTGTCAATGGTGTAGGCTTCCTTCTCAATTCTCATGCTCTTTCAAGTGAATCTGGTGTTACTGAAGAGTTCTGCTGAAATGCACCAGCTGTTAGCAAAGCTTGTTCAGTGCAATAGGGCAGCAACATGAATTAGCAGAATGTCCCAGCAAGCCAGCATTGTTTCAGTAAGGGCCACAAGTGCAATGAGAGCCAGACTCCTTTCACAGGTCTCTGGTATTCAGTTAGTAGACCTGGTTTCCAAAATATTTATTGACTCTAAATGTAGATTTGCTTTACATTCAGTCCCTAGTGCACATATATGCATTTTGTCAGTACAATAGACAAGAATAATATGATTCTAGGAGAAAAGATAGTGTAAGAAAAAGCTTGACATAAAATAAAATAAAAAGAGAAGAATCTGTTTATTGATTAGAAACTGACACTTTAAAGGAGGCTTCAAATAGTTTTATTTTTGTTCCTCAGTCATTGCTAAAAACCATTTTCTTGTAATAGTTTCCATTAAAAAATAGGGAAAAAAGTGGTTGTCTTTCCTGTCTAAATGGAAATTATGTATTAAATGTTAATACAGCTGATTTTCTCAAGTGTTTAATTGAAATATCTTAGTCCATTAGTTTTGTTTAAATAATTAGTTTTCCATTATAAAATCATAATTTTTCAATCATGTGAGAGCTGATAGTTCAATCAAAATCATCTTGTTATTTCACTGTTTGGTAGTTTATCATCCTGGCATTTTAATAACTAATTTGATATAAGACTCTGTCCCCTTCATCATCTTTACTTTTCTTTTGGCAGGACATTGGCTTGATTTCTGGTTGTCAGAATCCTTCTTAAAGTTCATCCAATAAATTTTCCAATTTATCACTTTCCTTGCTATTGACAGGGTGTGTTGTCCCAATAATTACTATTTTCTGCTGGGCTTCTGCAATCAATTCTGTGATTCATCTCTTCCATAAAGCTTATAAACAATAAAATGTATTAATAAAAATGCTTTCCCTAACTAAAGTAAACATTAATGTACAATATTTCTGCTGTCATCATATATTCTCTCTAAGCCTTTTATTTATCAACTGCTCTGTTTGTCTCACATTTATCTTCCTATATCTAATCTAATGGCATCTATCCAATTTCTAGTCACTTTTCATCAAGGTGATATATTTCCTCTTATATAATACCTTTGTGTTCTTAGCGTGCCTCATGGTAGAAATGATTTTTCAGTCATTTAGTATTCATTCTACATTGATGTCAAATAACAAACATTTATTACAAACCTCTTGACAGGGAAATGTGATGCCAGAACTAAAAGAAAGGAAACTAAGATTTGACCATTATATAGAGGTTGGACTTGCCAAAACTTGAAATTGCTTTCATTTTTACTTCCCTCATCTATCTCTATCATTTGCACTTTATAGGGACAGCAGCATAAAAATAGCTGCAGATGGATTTTTTGTGTCATTCCAGAAGCTCATGGGTAGCTCATTTGGAAGTATCATAGGAAGAATTAGAAAGACTCAGTACTGTTTCATCATTTTTCTATGTCTGTTTTCTATTAATTTCACTATTTGAAAAACAATTTTGTAATCAAAATACCTGTTAATTACTTTAGCCTATTTCTTGCCATTACTGTTTACTCATCTTAAAATGTGTACTACTTTTGGTGCAACTTTAACTCTACTGAAGTGTTAATAGGAAAAAAAAAATTGGTGGGGCCTGGATTCATTTTTGATTCCATGATTAAATAGTGCTTATCACTAAAGGTGTGTCTTTCATTTATCTGGCTAGGAAACAGTGCAATAAATTCCTTTACATACATCAGGAACATTAGCGGAGTTGTATTTTCCGTTCTTTTCCTGAAGTGAAAAAGAAACCAAGGAAATCTTTTATGCTGGACTGAAAATTTAGGTTCATGATCTTAAGTTTTTAAAAGTAGGATTGTGGAAAGAGATCTGTGTTTCAGCTTGTTACTAAATAATTCTGAATTCAGGTCTGGGTTCAGATAATACATCTCACTGTACTCTCCTCAGTTTTTAGCCAGGAGTGATTTAGAATTGAAACAAGACATATACTTGAATATATGTGAGTTTTATAAATTCCTATTCTGCCTGTGCTGCGTGCTTCTGAGTTATTCTGGAGGATCTCATGTGTTCTCCACATCCTCAGGTGGCTCTTAGAATCTTATGGAGAGGAGGTGATATAGATGAGAAGACTTTAAATTACAGATTTGAAAACCAGCAACTTTTTCTCGGTTTATTCACCACAAAGATCCTTAGCTGCATGTCAGCCATCAAAGGACATTGTTAGTATGCATTGTTGCAACTCTGTCAGTTCTATCAGCAAAAAACATGGCAGGGCAGGACTTGGATGCTGTCAGGAAGTCCACAGGACTCGAAGAGAATTAATAGATCATGAAGTGCTCCCTAGGCACTGCTTCATATCCTTTTCATAAATATTTTAATCTAAATCCTAAAAACAAAGATTAACTTATAAATTTTGCCTCTTTGAGTTGAAGGCTCTTCCAGAGTCTCACTTTAATGATAGTTATGAACTTTAAAATTTCCAGACAAAATGTCTTCATGGCTGCAAATCTGTTCTGCCAGTGTTGTCAATTTGAGAAGTTCTTCTCTTTCTTCCTGCTTCATCTCTTTCTTCCTCCTTCATTCTCTTATTTTCCCTCTCCCCATTCACTTACACATGCAAACACTGTCAGCCTTCATTCTTGCCAGATTCACTGTGCTAATGTTTTTCTAGTGCCATCTCAGATGAGCACTCCAGTCTCCTCGCCAGCATACAGCCCATCTCTTGCAATTTGGGTTCATAAGTGACCTGTACAGTACACCATCTCCTAAATTAAGCCTTGCTGGTGTCTTGCGCAGAGACACCCAGGTATCCCTGGTTTTACCAAGGTGCATCTGGTGGTGCACCATATAACTAGGTCTGCCACTGTCTTGACTCTATCACCTTACTGGTCAATCTAAGCGAGATACTAGTATCTCAGGTACACCCAGGAAGTGTTGTCTTTCCAATAACTGACTATTTCCCCTTTTGTCTTACAGTTACTGTGCTTATCCTTGTTTTCTGCATTACTAGTTCCCATTTAGCAGCGTTAAAAGCTTTACAGAGATCCAAAGAGATAAGTTCAAATTTATATCAGACTTCTAAAAAGAAGTCAGCGAAGGATGTCATGTATGTCTGGCATGACATCCATGTTTTCTTTTACCCCATTTTCCAAGACTTTAATTCATGCAATCATAGAATATTCTGGGTTGGAAGGAATTCATACGGATCACAGAGTCCAGCTCCTGGTCCTGCACAGGACAGCCCAAGGATCACACCCTGTGCCTGAAAGTGTTTGCCCAAATGCTTCTTGAACTCTGTCAGGCTGGTGCTGTGACCACTTCCCTGGGGAGCCTCTTCCAATGCCCAACCACCCTCTGGGTGAAGAATTTCGTTATAATACCTGACCTAAAACTCTTCTGACACTACTTCCATCCTGTCACTGATCACCAGAGGGAAGAGATTGGTGCCTGCCCCTCCTCTTCCCTTCATGAGGAAGTTGTAGACTGCAATGAGGTCCCCTCTCAGTCTCCTCTTCTCCAGGCTGAACAGACCAGGTGACCTCAGCTGCTCCTCATATGTCAGTGTTCGACACGCAGACACACACACACACACACACACACACACACACACANCACACACACACGCTTTGGTGAGAAGGCATGAACTGTTTATGAAAAGATCTGACTCCACTTTATATAGTATTTCTACAAAGGCCAGGGATTGGGGGAAAAGGTTGACACCTTGGTCAAGACAACTGTCCATCAGCTGTCCATAACTTTAATATAAAGAATGTAAACTACCTTGATTTAAGGAAAACATTGCTTCTGTTTATAACACCCATGCGTGAGGAACAACCGAAGAATTATGAAACTGTGAGAGACAAAGAAGGCTGAAAAAATCAGGGCGACACCTCATACCTTTTCCCCTCAAGATGCTTCATGGTCTTTGTAGCTCTCCTTTGGGCACTCTCTTATAGCTTTGTATACTTCTTACATTGTGGCACTCAGAACTGCCCCCAGCACTGGAGGTGAGGCTGCTGCAGTGCAGAGCAGAGCAGGACAATCCCCTCCCTTGCCTGGCTGGCGATGCTGTCCCTGATGCTCCCCAGGGCAGGGTTGGCCCTCCTGGCTGCCAGGGCACTGCTGACTCATGTTCAACTTGCCACTGACCAGGACCATCAGGTCCCGTTTCACAGTGCTGCTCTCCAGATACTTGTTCCCCAGTCTGTCCTTAAATCCAGGGTTGCCCCATCCTGGGTGCAAAATCCAGCACTTTCTGTTGTTAAACTTAGTGATTGCCCAGTCCCCTAAATTTTCAAGGTTTCTCTGCAGGTTCTCCCTGTCTCTGAGGGAGTCAACAGCTCCTCACAATTTAGTATCATCAGCAAATTTACTTATTATTCCTATGAGTCCTGTGTCCAAGTTGTGTTATTCCTCACTTTAAAATTTCTTCTAAAGCCCTGCATGGTACTATCAGGTTACAGGGATCAACTCACTAGTTTTCTTGTTGTTTTCTTTTTTTTCGCTTCTTTTCAGGGGACTGAGTTTGCTGCTTCTCAGTTATATTGCATCATCTTCGAGTTCATAGAAAAGTGACAAATACTAGCTATCCGACCTAAATTCACATGCTGTTTCTTAGAATGGTTTCCTGATAGAGATTATCTACTTTGCTGAATGTGCTAAATTCCTGGAGGTTTTGTTCCATTCAGTTGTTATTTTTATATCAATGTGATATGGATAATTCCCATTACCTGCCTTTTCTTTTTCAGTATTGTCCTTCTTGAGGAAAAATGATTCTTTTTGCACTGACATCTAGGAATATATTTAATTGCTATGCCAATGCCATTTCATTATAAATCTAACTTTTATTTCCTTTTTGCTATTGTTAATAATCTTTCCAGAATCAACATTACCTTGATTTTTGGTAATCTTTGACTTATACTTCCACTTCCCAGCCTTCAAAACATCATTTTCTTTTTTTGATATGTATTTTCATCCATGCTTTTTAAGTTCCTTGTCTATATGTAAGAACCTGCTCTATGTTGACTGTTCCAGCTAGAGGATAGTTTGCAATGAACTTTCACAGTTTTTGGTTTTGCTTGAAAAACAAATCCAAATACATATTTACTTTTTTTTTTTAATGTTATGTTAAATACTATAGTTTGATGTTATAAAAATGAATTCTGTCTACTCTGTCTGGTTGTGAAATATGCAGTTGTACTTTAAAGATTCTTTTTCTCAGTGGGCAAACATTCAAAACAAAGCAATACCTTTGAATATTCTGAGCTGTTTCCATTTCACTGAAAAGGAATCTAATTCAGAATCTCAGATGTAGCTGTGCAGCAGCTGCCTTTCAGAGGGGCCCTGTGATGAGCTGCTGAAAGGATGTGATTTATTATATTTTTTCATTGCTATACATAGCTATGCACATATTGTAACTGAATAAAAATGCAGTAACAGAATGTACATAGAGTTATTTGAATGTCTATCCATGTGCACGTATAACTGCCTAGTGCACATGCATATATAGGTTAGTATTTATATGCATAGTAGTGCATGGAATGCCAAAAATTTGACCCTAGTTGTCAGAATTGTAACTGTTTCACTTCATGCCTTCCAATTAAGCAGACAGCTATTTTGGGAGACTCTACCTGAGTGTTTGCACAGTTTTTCCACCCCATCCTTTCCCTTGTGTTTTCAGTGCTGACAGAGTGTGCGAAGCACCTGGAGGCAACTCCTCTTCACTCTACTTTCTTCTGGGCAGTCTTCCTCCTGCTGTCTCTGTGGTAACCAGCAACAGGACCTGAGGAAATGGCCTGAAGTTGTGTCAGAGGAGGTTTAGTTTAGCTATTGGAATAAGGTTCTTCATGCAGAGGGTGGTTGGGCACTGGAACAGGCTCCTGGGAGCAGTGGTCGCAGCACCAAGCCTGTTCAAGGTCAAGCAGTGTTTAAGACAGTGCCCTCAGGCCCATGGTGTGACTCTTGGGGATGGTCCTGTGCAGAGCTGGGAGTTGGACTTGATGATCCTTGTGCACCCCTTCCAGCTCAGCTTATTCTGTGATAATGACAGGCAAGGGAATTCAGGATTTGTTAGAGTGCATCAGGCACGTGGGATACGACTTGTCCCTCTTTTCTCCAGAAGATAATCCCAGAGAGAATGGTAATTAACATGGAAGAGGGGAAAGTGCTACTTCAGCAGCTTTCCTACTTGGAGTATTCACAGTATCATATCCTGAGGTGAGTTTACCAGCTTCATAAAACAGAAAGGAAAACACTGACATTTGGACTGGTCTGATGTTGTCCAACTATATTTGTGGTCTTTATGTGGCTGCCTTTATTTTTCACTTTCAAAGAATAAGGGAGATTACGTTTGGTTTAAATGCTGAAGCCCATAAAAATGTTAGCTAGCTGTAGGAAATAATGGTTATGTTTCAAGAACCAGATACGGGGACATTTTTAATTCAGCCTGGATCAGAATCAGATGACAGACAGCTGCAACACTAAGCATCTAAGCATGGTCTTCTCTGCAGATTACATAAACATACAAATGAAACTACCTACTCTACAGACACTCTTAGCATTTAAAGTGCTACAGGAAAATCACATGAGCCTTGATGCTGCAGCAGAATTTGCTGTCAAATCTTTTTGGATACTCAAAGACACTGCAGAGCTCCAACTTCTGCTGCTTGATATTGCTGTTCTTACACTTAGGAATAAAGGTCCCAGTTTCTGTATGTCTGTGTGTTATTCAGTACTGTCTGACTTTGCAGGGAAATGTGAGCAGTTTTAGTGAACACGAACTTCCTTGTTTTCCTTGTGGAAGGAAGTTTCCTTCCATTCCTCTCTTGGACTTTGTGAAACCTGCTCACTGCTTCCCCACTGCCTGATAGGCACCACCAACCAGAATTCATATGCAGTGACCCTTAGAAGTGCTCAAATGTTTGGCACAATTAGGGCATGCTCTTTGGAAATAATGGGATTTTTATTGGTATTTGGATGTATCTGTCAGAAGGCTGCCTTTCATGGGCTGTGAGGCTGCAGTATCTGACAGGGCTTTGGGAATTTAGGCCCTGAGGTGCTTGAGGTTCCACAGCACGCTGCCCAACAGGCCACACAGAGGGCTTGGATTAAATCAGTGCCCTGAAAGGAAGCTGGCAGGCTGGCTCTTTCTCCTCAGCTCTCGCAACACAGGCTCTGCCAGACTGGCCTGCTGGGAGCACATCCCTGCTGAAGCTCAGCAGGAGCAGAAGGGAAACCATCCACCCAAACCATGTCCTCAGGGAACGGGAAGGCAGGAAGGCTCTCCCAGAGTACACAGCCTCTACTGGGAGAGCTGGTTTCCAGATCCCAGCCTGTTCTAGCTGTGGAAGAGGTGAGCAAGAGCCATGTTTCAAGTTTGTTCGGCAGCTCTGTGCCAGAGGCAGAGCAGCAGCACACTCTGTGCTTCAGCCACTGCTGTCAGTGATGTCTGCAGGGCCACGTGGGCATTGTCAGATCAGTGTTTGTGCTGATCACGTTTTGGGCAGAGTGTATTAAATTTGTCATTAAAATGTCACTTTCACACAGGTGACAGAATGAAGGTTATTTTAGGCAAGCTGTGGAGGAACAGTCCTTGGTGATGAGCAAAAATCAAACAGGCAAGCAATAAAGCTTGACACATTTGTGTGAATTTGCCACATGCAGGTCCCACATTCCCTACTCTGCTAACAAGCCCACTTCTGTCTCTGCAGTTCCGCTGCAGCTCATCTTCCACAGAGGGCAGTTCTACCATAGTGGAGGCAGGGAGCTTGGTTTATTTCTGGTGTCGCCCTAATGCCAAGCTAAATTCAATTCCACTGTACACCCACTCTGAGGGAATTCCGGTTCCTTTTTTGGTATTTCAAGGACAAGATCCTTGAATAAAGCTTGACATGGTCATTACCCATTTTGCAGAAGAGGACATCCAGATACTTGCAATGGCATGTTACCATCCCCAGTGTGATGACCCATGAGTGGAAATGCTGCTTCCAGGGGACAAATGAAGACAGTGGGTGGAGTTCTTGGAGAAGCCAAGGGGGCATATCTGTGGAATGGCTAGTGGCAATTAAAAATTGCCTGTACATGGCAGTAGCAGTTTTGTTCAAAATCGTCTCTGAGTGCAAAAGCCTGAACCAGCAGGAATGGTTAGGCATAACAGGATGCCAGTAAGACAAGCAAAACTTACTGCTTTCATGATGGTGTTTTTTTTTAGGACCTGTTAATCCTTTTAAAATTGCAGCATGATCTATATATGTGTATGAGAAGATCTCAACTACTTACAAGTGACAGGGCTTGATCAATAATTATATGTTATTTCTGAAGTATGCTTTACTACTTCTGGGAATTAAATCTGGTGAGATGTTTTTGCAGATTTGAGCTTTGATCAGTATGTTATAAAGATGCATACTTACATCATACATTTGTTTTGCAGCTCCTGGTTGCTAAATCCCCTGTTGCTCCATTCTCCACTTTTTTCTACACCATTGAGAAATCAGGCTTGGTTCTTCAGGGTAAGACCAGAGTATTGTTGTTTTGCCTTTTGAATTAGTATTTTAAGGAGACTGAATGTAGATAAAAACAGCTATTGTTGAAAACGGTGCTGTTTATACTGAATTTAAACCCCACACATTTAAACATTCTTTTTAACAAGGGGAGTGTTCTGCTGAATTCACTGTATTTTCTTGGATTACACTAAATTAGTTCTTGCATATTGTCATGGATGTAGACATGGGCCCTGAAATTATTGTCTGGGGCTCCCTGCTTTCCTCCAATGTGAAGTGGAATGGTTTTGGTAACTTGGGGTCCTATGGGATAGGTTTCTTCAGGAGAAATATACCCATCTATTATTAATAACCTGCTCTAATAAATGGTTCTTCTTTAGCAAATGGCTTGGCATCAGTAAAAATACAGGAAATAAATATCTATTTTTGTGATCCTTTTGATGCTAATGCCCTATGGTCTTAAATTATCCTCAGATTCTCTAGGATATGAAGTGGTATACTGAAAAGCTGGATATTACTACCATGATGACAGGGAACTAGGATTCCTCATGGCTGTGTCCTGGATCATGTGCTTTTAGACACAGCAAAGAGGGAAGTTCAGCTCTTCATTTCTTTTCCCGTTAATCCCAATAAACATCCTTACTTTGTGACAAACATTAATAGATCAATTTTGTTGAGTTGATGTCTTTTGATATGCAGCCTGGCTCCTTATCACTGCATCAGTTTAACAGACTAAATAAAACTAGTCAGTGCCTGTCACTTTCTGTTCAGGGAGGACACTGTGATATGCAGCCAGGGCAATAAGAGATGTGAGTATAGCTGGTTCCCAGTTTCCAGTGATGAAGAATCACTGATCCCCTGAGGCACTATGGACATTTTAAGGGATGTGAACAGTTCTCCTCCTGCTTATGGCACATTTCTCACATTCAAACAGGCTATACCAGACTAATGACATATTTCTATTTCCTAGTGACTCAATATGCTTACATCTAAGGTGATGCAAAATGTCAGAAAACAAAAGAAATGGAAATGTTTTATGATGCATTTTTGCTTCCATTTGATACATCTACATAATTGTAATGGGGGAGGTGTCTATACAGTGTTTACAGCCTTTGGATTCTATTTTCAGTATATTCTTAGATAGCATTTTGGGCACTTGATCTACTTTATTAAGTAACAGTAATTCTAAAAGTCTACAAGAACTAGAAACAATTTTTATTAGTTTAAACTGAGGTTACTTGCAAGAGTTGGTCTTGACGTGTTTTGTTTCGGTATAGGGCAGATGATAAGCTACTTTTCCATCTTGGATATCTTGAGTTACATAGATGTTTCTGGTCATTATTAAAAAAGGCAGACAATTTCCTGCTCTGGCCTCAGGCACTAATGTAGTGAAACTTTGGGAAAGAAAGTTTTCCCATTTCAGAAACAGGGAGCATTTGTTCAGAGACAATCTTAATTTTTTCAGCTCTTTTCTGTGAGCCATGAGTATAGCTTTCCCAGGACTGAACCATACCTTTAAAGAACAAATGGGCCTGGTTACACAAAATGATGATGAAGCAGCATGCTGAGGAGGATATCACTGTATTAAAAGTGTGGCAATTGCTCTTTTCCCTATACCCATATGTTTCTGGGGTGTACATTTAAAACATCGTTTACCATTTTTCTACAAACAGTTTGGATTTCTTAAAGTAATTGATGTCTTGATATCATTCTTTGTGCATTTTGAAAGGCAACTAGAGTATCTTCTCTGTGTGAGCCTTTTATTACTTTCTGACTACATCATTATGTTTCTATGTTAGGTATTTTTCTCTGAGATGAGTAGCAAGGAAGGGCATGGTTCCCCTGATAACATACCCCAGACTCTTTTACAGAGACTTGTAAGCACTTTCACATGAACTATCTCACTGATTTGTAAGAGTAAATATCACATGGTTTCATCCCACATTTCAGTGATCATTATTTCTGTGGAAAGAGGAAGTGAGCAAATCATCAGGAAGTGTCTGGTTTGGATAAGACGCAGAAAGTGGCACCAGCCTGCCTTGTTCAAGAGAGGCTAGAGTTTTTCTGGGAGTTGTACTTGGTGCTTCTTTCCAAAGGGAAGGTGGATGAAAGTAAGATGACAGTAAGGCAACTAGCCATGGGCCAGCCGGTGACTGCTTGAGGGACATCACATAGCGCTGACAAGTGGAATCTGTCCCACAGCCTGATGGCACCGGCAACTCTCCCATTCAGGCTTTGTTGTTTAATTCCCTTGGTGTCAGGAGGTGAGCACATTCAGGGTGGCTGATGGGAACAAGTGGATGGATGTGGGAACTGGTGAGAAGCAGCAGCTGCCTGAAGTGCGCAGGATTTTTTCTTTTTACTCAGGGGGTCCCAACCCGGGACCATTAACCAATAGGCCATAAACAAATTGATATCGGAAAATGTGGCTGGAAGCTCCCTGATTAGTAAGGATGAATGGGGAATGAAAGACAAAGTGAAAGTGTGATTTAACAGTTCCACAAGCAATTTCCATTGCCACCTCTGAGGGATTAGGATGTGTGGAATAGGCAAAAAAAAAAAAAAAAAAAAAAAACGGAAAAANAAAAAAAGGAGAAAAAAAAAGGAGGAGGAGCTCCCTCCCCCTTTGTTCTGTGGGCTGGAGGATAATAAAACGGCAGGAGAGGCAGTGTGGCTAGTTAGGGATTTCACAGACTGCTATTTGATGCAGTTTAAGGAGCCCTTCTGCTATTGTTGCGGTTAAAATGGGAAGCGGAACTGTTCTCCATTTGCAAAAATCTCCAGCGTCCTCAGGAAGAAGGCTGAGAGCAAAAGGCTATTAAGATGGTAATGCTGCCCCATTTGGAGGAGTGTATCAAAATCTTCTTTGTCAATGTAAATTGCTACTCTGTTTCCCTGGTATCTTTGCATTTCATGGCCTCAGTGCAAGCACAGAAATTTTTGGAGGAGACCCTAGTGAAGGCAGAACTGCTTCTCTTTTATTGTCAGATGAGATCTCCAGGCTGCCCATGGGTCCCTTGGAGAAAACTTCTTTGCTTTTATAAACTTGAAGTGTTCAGGGATGAAGAGAATCCATTTATGCACTCACTTTTTAATTCCACCTTCAGACTAGAGAAATGAGATGTGATGATTGAAAGGCAAGATTGGACCGTCAGAAATTTAGCAACAGAAGTCTTCAGCCTTCTCCTTTCATTGCTTGAGATTGCTCTGTGCTATAGAGGGAGTGGACTGCAACTCCAGAAATACCCTCAGTTGCCTTTACATTGCAATGCTATGTCATGTTATGCGCTGCCATGCTGTACAGTGTCATTCTTTGATGAACCTGAATTGTGAGTGCAGAATCCAGTCTGACATCCAGTCTCTGTTTTGTAGAGATCTTAGACAAAGAGGCAGAAACCTGGTTCTAAGCACTGCAAAATATTGTAAGTTTTACTGTCAGCTTGTGTTTGCTGTTCTAAGAACTTGCTGTTGCTTCCCTATTTGAATATACCGGTTGCAATGAATGAAGTTATACTGTTAAAAAGAAGAAAAAAATTAAAAGAGCTCCAGATCTACTTGATTAAGAGTGCAAGTTGTAAGATGATTTTTCTCATTGGCTATATAATTTCTGTTTTGATTGGAAGTTGCTAGCTGGTAATTCTGTTCTGGTATAACAATCAGAAGAAATTCTGAGCTGCTCTTGCCCAGTTGTAGTTTCATTGAAGTTCAATGTAGCACATACTGGGCGCTGAACTAGAAGATGCTTCTTAGCTTTGTGTCACACATATGTGAAAAAGATAGGCTGAATGAAACTGATTTGTAGCTGTATTCTGTGGATGATCATCCATGTCTAGTTTTAAAAGCAGCAGTATAAGTACAAGCTAGCAACAAGCCTAGCTGTTACCTACCAACAGCTCAGCTGTTCGTGGAAGTCTCATTCCATCTTACTTGAGCAAATGCCTTCTGTTACCAAGAGCATGGTGCTGTGAAGAGAGACAGGGACACAGTGGCTGTTTGCCAGCTGAAGAATCTACTGGGACTGAATGCTTTAACTAAGTGATTAACATTCTTCTTCACAGAAAAAACTCAGAGGCGCTGAAAACATAAGGCAAATTATATTAGTGAGCTAGGAAGGACTTGCTTTTGAGTAATGGTATAGTTTCATAGGGTTTAAAGATGGATAGATTTATCAGTTCATCCAAACTGACCTCCTATATATCATACATGTTTCCTTCAGGTACCTGATAGCGTTGTAGCACTGAATCATTTCTCCTAGAAAAGTAATCACCATTATTTGCAGATGTAAAGAAATGTGAGTCCCTGGTTAGCCTTGACAGTGTTTTCAAGTTTTAGCTACCTTGCTGCAAAACCTTTATTTTGTATTTCAGATTAGAATTTGTCTGCCTTCAGCTTTTGGCCTTAGTTCTTGTCATGACCTTCAGTGCTAAAAAAAGCACTGTTGCTGGTAAACAATTGCCATTCTACATGAGTGTACTTGGTGTTATGATTTATCTTGCTATGCTTTACTCTTCCTTTTTGAAAGAAAGGTATAACTGTCTGTAAATTTAACCTCAAAATTTTGTGTGTCTTGCTGTCTGGCTCCCCTCACGACTCAAAGAAAGAATAGAATACCCTGTATTGTCAAAGGGAAGAGTCTGGGGGTTGTGCCACAGGACTGGATAATTAGTCGATTAATCCACCCTTTCTGCTGCCCTCTTTTCCACTGCGCACAACCTGTCTGAACACAAAGGTATTCACCTTGCATGTAATGTGTTATTGAGGCAGGTAACTTATTATATGTAGAAACAAAAAAACGTGGCACTTGGAAGAGAATGTCTTAAGTTTCACAGTAGTAACGGAAAAAGATCTAGTAACAGCTAAATCTAGGGAAACCTTGGTACATTATGTTTTATTTGTCACTAAGGTAATGAAAGAGACTCATTTGGATCTCAAAATAGCATAGGGTCTGGGTTTGTAGTGCAGCATGGCAAACTGTCTCCAAAGTGCTATAACTAATTTCTATGGCTGAAGCAAGTGAAAACATGCCTCGTTTTATTTTGTAAAGAAATAAGTAGTGAGGTAGAAAAGAAATTCTGAAAGAAAGGGCAGCATTATTTGTATTGTATTGTGTGGGTTTGAACAGTGAAAGACAATTATTTACTGCATCAAAAGCTTTTATTCAATTGAAGAACTGTAACTATAAAGTGACCTTTGTCTGGAGCAACATGGATATAATCTGTAAAATGAAGCAGGGTTGTATTTGATGTGTGAATGGGTAGAAGAC
Source organism: Donacobius atricapilla (assembly GCA_013397315.1). NCBI lineage: Eukaryota > Metazoa > Chordata > Aves > Passeriformes > Mimidae > Donacobius > Donacobius atricapilla. Next base: position 303,744 of record WBMY01005014.1, on the reverse strand, counting down.
AGATTAATGGGGATAGAGTTGTGCATTGCTATTGAGATGGTAAAAGATTTGCAGTGCTACTGGTGATTTCCAGCCCTATTGGAGGGATAAAGATGAACTGATCATTGTTAGGATCTCTGTGGGGTGGAACCGTTTTTGCTATATTCCCCACAGGACACTGAAAGTCTCATGCTATTTCTAACAGGTTTGTAATAATGAGAGCAAAGAAGCACTATCAATTTGTAGGTTAAGTCCATCCTGGGAGTAAGGCATGAGGAAAAAGTAAGACTGCCATCATCCCAATGCCTGCAACATCACCTCACAGATACAGCTGACATCAATGAAAATGTCCTTTTGTTCAAGCAGTTTATGGTATTTTGAGGAGTGGGTTACTAAACCTGGCCCAGGAGCAGTGTTTGGTATGGTGAGGGTGTTGTCATTAGAGGGGTTTGTGGGAATTGCTCTACTGCTCTGCAGCAGCACTGCCAAAGCCTTGCTGGAGTAGCCAAACTCCATGGCTGTCAAATGAAGGAGGGCAGAGAAACAGAGTACAGATGCAAAACCAACTATAAATGTTAATGATGAGAAAAGGAAAACATTTTAATGGTGAAGGAAGACTAGAGGCATCTTGGGTTTAGATCCAGTAGAAACCAAATAAACTGTCATTTCAATAAAATTAAACGTTTCTCTCTACTAACATGACCTTTCACATAGTGGTATAGTAGATAGGCAGTAGATTGGTAAAATTTCTGGCAGTACTTTTTCCTGTGGGCTTAACTTGTGAGAGGATATTATGCTGGATAAATCCAGTTTAGCACAATGTTTTGAATTACCTGCTTATTTCTAAAGATGCATGTAAAAATACTGAAGATACAGTACTGCTGTCTTGCACTGAAAGGTAAACATGTCCCTAAATGCTTTACTAGATTGCAACTGAAATGCCAGCATTTAATTTGTCCGAAGTTCTACTAAATGTAATACAAAAAAAAAGCCTAAGTGCAAGCAGTGTGCCAAATCTGTTCTCACTTAACCAAGTGAGAATCAAAACTAATTTCTTTTAACCCAGTGTTGTTAAAACAATGAGCTGAAAAGTGTAAGTCTGTTCCTCTGTTTTCAAGGCTGGCATAAGCTTCCTGGGACAAAATGATCTCACTTCAGAGAAATCTTCTCCTTACCAAGCTATCTGTAATGAATTCCTGATCAAAGTGGGCTGCTCCCCTGGGTTTTCAGCATAGTGCTAAAGCAAATGGCCCTTTTTCCAAAAGGCTTTTAACATAAGGATTGTAATTGTCTGTTAATTAGAAGTAGTGTCTGTGATTTGTGACAAATATTGTTCTGGGAACTGAACATTGTCATGGAAGACCAAGACTTTACTAGTAATTGCCTGGACTGAAAGTAGATGTTACATCTTTCAAGCTACAGATTTGTAAAATAAGGTCAAATGTACCTAAGATGGACTACATGTTCTTAAGTGAACACATGCATAAGTAGGAAGCCAAAAAAATGTCCGTTCAAAAACATGTTTTTCAGCCAGAGTAAAGTCTCATGCTTTTGTGTACAGCTTATGAAAGTAAAAGACAGTTAAGTCTCACTGTGATTTTTTTCTTTTCTCATGTAGGCACAACTAAGTTTCTTTTGCTATCCTCAAAGGTTATGCCTGTACTGGCTTCACCACTAACTTGTTTGGTGAAGCCATCACTGATGTAATTTGATCTTGTGAAAATATAGTTAGCAATAGAGGACTATGACCCAAATTACTTACCCTTGGTAATACATGCAACTTTTCTTCAGCTATAGGAATTTATATATTACTAAAATCTTGTAAAATCCCTGCGTGTACAGCCTGTTTTCCGAAGACAAATGCTGGACACTTTGTTGTTCCCTCTGCTGTGGTGATCTAAGAGTTACCTGCAGTCTAAACTCTGGAAGTCTCCAGAGTGCAATTCTGTGTAGGCAAACACACTTGACTAGCACTTCATCTAAACTAGAAAACTTTGCCTGAGGAGAGGCTTACTATCACAGGGATAATACTTTACAAATAGGGCTTCCACTGCTTTGACCCCAGTGCTGTTTTTCTTTGAAACTTTCTCAGTGTTTCAAGAATTAACACACTCTGAACAGCCTCATGTATCTCTGCATCTAATGTGTCAACTTGCCTTGTCACAGATTTAAATTATCTTCTCATATAATCTTAAATCTATCTTGATAAGATGGAATAGGAATATATAGCACTTTCTTGGAAACAGGCACATGTGATAAACCCTCTCAGCAAACAGTGGTTTACTTCAAATGCTTTTTCTCATTACAGTAATTCCCTAAAATTCATAATATTGGGCTGTTACTGTAAAGTATTTTCTTCGGAGTTCCTTTGAACTTTAGCACTGCTTTTCAATGTTTATGTTGTAATGAAACCAAACCTGGTCCTTTGGCATTCAGTTCTGTGAAGATCCCTGAAAAACTTTTGAGATTAAATTTTAGGGCCACATTGAGTTAAAGAAGCATTTTAGGGACAAGAGAGGCAATAAGGTTAGTCAGCAGTTTGCTAGAGTGTGTTGTGTCAGCCCAGGCTGTTCCTTGGTTTGCCACCTGAATAATCCTAGAGGCAAGGCAGCACAAGCCTGCAGAGGTGAAGAGGAAGCAAAGGCAAATGATGCTACAATTAACAGTTCAACAAAAGATGTTGTTGAAAAGATTTTACTTTATTGTCCACGCAATCTGATTTTCATTTCAACTTCCTAGTTTTTCAACTACAGAAATGTTCACTCATAGAATCCAAATGCTCTGTGAAGGTGTACTTCCCAGAAGCAGCAGATGAGATGTGAAGACTGACGTTTCTAGAAAATGCTGGGGAATATTAGAGTCTGAATAGTCTGAACTGACTGCTCTGTGCTATTGTGGAGACCTCAGCTGAGATATGCCTTACTGTTCAGTGAATAGGCTTAGAATAAACAGGCTGAAATCCAAAGTTGTGAGCACCAAGTGTTGCATTGGTGAAGATGTTATGAGTGAATTTAGGGATGGGATGAGATTGTTTCTTAGTAGCATATATAAATATCACATTCCTCCTTCAGGCTGCATATGCTTGATGAAGGACTTCAGTCTTGAGACATGACAGGTGGGAACTGCATACCACGTCTCTTCTTTTTCTTCAAGCTATATTTGTGCTGTAGGTGAATTACCCAAAACGAGGTATTGGGTAGCCAGGCACATACATTGCAGCTGTGAGTCCTAGCTGTGAGCTAGACCATATCCTGTCTGCATTTGCTGAAGTCCACAGAGGAGCAGAACATCCTGTTTGCTTAGTTTTCTTTTGTCTGCCCCATACCAGCACAGGGAGAATATTACTCTGTATCTTTCCTCTTCTGCTCTGAAATTGGATCACAGCACTCATGATTGTGTTCAATAGCTGGAAATGCTGAGGATATCCGATTGCTGAGGTCTCTTATTTTAAACACCACGTGCCAGGAAAAGTATGTGGGATCCCACCAGCTTAGCACTGGAGGGTGCAGGATGCATCAACAGGAAAACCAAACAAAACATGAAGTGAAATTCATTTGAAAAGGGAAGGGACTCATAAGACCACCAATCAGCAGTGTTTAAACTCTTCATAGCTACACAATAGGCCTTTTATTTTCCGTCAGTTCTTTTCAATTTGCAAACTATCTTAAACTGATTTTTAGAGCTGCAGCTGTCACCAAAGGCAGTGGGACCCGTAGGTGCTCATTACCTTTGAAAATCAAGTCAATGTATTCTAATGTGGTAGTAAAAGCCAAAAACACTAAATCAGGATGGTTAAAGCATAACTTTGATAGTTCTGTTATGTGATCCTGGCTACCTTCATGTTTGATACACAGGCAGGGCCTCACGCAGAGCACACCAGAACTCAGAGGTATGTTGTTTCTTCTTTGCCTTTCAGCCTTCCTTCCCCTGCAGTTCTGCTGCCTTGCTTCAACACTGCAGTCCTTCCAGCTGAGTAACACTGGATAGGACTCTAATAGAGTTTAGCAGAGGTAGCTTTTATTCATCCAGAATACTTTCTTTTCCTTGAGAAACAGGTTTTCTCCCCCTTTTTCTCTCAAATGTGGGTTAGGCTGAACTGGAGAATGAGTGGTCACGCAACTGACTCATAGCCAAGTGGGCTAATTTGGCTAGCAGTGCAAGGTAGCAGCAGCAAGGATGGGCAGCCACCTGAGTCACGGTTTGATTTTCATTTGGAAGACTTGTCATGCCCTAGGAAAGGTTCCTAAGTAATGGATAAAAGTCTGAGCAAGCCCTGATTACTCCAGTGTTGAATGAACTGAATTCCACTGTCACATCTGAGTACAAAGGGAGTGGGGTGTCCCTCAAGCTGGTCCCAGCTGCCTGGTCTCAGGAAGGACACCATTTACTGCTCTGTTTCTTAAGAGCACAGGAAAACTTCATACACAAACTGAATTTGCAAACTCAAGGCCTCTTCTGGCAGAAGGGGTAAGAGAGCTGGCCCACTGAGGGCTGCAGCCAATAGTGTGGCATTAATTTACAGGGAAAGCTCGTTTAACTGGCCTTCTGTTACTGCTTGCCTCAGACTGGAAGCTTTCTCAGTTCGTTGGTGTCCTTTTTTTTTTCTTTCATAGTGCCACATATTGTTGATAAAATAAGGAAACTTGAAAACAGAGGAAGTAGAGGTAATGTTGATCTTGAAACACCAGCAATTGAAAAGACCATTCACAGTTTCCTTTAAAACAAAACCAAAGGGTAAGATAATGCTAACCAGGGCTGGGTGCCCAAGTGAGCATCAGAATGAAGCATCCACTGTTATTGTTCAACTCAGTGTTTGTTCTCCATGTGAACAAAAGGAAGGAAGAGCTCTGCTATCAGGCTGGAGAGGAAGGAGTCTTTGTTGCCCTTGGCTACCTTAACTTTAAATGTGAGGAAGCACAGGGCAGTGCAACATAACCTTTCTGCAGTATTAGATGAGGAAAATTGATAGTTCAGGAGGTTAAGGGCGGACACTGTTTATCTAAAGACTAGGCTTCCCTTTCATGACAGCCCCAAATCAGGTATGTCAGTGCTAGTATTTATTTAGGTCACATGAGGTTTTAAAAACCTGGTTTTAACCCTGGCACTTCTGCTTTGCTGCTTCTCTGCCATCTGATTCTTCCTCTGCATTGTTACTCACCATAGGAGCAGTAAGAAATGCCATTTCCTTATTGAATGTGACAGGCACCCAGTGTCCTGGGTATAAAGTTCAGTCATGCTGCTGAATGTATCTGATAGAGACTAAGTCAGGTTTACTGTACTTTTCTGTTCCTGCTCCACCCGTAGATTTGTCTGCTGAAGTGGCAGAATTCCTTCTGTCCCTCTCCCCATCTATCAAGTCATGAATCATCTATCACTATCAGATTAGTGATAAAGTTTACCATGCTCAGAGCCACTGTTTCAGATTTTCAGATGACTCAGGCAATGATTGTGTCATCAGCTAACCTCAGTTACAATTTAAAGATACCCCTGCAATCATGAAATACTGCTTAGCTTGCCTGTGTGTTAGTCCTACTCTGGCTTTGTCTAGTTCATGTACTATCTGCATACCAAGAGACACTGGAGAAACAAATTTGCATCCCATTAGAGGCAATGCTGTAGTGTTGGGATGTTTGAAAAATGTAGGTATGTATTTTGATTCTGATATACAGAGTTCATTTCTTGTATATGATGCTTTGAAATTTCTGGACAGAAAATAAAAGCAGCCCACAAATACATATCAGCTTTGTCTCCCGTTCAAGGTGCATCCTTGCTTTGATTTCCTGTAAATTCAAGGTTACCATGGTGCATGATGTACAAAATGACACTTCCACACATTTATGTTAGAATCTGTTTCCATAATCCCCAAATCTAATTGTTCTCACAACAGTGTGTTTTGTGAAAGTTCTACCAACATTACTGTAGATGGAGAAAGAACATTAATTAGATAAAATAGCCTTGTTTTGTTTAATGCATGCGATCTGAGGGCTTGGTGATTTGTCAGAGTTAAAGCATTTTGTAAGAATGCAAAGAGGATGGGGAGAATCCCATGACACTACTGAGAGGGTCAAGTGTAAGAAATATTCTTTAAAGTGTCATACTACATCAACTATATACCATTGAAGGCTGGAGAATTAGGGCCAGGCTCAAATTAGATATTTGAGGTATGATCAATTTGTGTGTAAAACCATGCTGGATACCAGAAGAAATAAATACCATATTACATTGTTGGTATTGTGGCTCTGTAAACCCACTAAGTTCAACACACAAAATGGGAAAAACCTCTGTACGCCCTGGGAAATTAAATTAAGAAATAAAATTAATTCAGACCACTCACCAAAGTAGCCTTCTGAAAACAGGTTGGTCTTTATTTCACATGATAGATACAAAAGCTCAGTAAAATGCTGAAAATCCAGATGGGCCAATGAGGGAATGACTCTGCCTGTACTTAGTGTTCCTACATTATAGCATCTTGAAGTGTGGTTCTTTGAAGAAAAAAATTCGAAGATGAGATTTAGCACATTTTAGTCAAGCCACAGCAAGTATACTTAGTTTACAAATACAGATGTTTTGTGTTTGTTTTGTTTTCCTGATTACTAACCCAGAAAGTATTTGTGTCTTAAAAGCTAAAAGGACTTCTTTCTTTCTCACATATCATCATGAGTGGTTTTAATAGAATAAATTGTGTCTTTGCCAGTTTAAACACTTGTCTTCAGTTAGGCCAGTCAAGGTGGCTTATGTATAAAGTTAAAGTTTTTGTACTTGGGTGTTAAAATAAATCTGAAGAGGCATGGAAAAAATAGAATTTACTTAGGTTTTTGGTGAGCCCTTTGCTGAACAGAATTAGAACATTCATTAGTGCGGTTGAAGACAAGAGATGAACTGCTGAGTACTGTCAGGGAACAATTATAAAAGTAGGTGCTGGTTTGATGCATCTGTAATTAGAACTGCCTAGCACTGTGGAAAGGGCTTCTTTTCCCTCTTATGGCTAGAGGGCTTGGCAAAATCTCCTTTGGGATGAAACTAGAGCCTTTATTGGAAAGGCTTCTTGGGTGAAAGACAACCCTATGACTTTCTTTATAGAAACTGTTTTTATGGCCATCCGTATCTATCTATAATAATTTCAACTTGCAGAGGATGTAGAACAATAGGTAGCAGATACAAGAGGATTGGAAGCCTGCTATCAAAGCCGTGCCTGATGGAATTGCTTTTTGTTGGAGCAGTATCTTTGACAGACTTCAGCAGTGGTTTTAATTAAGAGTGAGGGTCCCATTATAATAGATATGAGGGGTGGCAGTGTATAAGGCCATGATCTAAGTGGAACGAAGAGGAGAATCATGGGCAGCAGAGTTCTGTGTTGCACTGCAGCAGTACATGTCTTGCAGGTCATTAGCCTGGAAGGGGTTAGGCTGAGGGGTTACAGCGTTCCCCTTCCCACTGCCTCACCTTTATACCTGTTTGGAAGGGGAAGGCTGATACAATGACACTTAACAGCACAAACCAAAAGACAACACTTTGATACAATGAAATTGGGTGTGATTTCTTCCTTTTCCTTGGATAGAGACTTACTGAATCCTCGACATGAGGAGAGAGGTGCAGTCCTTATGTGCCTCCTGTAATGAGTTTTCTCACCAATGGATTAGACTTGATAACAGAGCAGTTTGCTGTAGGAGAAGGCTTAATCCTGCCTCTAACCAGGTAGAAGCTTGTTATAAAAGAATCCTGCTAAAAAAGAGTAAACCTGTTATAAGGAAGAAATCAAGTGAGCTGGTCTGACAAAAGAAACAGGAATAGATGACACAGTGTTAGTGAAAAACTGTTTTTAAAGAAGCAAAATGGTTTTGTTTCCACAAGCTAGCAAGAGGATTATTAGTTGCTACAGCAGGAGTTAAATGGCATTGGATTCACCAGCCTGGTTGTTTATTTGTAGGGATATGTTCAGTGAACATTTCAAGCACTTCAGGAAGAAAAGAGAGACTGAGGACTTAGCTATGTTTTATTAACATTTTCTGTCCAGTAGAAATCAAACTGAAGAAGACAACAGATAAATCCTGATTTCACTTTATTATTAGTTGTTGAGATATGCATTTATCTGAAGAAATGAGAAACAGATTACACCAGCAAACACATCTGGCCTTAGACCGGCCTTCAAGTCATCCAAAAAGAAGCACAAAATATGGAGTTGTTTACAGCCAGACACTTAAAATCCCACACAGCTGCAGGGGTGAGAGGCAGCAGAATAAACTCTCAAGACAAGCTGACAACAGCTCCACTGCCAGGGTGCCCCTTTTGCAGACTAGACAACAACAGATGAAGAAATCTTGAGAATGACCCAGAGCAGTGCTCATTAGTGAATGAAGCACAGGCAGGAAATGGGACAAGATTCCTTTTGTCATAGTTTTTCACCCAGCTGTCTGCCTGTCCCACAGCCACCCACACGCAATCAAATATAGTCATAGTCAGCCTCCAGAAAAGTTATACAAATAAAACCTCCAGTGATTGCATACAGACTCCTTCCAAGTTACATTTGCCCCATTATCAAGGAATGAAAAATTACTGGGTTTAATGCAGGCACGTTTATCATTGCAATTGAAACTTATTAGGAGGGGTTATATTCAGGTAAATCTGATAGAACCATGGGATTCCTCTTACTGATGTCATCTGGACATCTGTTTCTCTACCTATCTCCTATTTATTATTGATGTACTAGCACTTTTACTACAACTATTTTGTTTCCTTCTTATGGCAAAGCTGGGATTTTTACTTTATACAGGTATAAACTCCCTTGGTTAAACAGGTGTGTGCTATTCCCAAAATGAGAGCATTAATAAGCAGAGAAAAACATTTCTGGACTTCTGAAATGGAATCTGTGGAATCAAATGCTATTTTGAGATTTTTAAGTTATAATGACATTGAGACTCCAGCTTCTTTGGGACCTTGCTTTTGTGAGTACAGCTCACTTAACATCTTGCTCACAGGCTACAAAAAACATTTCGTTTTTCTTATGGATTGAATGTAGGTTTTTAATCTATATTTTTCAGCTGGAGTTAAATAACAGAAGTCTGTTACGGAGAATTCCTTCACTGTTGTTTTTCCAAATGGCAGCCATCCTGTTGCTCTCCACCAGGAGACAACTATCTGTAGGGTCCTGTGAGAAGTTACATTCTACTCCAGTGGTGTTCATTGTGCCTTCCTGTTCGGCTTTGCTGCTCAGCTGCAGTGGCCGTTTTTAAATGAGAGTCTTCTAAATGAAGACTCTGAACATATCAGCACTGAGATTGAGCATCACTAAAAATGAGTGTCACATTTGTAGCCTATAGCAATTATTTTAAAAATTACAGATTTATGCAGTCTTGAGCCATCCAGTGTGTAGAGTTCGAGTGACATTAGGCAGACAGAGAATTCAAGTTGGCGTAAAAAAAATCAGCCCAGCCCCTTCCCACCCAAAATTACGTCAACTCTCTCTAGGGTCAGCACCTCTGTTTAGAAATCCCACTTGAATCAGTGCTTGTGAGTATCATGGCATTCTTTCACACTCTAAAGTATCTACAAGGAGCTAGTCTGAGACCAACTTATTCCACCCTTGCCACCAGAGAGACCTGAGATACGAAGAGATGATAATTGCTAATAAAGTGATTTTATGTTTAATGGGGAGGGGTTGCTGCAAACTATCAGAACAGTCTTTGAGACATCTAGTTTGTTGCTTTTGGAGTCCCATTAATATCACTTCTGTGTTGTTACAATGGTAATGGTAGCTATCAGACATTACTGCATCTCCTCTTACCAGTGTGTCTGGGTGCAGTATCACAAGAGCTTTTAGTTGTGTGTTTTTCTCCCCACATCTCTCATTTCTCATCTTTATTTGAATCACAGTCTTGTTCAGCAGGTCAGCTAATGGAGAGCAGATTTTTTTACTAATTCTGGTTCTTTTTTCCCTTTTCCCTCTATTTATATAACATACAATTTGTAATCTTTTTAAAACCAAAGAAGAGAGAAGTCTTGCGTTCATCTAGATTAATATCAGCTGCAGCCTATTAATGGACTCAGCCCAAGACTGAGACTGTAGGAAACAAAAACACTGGACTAAATTATACTGAACTGGCCTCTGTCTCCTGATGGGGGGATTCATATAGCAAGAGGAAAGGGGAAAAGGGGGGTAAAGGGAGAGGATCTCCATGTGGTTTTAATTCATTTTGATTCTCTTCCTGAAGCTAATTTACCCAACACAAAGGCTCTGTAGTGGGCAGCCAGCTTTTTAGAAGTTTGGCTTTCACTGATAAACAACTCAGTTCCTGTTCTGAAGGTCTGAGATACCTCAGACCTGTGTGTAATCAGCCAAGGTTTCATGTGAGTATTTTGGTACAGGGTATTTCAATTACATATTAGAGTCCTTTCATCATCTGTCAGAGGCTATCCTGAAGACTCTCAGATAATTGATCTAACTCCTCCATTCATTCTGTCCCCAGAAACAGACAGTGAATTGTCTCATTGAGGAATCAGAATAGCAGACACACGGGGCAAAATGAGTCAAGCCAAAAGTGCTTCCACTAGCATGGCACTCACAGAAGGCAGTTCTGAGCTTCTTCTGGGCATAGGAGCTTTTGCCACAGAAGTAGCAATGTACTGTTCTCTGCTCAAGGGAAAATACTCATTGATTCTATTCATCCCCTTTGACATTAAATCTTTTTTATTGCATTCTTAGTCCCATTGCTATGTGTAGTCCTCTAGCAACATGCAAGAAGTTATGTCTTTGCCCTAAAAAGCCAGACAGGGGGTGGAGAAGTGAAGCAAACAGTAAATCATTAGCTGGAAATTACTTGATTAATTATGTTAGGCCCCGACTGTCTTTGGTTACTGTTTTCATGTATTTAGTGACAATAACTTGTAATTTAAACAAAACTAGAAGGCAAATGGGGCAATTAATGAAGGGACTGAGATGGAGGAAGAAGTGGAACTGGGCCTTGGAAGGAAGGGTTGACTTGAGACAATAGCTATGCATGTCGGGCATCCCAGTGCTTCAGTCCCATGTGCAAATATTTGTTCTGGGAAATGAGTATATACATGGCCCAAATCTATCACTGGTTAATAAGCCACAGCAATCAGCTGTTCACTGCTGTATTAAATGTGCCCTAGGAATGAGTAACATCAAAGAAAATACTGTTTTAAGATTGAGGTCAGGGATACCTGGCTTCAACTGCTAATTCTTGCCAGTTTTGTGTAATAATGGACAAAAGAATTTCACCATGTCCTGTTTTAAATCTTCTAATTTACAGAGATGCTGAAATGTTCAGCATTATATGAAGGACACTCCATTTCTACAGTGTTTCATTCTGTATACATATAATCCAGTTACTGTTACAGGAAGGCTTATATATCCTTATCTGGGCATATTTTTCCAAAATGAATTTTGCATTTCCATGGCTTTCCTGCGTTATGAGTCAGTTCAAGCAAAGGTTTAAATACAGGCAGAATCCCTTATGCTTTCTCACATTTATAACAGGTCATCTGGGGGTTGAGCAGGACATGGTTTTTCCATGGGATTCTCCTGTAGTCCTTCCTTCTCCTAAGCACATGCTGTACCTCTCCCATCAGCACCCAGTTCACTTCCTGTGTGCCACAGTGCTCTGAAAACAGGCCAGAGCTGCTGCAAAGCTTTCAGGAATTAGATTGGGTTTTTTCAGAATAAATCAAATCTGAGTTGATGTACTGGAAATCTTCTTAGCATTTCCAGCTTGTATTTCTTCTTTCCAAAACTTAAGGCATGGTGTAGCTGAAATGAGGTGACCTGAAGGTTTTTGGATACTGTAAGGTGTTTCACTTTTTCTCTTGGCCTTCCTCAAATGCTGCTAGAAGCAAATTGGTTTGCTATCCTTTTCAGTTACTTTGTTTTGTTCTTCTGCTTTTATTCTGTCAGTAAGTCTGGTTTTTGTCTAATGCTCAGACAGATCCCTTTCTCTCCTCACCCCAATCTGTTATATATGGATGACTTCAACAGAAGTGGTTAAAACTTTATTCAGAAATAATTGGAAATAGCTGTCTAGGACTTGGCCAGAGATTTGTTTTAAGGCTTGAAGTAACCTAATAGTATTCTGAGAGAGTAAACTTAATTTTGGATGGCTTTGGATGACTTTTGTAAGAAGAAACCTGTTTTTGATATTCTTTGCACACACACACTTAGCCCAACAAAAGCAAAAAGTAAAATGAACAGTTGCATGCTTTTACTATTCCACATGCTTTGAGTGACAGCTAGCAAATCACCAAAGAAATCATTACCCTAGATTGATATAGTAGAAATTTTGTAAGTGATATTGGCTTACAGTAAGCTTCACATGCTAGGATATGCTTCCTCTGTTGACAAAGATACCATATTCATCCCCAACACTTTTAGAAGCAGAGCTGCACTTCTCATTGCCCTAATTTCCACTTTTATGGCATCTGTTCCCATGATTCCCTTTGTCTTGTGAGGTCCAGACCCTGCACAGCCTGTGTCTTTTGGTAGTCTTTTGTTTTTAGCAATTACTAAACAAAGCAGTATTTAACTGTAGCCTTATTTAGCTTGAAAGGAAATGCAATGCTAGAGCAACCAGTTTCAATAGGTTTTAACCCAAGACATAACAAAAAGCCTTAGTCTTCTTTCATTGATTCCAACCTGAAGAAGCCAGGTAGTTCAAACAAAATATTTAGGAGAAGAATGGGGTTCAGTCATTTCAAGGCATCAAGCTATGATATAATTTTGAGAAAACTATTTTAGTGTATTTGTAGACTATAATATATGGGCTATTTATATTACTTACTCTTAGTTCCCAACATAAAAGTTGTCATCACAACCCTAAAGCTAGCAGTGCACTTTTGAAAAACAGAGGAAATATTTGAGAGCACAATATTCAGTTACCATGAAAAAAGTTTTATCTTGATATTCTACTCTGACTCTGTCTAATTTGATCCTTTGCTGTCATGCAAAATGATGTAGTTGGTAAGGTGTTGGTCCTGGAGGTTCCCAGGGGTCTGACACAGCAGATGTGTTATCATCAGGCTGGGCTCTAGCCGCCTGTGCACTGCTAAGGGCCTGCAATATTTGCTCACATTTCACCTGTAGAGAGGAAAAACCTCAACATCTTTTCAGTTTTCAGCTACATAAAGTTCTCTGCATAGAGGAAGAAAATGGAGAGAAGAGAGGGAGAGAGAGACATGCTGCTTTCATGTTCTTCTCATGGTCCTGTAGCTGTCTGCACAAGTATGGGCAGCCACATGTGCCAAGGCACCCAGAGCTCAGTGCTCTTGTGCAGACGAGCACACGTGCACTTACGTGACTCAGACTGTTTCACTCCTCTGCTCTGGTGGCTGTTACAGGACAGGAAGCAGGGCCCATTGGGAGGGTTTATTTTAAGAAGCTGTTGTATGACTTTGGTTCCTTTTGGCAGCAGTGTTCATTGTAAGCATAGAGCTGCTCTCTTGGGGATGCTCTGTGTGAGCTGTGTGGCTGTCGTTGTTTCTCATTTGCCCTGCTGTGCTCTCAACTTAGTGTGGCTTCAGAGTACTCTACTGATGTGTCAGGACAAGCTCCTTGGGTTCCACTTCTCAGATAACCAGGAGTTCACCCCAGCTGCTGTCAAATTGTTCAACTTTCTTTAAAACTATTCCTGCTAGTGTAACAGTCTAACTGTATTTTGCCATGAGACATATATTCTTTGGGGAGCTTCTGCATCTGCGGTAATCTGGGGGAGCTATAGGCAGAAGCTGCTATACAAGGTGTACATGTGCTCATAGTCTGAAACTAGACTTACAAATAAAAGGCAGAAAAATATACATAAGCATCCTGCAATATGATAGGGGTTTTACAGAAATTCCGTTTGGAGGATATTCATAGTCATTGCCATACTTTGCCTGGGATGCTTTTTAATAGTTTCTGAAATGCGATGGCTTTATTGTTTAGAGAGCTCCAAGAAATACAATTGTTCTTAGCTTGGGAGTTTTGCTGCTGGTTTGTCTAGCAGCTGTTGAGGAACAGGCCACGAGTTCTTCTTTATCCCTTCTGCCTGGTGGGTAAATAATGCATTTGGAGTTTTTTAATTTTGCCTTCAGTGTGTTGGGGAACACTGGCATACAGCCTGAAGCAAAATGGTGGAGGAAGAATGAAGTTATTGACTTTGATTGTCATCAGTTTTTATCAAAACTGCTCAGTCTGGTGCATTTTCCGTGAATTGGATATATTGTACATTTCTTTCAAGATTTTCATGCTGGGCAGCACTTACTTTGTGGATCTTTGGTACACTCAGTCTTCCAAGTGATATAGACTTCCCAGCGTAGGTCGAATTCTCTTACACTTTCTGTCTTCTTTTGTGCAGCACTTTCCACAAAAGTATTCCAATAGTATCAGATTATTTGTTTCTCTTCCTGAATTACTAGTTCTAAAAAAATCTTTCTCATACTGTTCAGACAGAAACAGTCTAATCAATAAAAGCAGGAATTGAAAAATAGTTGACTGTTTTAAGTAGAGCTTTGAGAATCTAGTCATGCTGGTTTTCAGAGTCTAGTTAGCATTTTACTTTGATGCTGTATGTCCTGTACCTTCACCCTGTGAAGGGTGAATACAAAAGTAGAATGTTGGTGCTAGTCCAAAACTTTGTTTATCATTTCTTACCTGAATTTCACATAACTGTAAAACTGAGCTTGAGGTTCCACAAGAGAAGTTTTCTTTTGAGTTTTTTTGCTTTGATTTGGGTTGGATATATCTATCCAGAAAATGTCTTGTGGCATATTATTTAGATTTTTGCAGTTTTTTTATCTAGCAGCAAATAGATTTCTGGAAGTTCTGAGCCAGTGGAAGAAAGAGAAATAAGATAGAAGATGGTCATGTAGACAACTTCACATTTGTTCAGAGGGTTGGTCTTCAGATTTTTGCCAAGTTTCATGTTTCTCAGTTCGCTGGCTCTGATGTAATCCACAGTGATTCATCTGCTTCCCTCTGTCTCCCAAGAGGGTGAATCACACTGCATATCTCCAAGATAAACACTGACAGAGGTGTCATTCAGGTAAAGAATGATAAACAAAATACACTAGAAAACCTACTGTCCTGAGGTCAAACCCTTCCATGTAAGTGACAACTAGCAAATACATGGAAATGTCCTTACTGGTTCTAGATTGTCTGTTTTATATTTCCTCTGCCTAGAAAAATATGAGACTGAGAAGCAGACAAGAATAAGTTTCTTTCCTGATATTGAGCACTGTAGCCAGAAAGGTTATTTTCTCCTTCCTGCTAAGTTCCCTGGCATGTGTTTTTTTCCTCAGATATTGCTTGGCAGTATCAGCTGGAAGAGATGGTTCTGTTTGGGATAAAACGTTATTTATTTCCCCCCCATTCCCATTAATTTTTTTCCCTTTTTTTTTTTTTTTTTTTTTTAATACTAGACTAGAAAACTATGTCATTTGAAGAATAAAAATCAATTTTCTATTTCTATATCTGATTTTCTCCCCAACCTTTTATTTACTGATTTGACTGATTTGAAGCCCTTTTTACCTTCCCTCCTTGCTGATAACTAATGGACTTTGTATTAAGCCAGCTTTCCAGTTCACACACCACCATGCCAACAAGAGTGTGTGCAGCTATTCTGTCTGCTTTGGAAGCTTACAGATGCAGGCAGAGCTAGAACAATTCCCATATTGATCCTGCTCTTGTCAGTTAATCCGTCATAAGGCATGGGAATCCTAGCCCTATCCACATCTGCCTGCATAACTGCAGGGGGAAAACCAATTCTCTGAAGCTCTCACCAGGAAACAAGAATGCAAAGAGAAATGGGAGCTTGCTGGGAGAGAGGGCTGTAAGCTGCTGGGCTGGAGGCCTGTGAGATTGCCTACCTGCTCCACCCTTTCTCCCCAGCTCCTTTTCATCCTCCTGCAGGTCAGCAGGATCAGGTTTATGTTAGTGAACCATGAAGCTTATCAAATAAATGTTGCAGCAGCAGGTGTTTGGCTCTCTCCGCAGGCCAAGTCTAACAAGGTTGATATTGTGTCTGTGGCCAAAGTAATGCAGTAATTACTTTTCTGGGCTTGGAACGCCCAAGAGATTTCTGGGAACCAGTTAGAAAAACAAACCTTGCTAAGAGCAGGGGATTTTTAAAAAGGAACAGTGGTGCTCTCTGTGCCAGAAGGAGAGGACGGGCCTTTTGAGTGCAGCATCCAGCATGGTGCCCCATCCACTCATAGACTGCTCATGTTACAGGAGTCTGGAACAGAGGCAAAGTACCCAAGTTTGGCTGCTCACATTGGGATGGGCAGCTTATTTTGGCCCATGATGGCATGTGGAAAGGCAGCTGCTTCCTTTAAAGTCATTAATGTGTACTGTAAGAAGACTGAACCCTGGATTTGGGGGACCTTTGAGTGTTTGCCATTCTATCTATATAATTCAATCTGACTTGCACATTCAGAAGGTGCACAGCATAGCATTCCCACTGCTGTCTGTTTCTTGCTTTGTGCTTTTCCCCTGTAGGCTCTAAACACAGGTGTTGAATTACAGGACCTGATGCAGCCTAATTCCCCTAGAGGAAGCATGAGATCTCATAGCAGAGCTCTGCTGTACCATGCCCCTTTATCTCATGTAGTCCCTCTCAGGCCAGGGAGGAGAAAGTTAAAACAGGTCTGTACAGTGATGACATTTAAAAGCAGCAATCTCCATAATTCTTTTTGAAAGAGTTTTGATCATTTAGGCCAAAGCTTTTTCCCTGTAGCTAATTATTATATGTGATAATGTTACCATAGTGTCATTTAAACCAATTTAAGTAATTGCAAATATGTCCTGAGCTACTGGAAATTTCTTCTGTTGCTGTGTGGTTTTCCAGGACACGAGAATTTGAAAGTGAGAAGAGGAAGAAAGCAAAACCGATTAGACAGCCATAGGGTTGCACATTAGACTAAAACCTGGTATGTTTTAAAAATTACTTTTTTATATAAAGAACCTATAGGAGTCTTGCTACCTATAAATAATTCTATTGGCATTCTTCTCTGCTGTTGAACCAAGCTACAAAGCAATGCCTTTGTAGTGATGAATGAATTTTCCCAAGCTAGGAAAGTTAGCATTTCATTAACGTCTGGCAATGCTTTTCCATTCCTACTGCTTATGTTAAGCTCTATTTTTGCTTATCACTTTGTGTCATGAAGACCTGATGCTTTGGTGGTGGTCCAAAGATACTTACACCATTCACTCAGTGTTCTTCAGTATTTCTTGCTAAACTGTTTTGTTCTTGGAAGGTTGTGCTGGGCACATGGCACCCGAGTGTGCTGTGGGCCCTCTGTGAATGCCATGGCCTGCTTGTCCCCGGTGTTTAATTTTGTACCAGGAATGCCACGCGCTTGGAGGCAGTGCTGTGGGTGGGTGAGACACCTACTTCTTCAAGGTATTCAGTGACTTTCTGTAAACACTGAGTGTAGCAAGTAGTGAAGGACTGCTGTACTAAGACTGCTGGACGGGAAAATAATGGAATTTGCCTCAGCATTATTGTATTAAGGGCAAACCTTGTCTGCTCTTGAAAAATGGCACTAGGGTTCCTTCCACAGCAATTTCCCCATTAAAAATGCAGCACAGATCAGGAAAAAATCAGGCAGGTTATGTATGACCTAAGATGGCCTAGATGGTGCTTAAAGAGCTCTCTACTTTAATCTGGGACACATTTGCATGACACAGACTTTTTTTCACATGGTACTTTGATTTTTTATATACATTGTTGGAATGCTTGTTAAGCATTTGGAAGGACACTTGGATTAGCTTAACTAGGATAGATGTTGTCATCATGTATTCTGTAAACATTCAGGAATGATGTCTGAAAAGTGTCACTTGAAGAAAGCATTGCTACAGGACTTGATCTACCTCTCTATCTGAAGTCTCAGATTCTGAGGGAAGATGAAGGCCTATATACTTATTTTTCTACAAAAAACAAAGACCAGCAATGGCCAACTCTCATAAATCTGTACTGAAGAGAAGTGGATCAGCAGGAAGCCATTCAGGACTGAGCTGTATGGCAATGTTAAAGAGAGCCTGGAGGCATGTTAGGATTGGTGTTGCAGTGCCAGAGCTATGTATGAGAACCTCACACATGCCTTATCAGTGTTCACCTGAGTGTAACCAGACATGAACCAGAATATATTTGCTATTAATATTGCAGCTGTATTTTTTTTCTTTACTTTTGAGATTAGAAGAATGTGCCAGCTGTGTGCATGTGTGTCTTCTGGCAGTGGAGGGATGACAGTGCTTACAGTTTCCATATGAAAGCAAGTGCATGCCTTCTCTAGGCCCAAAACATTTACAAAAGTACTTCATAAAGCTTAAGAAATAATGACAAAGAGGAAAATAAGTGGCAGTGGATTAGACCAAGGTATTTTATGTGCTGTGATGTTTTTGTGTAGTCATCTGGAAAGAAATGGAAGAGATCTTTTGAACATCATTGATTGGAAACAATCTTTATTACCGATCAAGTTCACATTTGTCAAAAAAGATGGTTATTTAAATATTAGGCATCTTTTACTCTCATGGCACAAAACTGATTCAAAGATTTGATCTGATAGATAAACTGTTAAATGGCTTGTTAGATTAGATAAGGGAGTTGGAATGTATTTGATGTTAAAATTATATCCATCCATCCCTACATATGAAATCTCTCCTCATCTATCAACTAGAAGAAGATATTACCTGTGTATAGGAGGTCATCTGCATGTTGTGTAGTTTTCTGAAGGCTGGGGATTGGTTTGGACATTACTTTTGTATTTACTACTTTTCATCTCTAGTGGAAAAAAAAATGTTTGTATTGGCTATACAGAAATTGAAACATGTTGAAGTTTTCAGGTATTGGTAATGGACACCAGAGTTCTCACCTAACAGTCAGTTTACATTATGATCTGAGCTACATCAGAAAGAAGAAAAAAGGACTGCTAACCAACCTAAGAGTTATTTCATTCCATTCTTCGATAGAGCAGATTATTCCTGTCCCATTGATGTACAAGTTGTCAACACAAATGGAACTACACAGACCTCTGCTCTAATAAAAAATACCTAACACTGTCTTTTTTTGTCAGATTCCTGAAACAAGGTAATGATGTGACTTACTTGACAAGGATGCTAAAAGCACATCTACCACTGAAATTAATTCATTCTTTTTTCCTTGATTAAGAAGTTCTGTCACTACATGGTCCAGAATCATCAAACTTATTTTTTCTGTAGCCCATTTCCATTCATGGCTTATGGTCAGAACAGGAGTTTAAATCTCCATAATTAATCTTAAGCCCTTAATACACCATTTCTGACCCAGCAAGGACTTGGATCTCACAGTAACATAGGCAGCAGCAAAGTGATATCAGTCTTCCTGTTTCTTGTCTGAACCTGCCAAGAGCCACCATGGATACATGTCCAACACAATACTGTTGCAGTTGCTGAAGATGCTATCAGTGATTCCATTGAGACTCCTAAAAATCAGAATGAAACAAAGTCTTCTTTCTTTGTTGATCAATTGATCATGAGTTTTTAGTTGTAATTTGGCTTTTCATTATATTTTCTAACCCTATGATGAGTAATGATAAACACTGACAGGTTACTAGCGTGGTATGTGCATGTAATTTGCATTTGGGAGCCAGTCCTGACATGACTGGGAAGTATGCTTAAAGGCTGCCTAAGCAGAATTCGTCTTCTTTTGGGCAGCATTGTATTTTGAGCTTTTAAGCATAATTTGAACACTCAGTGTTGCTTGAAAGACTTGTCATATCCTCCCAAATCTTCTGCATCCTCAGCATGGACAATTATTTTTTTAGTGAGATGCTTTCAATTAAAAAGTAATAAAATCAGCGCTTGAAAAGTTTAGCATGAACTAATTTCAAGTGCTCATATATTCCAAAAAGTGAGTCTGAGGCAATGGTTGGAGGTTCTTACTAAAACATAAAGATATGAACTCTCAAAAGAATCCACTGGGGAGGCTCTCTTGAACAACTGAATTGCTTCTTGTCATCCCCAAGACAACTGGTTACCACTGTGATTACAAATCTCTGGAGATAGTGAGACCATTTTTAGGGAACATATCCAGCAGAAAATACTCAGGCCTTTATAGGTTAGTCTTAGGAATGCACACAAAACCATGTGGTGCTTACTGTGAACAGTGGGAGACTCAGTCTGACTTTGAATTAAAAAAATACAAATAAAATTTAAGAAAGTTCTAACTGGAATGCTGAGAATTTTCCTGTTGATTTTTGAGACTGTGAGCCATCTTATAAATGGTTCAAGCAGTTAATGCTAAAAAAAGTAGTTTTGGGGTCCATTCTATGGGAAATATATGAAGTTTGTAGTTTCAGAAGGAATACCGGTGTGCCTGGAAATCATAGACTCTAATTTTCCATGGTAAGCCATTGAATTTGTCTGTTGTCCTCTATTTCTGAAGTTGTCTTGCTCAAATGTCCTCCTTTGTCTGTTTTTCCGTACATGTATCTTCTCTGTGGTAGTTTCTGAAGAACTGTCAAGAGTATTAAAATATATGTATCTATATATGAATATCTGCATTAGTTAGACTCATTAAAAATTCCTTCTCTTTTTTGGAATAGTGGTCTTAGGCAACTGTTAAGATTCCTGTTTCCCAATCATTTAATACATTGGAAGTTTAATTGAGGGGTATCAAAGAATATATCTTTGGCCAGGGAAAAATAGTTTGGCAAAGAAAAGATAGGAATTTTAGAGAGAGGAGGTTTTTGTAATATGTTTCCATGAGAAAGGACAGAAAGAAAACAAATGCAAAAGAAGACTGAAGGAAAGAAAAGAACCATAAGGCTGAAAAAATTAAAGAACAGTGCCCAAACTGAAAAGCCATTGAGGAGAAAAAATCATCTAAGAAACTCCGAAGGGTGGGGAACGGAAAACTGAAATTAGGAAGGGACTGTAAAAAAACCCTAAAGCTTTGTCCCTGCTGCCAACAAATCTATTTTGCTCAATTTTGGCTAAGCTGGATAAACATTTTTTCTGGCATGTATAGGTGGTTGCCCAAATTTGTTTGTTAGAAGTAGGTTGGAGTGAACCTCCCAAAAATGTTCTTGCCTAGTCTCGTGAATTATGCTAAATCATATTTTTACTTTGAGTCAAAAAAGTTTGGCCCCACAGAGGCCAGCCAAACACCAAAGCAGCTCAGACAGTTGGATTTCACAGCTGTTTTTACATTCTGTGGTTTAAGCTGTGGGGATGTGGCTTAACTGCTACATCCCACCAGGTCTCCGAGGGAAAGAGCACCCCAAGGTAGCATTCTCCAGCTCTGCCAAACATCAGGAACAGCATAAGCAAGGGAGATTCGGCCCTCAATGCTCTTGATGTCTGTAGTATAAAATTACAACAAAATGCCTGCAGAAGGCTGTAACACAGACAAAAGACACACACAGTCAGCATGAATGTGCCTGCTCTACACAGCAGTGTTTGGCTCTGTTTTGTACAGCTGCACTGGGGTTGGAGCTCAAGGTGGGTCAGAATCCTGCTTGAAGAGGGACGAAAAGTGTCTGAATGTTGCCTTTGCCTTCAGTTTCACGAAAGTTTGTTTCTCACTCAGAGTGGCACTGTGTGCTGTGTCTTCCCGAGGGAACCATTGTGAGTGAGGGTCACTAGATGCAGATGTTTGACTGTGACCACCCACCTAAGACCATAGCTACGTTTCAGGTTGTAGTAATGCTGATCTCTCATCTCCTGGTCATCAACAGGTGTCCAAACCAAGGCCAACTTCTGTATCACTTCTGGTACTCATCAAACCCCTCAGTGAGCTGTCTATGGGAGCTAAGTAATCTGCTTTGTACTTGTGCGTTAGCCTTTTGCCACCTTTGCTGCCTGATTTCTTGTGGAGTAAGATGAGCACTAGTGTGAGGAAACAGGTCAGGCTGGGTGAAAGAGAGATGGAGGACATGGAAAGAGAGACAGGGCCATGTCTTCTGTTAACCATTCACAGTAAGAGCAATTTGGCTCTAGTATCAAACCATGTGGACAATGAAGTAAAACTACTTGTTTCAGGACAGCATACCCTCAGCTTCAGGTGCTGCATTGCACTGATGGAAAAGACTAATAGCAGAATCCCAACAAAGCTGTATGTTTCCACTTTTTCCTATGAAATAGGCAACTTCAGGGGTTTTTTTGTAAACTGTGGCGAACCTGTGAGTGTAGGAAAAACTAATAAAATGTGTCCTGGTACAGATCTGTGCCTTGTGGTTGGTTGACTGTACCTACAAGTCTTTCCTGTGGTTGGTACTCAGAAGTCCTCTTTGTGGATTTCACGGAATTTAATAATGGGTAACTTAATAAGCCAGCCAGGGATATTTACAGTCGCTCTCTCCTCTACTTGTTAATCACTTTTCACTGAATTTCTGTAATCTCACTTATGTTTGAGAACCCCTCTCCTTTGTCAGACTTGGCTGAAAAAATTAGAGGGATAAAAACTAGTGGGGTACAGAGTGTGATTGCTAAAGTGTTGTCTGTGTAGAAAACCAGAATAAAAGAGAACCTGATAAACAGAAGGAAAATGACACAACTGTATTGTTTAACTCAAGTGATTGCAAACATGACTTTCTCATTTCTTCCTTCAAGCAATGTCTAATGTCCTACTGCTTCAATTCATCTGAAGGTTGCAACTTGAATATGTTTGTTTTTAGTTGAGCTGAGAAAAGACTGGGCTTGAAAGTGCCAGTCTAACTCTTCTGTCTGTTCCAGCACATGCGGAAGGACTAATAGAGATGTGTTAAACTTTGGCCGTTAGAAATACGGTCTACATCCATGGCCCTTAGGCAGCTTTTAAGGCTCACAGTACTCCATGGGATGTAGGGCGTTAGTTTGGGGCAGCTAGTTAAGGCATCTTCATCCTATTCAGCACCATTTTCTCTGACATGCCTCAATTGAGAGGTAATTGAGGAACAATGGTGGACTGAACCACTCGGCCTGATTTTTCTGACAGTCTGAGTACCTTAAGGTCCTTATGCTGTTACTGGTTGTTTTGTGATAGCATCTGTGACCCCTATTCAGCATCCAAAGCTCCACAATGTAAGCCAGTGTGTACTCCCAAAGAATAAAACGATGGCCCTTGCCCTTGCTGACATTAAATATGGTTTATGGTTCATCCAGCAACTCACTGTCAAACTGAGCACCAAAACTAATGGTCAACAAATTCACAAACCAATTGAAAACAAACAGCAGCTTAAAAAGTCCGCATGGATCGCCATGTAAATGTTGTCCTGTTTTACACTGGAAATATGTCTGACTTCTGTTGGCATGTTGCTAAATTCCTGCAACCAACATCATGTGACAAAAGGGATAACCTAACACCCAAGATTCCTAAGTGCTCATAAATGGGATCACACTTCTTTACAAGCTCTCAGAAATGGAAAATATATTTTTTTAATTGCCATATTGGCAAATAGGAAGGACAGATAGAGAAAACTAAGAACAACCTATTTAGTCGCAGTAAGTGCCCAAAACAAATACCAGTGCTTTATGGCTGCTGCAAAGAATTTGAGCAGTCCATTTTTCTTACAGAGTTATCTAGTCATAAGCTATTCCCAGTAAATGAGCAGTGCCCACCAGTGTTTGCCAACCAAAGAAAAAGAGGGAAAAATCTTTGCGCTTAGGTTGCTGTGGTCCATTTTTGATTTGCAGTAGTTTTGCAAAGCAGCGTTCACAGTCATTTGTCCTGCTTTCAGCAGTGTCCTTGACCATACCCCCTGCCAGTAACAGGACCTTTAAGATCAAGAGAAAGAAACAACTCTTTTTTTTTACCCAACTAGCAGAGGATGTGCTGAGCCAAAATAGAAATAGCAAGGTCAGGTCAGGGCAAGGCCCTGCATTTCATTAGCTAGGCCTGGCTAGGAGTGATTAAATATGTAGAAGAGGCTTTGAATAGATCCAGGGAGAAGGGATGACATTGTGGAATACAGAAAAATCATTCTTTGGTGCTGTCAAATGACTAAATACAGGATAGTACTTAATTAGAGAGATAAAAAGAATTTATTTTAATTATTTTAATTCTGTACAAAAGAGGGGATTTTTTTTTAATTTTCTGTTGAGTGTTTTGAACAGGAGAAGAGGGTCTGAACAAAATGTGTCAGCCTGGCTTAACAGGCTCGAGATATGTGTTGACCAAGCCTGCAGTTCTCATGAATTTTACTTGATGAAGATTCAGTAAAAAGACAAAATTATATTTGGCAGTGAAATCAAGGCTCTGATAAATTTTGGAGGTGCTCTAGTTAGAAACTGAGGACCTTCAGAACACATTGCTCTGTGTCTTTCATCAGACATGTTAGAGAATTGGAAAGACTGGAGCTTTGAAACCAGAAGAAGTACTTTGTTGAGTAGTGCTCTGGCTGCCCAGCTCAAATTTTCTTCTGGGGCTGCCTGACTTTACTGGCATTTTATAGCTGTATGTAATTCTTGTATGACAGTCACATTGTTGCATAGGCACCTAGGCTCTGAATGCCCACAGTTTGTAGTCCTTTTCCATAAAAAAATGCTAGCCCAGCTGGTTGAAGTATGTTTACATTTGTGAGCACCAACAATAATGTCTTCACAAAATTTCTAGGGGTTATTTTTTTAGACCAGTTTACTGGAATATGAATTTCCACTTTATACCTCTTCTGAAAGATTATTCCTGCAGCAGCATAATACTCCTTGGTGTCAAGTTGGAAGGTCAATTCAGAATCAGCTGGGGATTTCTGCATACTCATTTTTGCATGAATGTAACTTAAAACATTGTGAAAGCCTGGATATAGTTGCAGTAGTGCAATCTCTGTGTCTAGACACTAGTGTATTTACAGTAGTATAAAGATACCAGTATCATTTATACTGGTTCTTGTTACCTAAATAGTATATTTTTCCTTCTGGTCCAGTATGTCTTAATTGCCTAAAAAGTGTTTTCTCAGGCAGTGTTGTATCTCCTTTGCTCTATTACAGAAAATAAAAAGCTTATGAAAAATCTTCTGCTTTTCTGAAAGTTATTTGATAGTAGAGCTGACATTAATGGTCAGTTCACTGGCAGAGGTATATAGTTTGATTTATATGTTTTCTTGCTAAGATGTCAGATTGACAGCCCTGGGAACAAAAATCCTCAGCTAATTGCCCAAACATGCAGCGTATTGCAGACTTTGCCAACCTTTCACGGCGATACTATCTTGATCCTTGAGCGTAAGAGCATATCTGAGCCTTCAGAGGGCATTCAGTGCTGAACCCGATAGGGCCTAAGAAGTACTTTTTGTTAGCTCTCTTCATGATTCACGAAGGCAAACAATGACCCTGAGTTTCCTTTGTAAAGCTATTGAACAGCCAGCCTGGCAATAACAGCTCTGAGTCAGAATTAACAAGAGCTACGTTTCAAGCTATGGTAACTTTGTTATGAAAGACTGCAGATCCCACTTTCCATCCCATTCATGAGCACTTGCCCCTGCTCATGTATCTCTCCCTCTTGTTCCGCTACCAGGAATGACCAGTTGTGGGCCTGGAAAGTTTAGATCACATATTCTTGAAGATTTTTAAACTAGCAGTAGTGTAAATTTAGTCTCTGAGGCTTGGTCAGAAGCAGTATTTGTCAATAAATGGTCTCTGAATCAACATGGATGTTCTCAAGTACCCATCATGGCAAGTCCTAACTGCTGACTGTGAAACTTATCATTTTTTCCCTGACCCTTCCTGAATCAGCTCTTTTCCTCCTTTTCAGGTTTTCCCCCTGCTGCTTCTCTCACCCATGACCTTTGCCATTTCCCTTAACCTTCCCTTCATCCACTCCTTTTCCATTTTTCTCTTCTGCTCTTGTCCATTCCAGTCCTCTTGCATGCTCCTATTCCTACTGCTCACCCTTTCCTGCATTCTATTTTTTCCTTCAAACATCCCCACATATTTTTAATTTACTCATCTTTCTACTGCTTCCTATCTCCCTCCCCTTATTGTCACATGGACTAAGCAGCAGTGTTATGACAAGGGGAGTGCTATTAGCAGCACTGCAATTGATCTATTCTGCATCGTTCCTCTGTCTTATCCTCATAGTTTCTTCTTACCAGTTGTCTTGAGGTATTTAATAGATCAAATTTTATTCTTTTTTCTTCCTTTTCATTAGAATTCTGGAGAAAGGAGGACAAGCAATAAGGGTGTGCCTATTTGTCCTTTTCTGTGCATAAGAAGGGGTAGAGGCCCTGCCTTGAAAAACTTGGCTTTTTCTTTCCTTGAGGTTTTCTTCCAGGCCCTTTCCTAAGTGAATGGAGAGGAGTGATTTTCTTGTATCACCGGCATTCTTTTCTTTCACTCCTCCTCTCTGCCCAGTCACGTCCCTAATTAATTGAATTCCCTACTAGACCTTTTGTGAGTCATTTCAATTACCCATTAGTGAAGCAGCCTGGGATTTCTGCTGTGTTTTCACTCATCTTCCTGGAATTTCTCTTCTCCTCCCCCCCCTCCTTCCCCTTTTAGTCACTCTGCTCTGTGAAAAGCATTAGATGGACTTCAGCGCCGAGTGCCTATATTGTTTGCAGACCCAGCTGCATACTTCTACACTCTGCCTCGTGCGTCACAGCTATTCATCTTGTTTTGTACTTGGCTCTGCTGCAGATGCTGTAAATATGGTAATTTTAGATTCCCTGATTGGAAAGGGTTGCAGGGCGGGTCTAAGTGGTAAGAGCACTGTTTGATTTACACTGGTTCATTCTGGTTTCTCAGGGTTTGGGGTTTTACAGATACTGAAATGAAATGTGGTTGTAAAAGCGGTCTTTTTTTTACGGTTAGGAGAAGGATGAAGGTGAGGGTATCTTTGTGTACAGACATGCAAAAGCGCTTTCTCAAACTCTGGGGAGGCTGGAAAGAAAGAAAGCAAAAGCAGGAGGTAACTCCTCAGATTATTATGTAGGATGCCTTCGCACCCAGATACCTGCAAAACATGGATGGACCTGAAAAATGCAAAAATGGAAAAGATCCAAGACAGAGAACTGTGAAAGGCAAATCTGGAAACTGAGAGGAATGCCATCAGTAGTAGTGCTGTTGACTTACGGCAATCCCTGAAGAATAAAATCAATGAGCAGCTTATTTCTAAAAAATCTTTGAAATACTGAATAGGACTGTAACAGGTAACATGCATTATATTTCTGAGGAGAACAAGGCAGTGATAAAGCCGGCTTGCTAAAATTATGATGGATGCAGTGACCGCCTGCAATCTGATGTATGGAGAATTGCATTTCTATTCTGAAATTGAATTTTTACAGCACATGAATCTTTCATGCTTGGGGTAATTCTCAAGCGATACAGAGAGGCAAACAGCATCACTGGGAACCAACCTGCCAGAAGTGCGCCCCACACATCCCAAGTTACAAAAGTAATTTACACTGCTCAAGCTATTATCACACTTTCATATTATTACGATACTTGTCCCTGTGAGGTTAGAGTATTTCATGAGAGAACAGACTTTTGATAATCAGGCTGTTGTGAGAAGGCTCTGTCTCATGACTTCCCAGGGGGAGCTCATTTGTTGGACTGACGGGAAGTGAATTTATGAGGGCTCCCTGCACGTCGGTATTCATAGGTATTTTTTTTTTACTCTGAGCTCTTTATCCAGTCAAAGGACAGAGGAAGGGAACGGTGTGAAAATACCGCTCAGTACAGACACATTAAGATGTTCTTAGGAGACCCACTGGGAATTATTTTACCTTTAATGTCTTCAAATCTTGGCCCCCTGTTAAGCAGTGGTGGATTTCAGAGGTTCATTAGACGATGCTGGAGTTCTGCCACTTCACAGGGTGACGTTACTCAAGTCAAAACTGTAAAAGTGAGAAAGGAGCTAGTGAAGAGTTGCGTATGTGAGCAACTTTCTTTACAGGGCACACAGCAGCAGAGTCTGTAAAATTTTATCTGAAGTTACCAGGTCATGACAACATTTTTTTTAATCTGTCTGTGGTGTTGCTCTATTTTCTTGCACACGTACCATTGCTAGTATCATGTTACGAGGTTTAGTGATTTGGCAGTTCTTACACCTTTTCATTTTTTACATATCCTTTCAGATTAAGTTTTCCTCTGCAGTTAGCCTGGTGAGGACTGCTACCCAGCTTCTGGGCTGAGCAGCAACCTGCTGTCATTTCACCTGACAAGCTGTCCAGTGTGTGCCAGAGGATGCCAACTGTGCCAGGGATACTGACTGAATTGCCCACACCCTGGGCAGCTTTCTGTGCCTTTCCATAGTAACTCCCTTCTTTTCTAAAGAGTCCTCAGTGGGACAGAAGACTTCTGCTTCACTAGACTGAGAAAAGCCATTTGTCACAGCACAGAACTGGCTCCTGTATCCCTGGCAAGACAGCACGTACACTGTAGGTGAAAACCCCATTAGCCCTTCCATGCCAAAGAATATCTAATGTTCTTTTACTTTATGTGTTCCTTTACCTTTACCTACTTTCTCCTCCTGCAATGTTATTAGATTTCTTTATTTGTTTTTTTGCCACTGTGTAACGCCGCTTGGGTCCTACAAAGTACTGCTGTGTTTTGCTCCACAGTTGTTTGCATCTTAGCAGATGAAAACCTGACATGCACTTAAATTATTTAGTTAGTTCAGTTGGTTAGTAAAGGAGCTAAAGAAATTTTAAGTTTATTGTATTCATAAACTCTCTTGGAGTTCTTACAGATAGGTTGGGTATATATGAAAACCACAACCTCCGGAAAATATTGTTTGTTGTGGAGCTACTTTGGACTTCCAGGATTCTGGGCTGTAAAATGCTCTAGAGCTTGATAGATTCCCAGTTATGGGCTATTTTCATTGCTGTATTTTTTTGACAGAGCAGCAAGAAGAACAATGATTTCTCAAACAACTGAACAGTGACTGGGTTTTCTATTTTTACTTCTGTTTTGATACACAAAAACTAGATTTAGAAAATGTCCACTAAATCCCTGTAAAAAGCAAATTATAAAGATCGTTTTAATTCCTCTCGTCTCAGAACTATTCAAGAGACTGGCTCAATCTCTGCACACATATCACGTACTAGTGATCACTCCAGTGTATGCCTATTTATAGTGTTTTTCTTACAACACCTTCTCACTGGACTAATTGTCACTGCTTGTACTCTGGAAAAGGTATGCTGTTTGGAAAAGGAGCATAATGTGTGACATGACAATTACCATGTGCCAACATAGTTTTCAAGGATCATTAGTGGTTATCAAAGTTACAGATACCTAATACCCAGGCTGTGGAAGCACACCTGTAAGATGTAAATATAAAATTAAATATCATCTGCCCAATCTTTTCATTTGCATGCTGGCAGGTTACTTACTGGTTTAGAGAGAGAAATGGTTCTTTGAATGGGACTTGCCGGGAGAAAGGGAGAGGTACCCATGTGTGCAGCCATAAGGTTTCTGATTTGTCTGTGGTCTCTGTGAGTGGTTGGTTACTCAGAGCTGTAGAGCTGAAGACAGGATAGCCCCATGGTAAATGAGTAACTAGGGAGGAAAATTATGTGTTGGGTTCGTAAATTATATCAGAAGACATCAACGAAAAAAGAATTTTTTAAAAAGGGAAGTTCTGGGAAAAAAGTTTCAATGTAATGATGGGGAAGTAAGACCTTACTAGAAGTATTCTTTTTGGAAGATGAAGAAGGGATCAGATTAGGGTAATTGGAGAGATCAGGGTGGGAGAGATGATTTGTACAGACCAAAGATTTAAGCATGATTCTTCAGGTGACCTATTGCCAGGTTTGAGATCAAATTAGGTTGGGTATATTATCAAATTAAATTAGTACATGCATGTAAAATATATATTCAAGAATACTTTGCAGAGCTGGACTCAATACTGTGTTGTACAGAGAATTCTTTACTCTTTCTGACCTTCCTAGCACCTTCCAGGAGCTACTCAGTACTTTGTTTCGTTCCCAAATTAGGTTTGCTTCAGCACTACCCTCATGCCCACTGGCAGCTCTTCCCCTCTCCACGTTGCTCAGTACAGATGGCAGCTTTGAGGGCTTCAGGCTTCATTCACATGCCACTTGGAAGTAACCTGGCATGAGTTACGCAGAGTGAGCCCATTACCAATTCTTGTCCTTGTCCTACCTGTTGCAGCGTTGTCATTTTATGCATGAGAATGGTGGTGAAGTGTGTCTTGCCCAGTGTCCTTAACTGGGTTAGTATTTGAATGTAGGGTAGTCTTTGAGCTGGTTTAATCCAGAATTTCCTAGGTCCCAATTCTGTATCTAATTCTTCTCCAGAACAGATGTTTAATCTGCTTCAGTCCATCTTTTGGGTTCCAAATGACATGTTAAATCACATACATGAAACACAGTCATTTAATAGGGCATGCAGTTTACAGGATGAAAATGGGGAGAAATCTCATTTTTGTTGATTCTCTTACACAGAACTTGTATATTTATTTTTAAAAATAAATTATTAATCAAACTACCCTTTCTTTATCTAAACAGCTGAATGGCAAAGGTCTGGACTAGTCACCCATTGTATTTGATTTTGAAAAGAATTGCCACTTGGAGAGGGTTAGTTTGCATTTCTCTCTTTCTCCATTTTGTTGTGTGGGCTATTACACTTGGCTCCCATGAGATCCCACATCTGGTAAAGGATAGAGTGTGTGACCCTGCTCTCAGCCTCTTCCTTACCTCCAGCCTCCCCCCCATCATCTGAGAAGGTTAAACTAAAAGCACCATGTATTATGGCAAAGGTCCAAGTTTGAAATGTGTCCATTGTATGTGTTCAGTTCAAAAACAACATATCAAGGCGAGTGCAGTCCTTACAAGTAGCACCCCTGGGCCTTCTTTTATTCCAAAGCAGAGATATTTACCCTAGGAAAAGATGGAAGTGATGGGGTAACAGAGTACACATGTTGGGAAAATATGCAGGCAGAGACTGAAGAAAAAATAACATTCTGCCACAAGTAGCTGCCTTGTTCCTCAATATTTTTTTTCCCTTCAGATTAGAACCAGCCATTTCTTGTGCTCTTTCAAGCACCTTCTGTGGTTTCCTGACAGCTGGCTACAGAGGATTGGAATCTGGCTTGAAAAATAGGCCATGGGTCATGTTATTTTCAAGAGGGGAGAAGCTAAAATTCCCATAATGATCAAAATTCACTGGCTTGAGTTTTGTTTGGTTACTGTATTGTAGCACATCAGTGGTGGATATTTTAATGATTAACTTCAGTTGCAAATTAATAATAAAGAACAACTACCGATTAAGCTTTTAGTTTCTCTTCTCTCCGATTTATAATGGCAAGCAGTATTATGTGTGGAGTTGCAGCTTGTCCTTTTTCTCTGAAGTGTGACAGGGAAATGTTCAGCTTCATCAAAGAGTATGCTGGGGTTTTCTGAGAGTAGTTTTTGTTTGTTTTTTTAAGGATATGGTAACACTTGTCTTGCAAAAACTCTTCCATTAACAGAAAGATAAGTCTGAGTAACAGCCTGCAGACTGGTGTTCTTTTTCCCAGCTCTCCTGAGCCTGAATTGAAAATACCAGTACATTCTCAGCTTTATATTCAAGCAGATGGTTTCTGTTAGGAGTTATAAACCTTTCTGGTGTTCTTGTTCTTTTGTGAACAAGTTCTCTTTTTAAAATATTATAAAAAGAGAATACTTGGTTCACAGAAATGGTAATTTACTCAACCTGCATTTTAAGGCTTGAGGCTTCTTCTTAGGAGTACAGTTCACTACTTCTGCAGTCAAAGGGCACAGCCTAAAAAGGTAGTCCTGTTAACTGGGTTTAAGGAAAAAAAGAAAAGAAAGAAGAAGCAGAGCAAGAAATAGAAGAGAAAAAGGTGAGGGGGTGGGGGGCAAGTAGAGAATGTCAACTATCATGCCCTGCTATATGGGAGAGTCAAGAATTCCAGCAGAAGCTGTATTATAGTAGAGCATGAGGAAAGTGAAAGTGTTGATCAACCCCTGACTTTTGAACAGATGGTTAAACCCCAGGCAGTGGCAGAGCATGACTGAGTCGTGTACAGCATCACAAGGAGTCAGCAACTGAAAGAGTGGAGAGCTGGAACCATGTCACCTGACCAGGGCATACCCTGCATCACCAACTCTGCATCCTCCAGAAATGACTTTTCAGAGCATCTTTCTTCTCTCACCTTTAATAATGTGTTACAGTCCCTTCCACAGAAGAACTAGAATGGGGTCAGAGGAGAGTGTTGTCAGCATTGGCCAGTCCATTCATAACACTTCTAGAGACTCATTTAAGGGCAACTCTAACAAGGGTGTTTTTTGTTTTATGAACAGACATTCTCTAAGAACTGGAATAGAAGCCCATGCCATACAGCCCATTCACTGAATAAAGGGGGTTTTGATGGGTAACTGAGATAAAAATAGTCATCAATTCTTACTCCCAGCCAACTCCTTCAAAATGTGAGTAAGCAGCACAGTCTAATGGGTAGAAGGTGGTGTTAGAAACTAGGAGCTCCATTCTAACGTTTGCTTAGCTCTGGACTTGTTGAGGGACAATGGATAACACCAATGAACAGTTTCAGGTGGTAGTTAGCAATATTGAACTGCTTTGTGAAAATGCATGGAATAATTAGTTAGCATCTGCAAAATGTTTTGAAGATAACCAATTTCCATATTTCCGTGCACTGTAGTGGTGGCAGTGCATCATACTGCAGGGTGTAAACTGTTAAATTAACTAAATAGATGAATGTGTCTCATGAGATCCCCTCATTTCCATGCTACAAATGATAGAAACCCACTGGTAACAGATTAAGCTGATTGAATCAATTTTTTCATCATGTCAGTGAGTTTGCACTGATTGACATGAAGCTATGCCCATCTGTAATGATTTTGCTTAGTAGGTCCAATGTCTTTATAAACAACATTTTTAAATAAAAAATTTATCAAGTTGAGAGGGTCTGGTGTCATAACCTATGTCTATTTTCATTAGGGATTTCTGCAGCAGAAGTACAAAAACCATTGTGCAAGTATGTTTTATAGTCTTCGGTTGTAGACTGAGCCCTTTCAGAGGTCTTAATGGTCCTGTAGTTATACCAGAAGCTTCACTTTGCTTCTGCAAGTAGTATTGAGTGCCAAACCAGATTACTCCTACTTTTCACTTGGTTTTGTGTACGAAGGCATTAATGAAAGAATCCTTCTTGGAACAGTTAAATGGTTAGAGGAAGGTAGTGCTATTCATGGTTTTGCTAGGCATAGCCCAGGTACACTTAGGGATTGTTTGCAAACCACAACAAACCACTTTAACTACCTGTAAAGAGCTTTCCCTGTCAGAAAAATGGGTGTAAGAATATTACCACTTTTCAGGATTTGTTGCTCATAAACTGTAATGTTTAATGATCCAAAACACTAGCTAGTCTTATTGTAGCACCTTTTTTTTAAACTCTATTTTTCTTTTTCTGGTATGATTGACTATCATAGCAACAGCCCTGTTTTTCATATGACATATTATACTCACTATTGTTTGAAATTGCCATTAGAACATTTGACAATAGCGTTTTCTTTCCAAATGGACTTGTATTTTTTCCAGCACTGATTTTTTTTTCTTTTCCTTTCCTGTTTATCTAAAATAGCTGAAGGAAAAGGACACATTGCGTCAAGGCTGATAGGACAAGAATTAGACCAACTGTATGTGCTGTTTGCATTCAGGCCCATGAGCACTTCCTTTCTCCTCCCCCATACCCAAACCCAGCTCTGCTCTGTTCTTTGGAGCAGGCAGGATATTAAGATTTAGAAGGCCTCTAGTCTTTGATGTACTGGGAGACCATTGCTCTTTCTCATTTCTTTACAAAGCCCGAGCCTGATAAAAACAGGTGCAGGGATCATGAGGATGGAAAACTTCATATTCCCAGCATTTCAGGTAGTGCATTTGCCCTGAGAGTGATAGTAAAGGAATACAAGGTTTGCTGTGATTTGGTGCTTGGGATTGGTTACAATCTAAAACTTAGTCTGGGCTTACTGCAGAGCCAAATTCTGAATTGATTTAGTCCTACTGCTTATATTTACTCCTACATGGATATAGAAAAAAATGGAGAATTTACCCTTATGGAGTTGAAAAAGATTGGTTAACACGTGGAAGTCCCACTGGTTCAATTTAAATAAGTTTAATAGGTTTATTGGAACTTGTGCCACACCCATGTTCCTCCTCTCTTTAAACTGCATTTCACTAAGTGCTTACACAAGGGTTTGCAAAAGTTTAGGTAAACTGGATATAAACTGTGCATTTACTTAAAGCAGTGTAATTTCCCTATGTAAACAAGAGTGAAGTCAAAACCCATGGACAACCCCCTTCCTCCGGACGCAGCTGGAAGGCATTGCTGAGCTCTGTTACTTACCACAGTCCTCTGTTGGCCCCTGCCAACTGCTCAGCCATGGGCAGGGTTTGTGTGTATGCTCCCCAGTGTGTTTTGGGGTGTAGGGTAAAGGTGCATTAGCTCAAACCACTCATTTAAATTGATGTGATGAATCCTGCCTGGAAGCGCTTGCACGGGTGGCTCTGCCAGCTGCTGGGGAGACAGCAGCCCTGAGCAGGGTGGCAGATAGAGGCAGCCGGAGGGCAGCAGTCTCTCAGACTAGGGCACCTGTATGCAGAGTGAGCATCTCCCCGTCAGCTAATTTCCACACAGGCTGGGGTCCCTTCAACCACCTTAATCACACTTTAACCTTTACTAAAGACTTCACAGTTGATTCAATTTCTGAGTCAAGGAGCATCGACTTCTATCCACCACTGTGCCACTTCTATCTACTGCATTCAAGCTGTCAGACATCAGATTTGTCTACTGTAAATCATTTCAATTTCCCAGTCAGTGCAGAATATTCAAGAGAGCAGGCTTCAGTTCAAAATCCAAAGGGGCTTCACTTGCCATTTCTCTTCAGGGTTTCTTTACTGTCTGTAATTCTAATTGTAGAATGTCTTTGCACAGCTGCTTTTCAGTTTCAGTCCTTGCTCGGTTTGTCATTGTTGACTGAAAGCAGTCTGTTCTCTTTCCACTGTCTTCAGTGGAAGTGCTGAAGGGTCCAGTTACCTCTGTGATAATCAGGGAAGGTCTTGTGTAAGTATCTGAAAAAGTGCTTTAGCATTAAGAAGTGAATGCGTAGGAGGAGCTTCTGTGCTACATTCAGTAGCAACTGAAAAGTGGATCACCGAGTTTCACGGTTCAGCTCCAGAGCAGTTTAAACTGCTCAGTCTGCTGTGCTGACTCATTCAGCTCCCAGCCCCTTCTCCTTCTCTTGCTCTGGCTCTGGCACTTTCCTGACCTGAACAGTTGCACAAACTGGCTGAAAAACGATCCAGGGGGATTTTTTTAGGCCCCTCAACTGAGACTGGCTGAAGGTGCCATGGACTGGCAACTTCAGATAATTGTTCATCAGTTCCTCTAAGCTTTCCCTTTACATAAGACAGCACTGGCTGGTGCTGTTTCCAAGACAGTCTCTGAATTTGGTGGCCTGTGTTTCACAGCTGACTTACAAATGCAATTCTTCATGCAGACAGGACCTTCCATAAAAATGTACTAATATGTAGTCTTAAAACCATTGAAAAGAGAGTCCTAAGTTAGTTGCTGTATAGGCTCTTTAACATCATCAAGAGTTCTGTTTCAGTAGGATAGTATATGTCTCCAGACCTAGATATTTTGCTCTGTAAGATTGGGCCTTCTTTGTCTCTGACAGTCACTAACAGTAAACTAACAGTTTGAAGGCATTTTTCTTTAAGAAGATGTCTCTAGCAAGAGCGGGGGTTAGAATTCTCATTGCCGTAGTCTGTTTCTTTTCCCTCCCAGCAGACAGCAATTGATCACCTTGATTCCCTCCATAAGGGATCCTTACTCCATGTTGACATACAGGACTGCAGAGCAGCATACACATCTAGGATGAGACCTATACTCCCTCTTCTCATCTTTGATCTTTCTGATAAGGGTCAGTGGTCCAATGTGATGTTAACTAGGGAAAACCACCTGAGACCTTTGTCATTGACGTTAGCAGAGAAGTCCCAGAGCGAATGGTCAGAGGCAATACATCATGCCTGTCCTTAGTCTTCCTCTGCCTGAGTGACCATGCAGCATCAGACAGTGGGAAAGCTTGTGCTGCTGCTCATCCCTCATGTGTGTTTTGTAGTTAGATCCCAGCATTCTTTGGGCTTTTTATTTTTAAGCAACACTAATTTGCAGGCAGAACAGAATAAAAAACTTTGATCATGCAATCCTGGTTTGTTATCGCTATGTTTTCTGTATCTATTGAGTAATCTCTGGCGAAGGAGGCTGATAAGGAGTTAATGGATGGCTGTGTTTGTGAGCACAGAAGCACACACCACTACCCCTACAGTACCAGAAAACACCTACAACAAAGTTGCAGACACATGAAAGCCCAGGCAGTGACTCCCAAAGGAAGTACATTGATTAAGACTAGTGCAGAGGTCGGCATGGAATTGCCCCTGTTATCTAGGGAGCAGGAAGCATCTGTGTATATCAATGTGTCCTAAGTGATCTGTTAAGGAGTTTAAGCTCATTTTTGAATGTGTTTGGTCACGTGGACATTTGGAATTGCTGTCACCTTATTGTTGATGGACAGGCAGAGCTAGTCACCCTGT
This sequence comes from Donacobius atricapilla, assembly GCA_013397315.1. Taxonomy (NCBI): domain Eukaryota; kingdom Metazoa; phylum Chordata; class Aves; order Passeriformes; family Mimidae; genus Donacobius; species Donacobius atricapilla. Next base: position 267,257 of record WBMY01005014.1, on the reverse strand, counting down.
GACTGTTGCAGTTGTCTTAGACTTTCCATTATAAAATCCTGTTTTCATCTAATTATAATTTACCATAACATTTGAGCCAAAAAATGCTAATATAAGGGACTTGTTTCTGAATGGTTTTGATAGAGAGTTTCTTCCAAAAGTTTGTATGGAGTTATGAAGAAAGTGGTTTGTTTTACAAGTGATTGAAAGCAATTCTTCTTTTGTAGGAGGCTCTATGGACTCCATTTTTGGGCATGGATTGCACATTATTGATGGATGAATGGGGTATTAGGAGGAAAAAAGGGAAGAAGATTTATTTTCCCATGAAAATTTACCACAAATAGTCATATTCTAGGCATACTCTAGTCCAAGATTGAGTCTATTTTCTTTTGAAATTCCTTTTTCTAACCTTTAAGAACTGTTGAGTCACTGTTAGGCAGTATTAGGACACAGGAAATTAAGATGTGTCCCCAGTTTCACAGTACCCATCTGGGCATCTTGAAGGAACCAGAATGGAAAGCAGCAAGCAGTAGGATCATGGCAGTGATGAGCTGGGAACCTGTGGAAGCAAAAGACTGTGGAAGTAACAGCCACAATGAGGTTTAAAATTGGTGTGGCATAAGAGGAGATCCTTGTAGGAAAGTATAGCTTAAAGGAACTCTCCAGACCTTAAATATATGCTGAGGTTTTTGAATTTTGCTGTATTTCACTGTTGCATAGCAGTTGGCTGACAAGATATTTGCTTCATTTCCCTCTTAACTATAGGGAGAACAGTGTGCTTGCTATTTGTGCATGCAGTTAATGGTATACACCTTAGATCTAAAGCTACCCAAACTCTAGAAATACCAACATTTTTCTCTAATGGAATGCAATTTGACATTTTAAATTAATAAGTATTTGACAACACTAAACCAAAGCCCGATATTTTCGCTTTAGGATTTGATGTCTAATATACCTGAAACTCAGTAAATTTTGAGGCAAAATGCCATGTACAGCAACAAGTCCAAACATTGATGTCTATTCTGTGAAAACATTAAGGGCATTTCATTTATGAATCCTCTGAAGAAATCAGTTCAGTAGTTCTGTCCAGAGCAAGGGGGACTTTTGCTGAACTACAAGGCAAGAATTCTATCTAAATAACAGTTTAAGTTGTAATGATCCCTTTGGTAAAATTTTATCTATTTCTTCACTACAAATGAATTCATGGTAAGGACATCTCTTTTACTTTCTTTCCCTAAGTTTCTTTAAACTTCTGGAGTGCTTTTGAATGTAGCAATCACAGAACTTGCTTCTAAACTCTGGCTGTTTTGAAAATGTACTGTTTTGATATTGGCAGCATTTAAGCCCTTCTCATTTCCTCCTCAAAACTGGAAGCTCCCTCTTGATCTGTGAGGGGTAAGGAGTGGCCTAAATGATAAAATTGTAAGAGACTGTAACATTTATCATGAGATCGAGTTCTGTGAGCATGTAAAATTGTCTTTGGCTTGATTGCATCTTGAAGTTTAACAGAATATACTCAAATAGTTTCTAGTTCTAAGAAGTGTGTAGACCTCAGTTTTACATATGGCCATCTCTCCAAACCACAGGTCACTAAAGAATGTCAGTGTGCTGTTTGGCGAGTTAAAGGAGGGCAGCACTCTGAAAGCAGACTTGTGGTTTTATCCCTGCAGTAAGAAAACTCAAATGTTAGAGAGATTATTTTCTTTCACATGTATTATAATTTATTTTTTTTCCACAGTCTGAAGTAGCAGCACCTGTGTAACCTTATTTAACTGCCTTCACACATTTTTCTTTCCCTCAGCTAATATTCTGCCAAAGTGACAAACTTTCCTCACTTTGAACTGCAGAACACCATGAAAGCCAGCATTTCTCAGCCTTGTCCAATACTGTAAGTCTTCTATGCACTGTTCATTGGGAGCTGTCATTTTATTAATGCTGTAAGAACATGACTGCTCTAAAACAAGAGTATATCTTAAAAGCTGTTACAACCTGCTAAAATTTTTTAAAAAATGAAAGAAAAAAAAAGTTGATGCTTATAAGGATCTACTGTTTGCTTAGGCCTGAGTCTTTCCCAAGAGTGGATCATTCCAGATAACTTGTTGCTGCTCTTTGATTAAGGATTTTTTCTCCAGCAGGAGCTATGAAACATGTATATAAGTTCACCAAGGACAAGGGAGACCTGAAACTTGTCACATATTTAATTTCTACTCTCTGGGACACTACAGAAAAATTATTATAATCACTGTTTGCACCTGAACCAAAGAATCTTGTCTCCATTCCAGTTCATTTTCCACTCACAAGAATCTATCCTTTTCCATCACAACAGTGATGGTAGTTCACAGCAAATGATCTGCCATGTAGGTAAGTGGCATTCAGTTCCTCACTTGCCTCCTTCTGCCATCTGGTGCTATTGCTTTGCTATCTGTTACTTCTTATCCACCCTAACAGAGCTCACTATCCCCTGGAATGGCCTAGAATTGATTTCAAAGAAATGCAGGTCTGTGAAAACATAGGTATAAATCCCAAAGAAGAGGCAATTCATATCTTTTAGTAGTCTACTTTTGAGTCCAAAGTACCTGCTTTCCAGTGACCAAAACGTCTTATTTTTATGGTGAACAGCCTTTTTGTTAAAGGTCTTACTAACATAGGGAATGGAATTTGTTAAAATACTAATTTTATTTCCATACTATCACTTTAAACGTGCCAACTGTATGTTTTCCGGAGAACCAATGAGGCTTGAGATTTTTTTTAATTAAAAGCCAGCAAAGGTGGGCGTTTTATTTTGTTTCCCGTCGAATGCATTTGAAGCACCTCTGTCTCCAGCTGGCTCTGTGAGCAGAGCCAGCCCATCATGATTTCAAGCCCAGTGTGTGCATAGGGGAAAGGGTTTTCACCTGATTGATGACTCTGGAAGTGCTTTGCAGCTCAGAGCGCTGAAGCTGGTAGCACTGGAGTTGTTTAGAAAATAAGAGAGAGAGGAGGTGGATGTGTTTTTCAAAAGCTAGCAATTCTTCTCACTCAAGTACAGTAAATGGCTCATGAACGGTCTCATTTCATCTGTTTGCGGGCACTCTGCTCCATGAAACCCTTTGAAATGGTTGCCAGAGGTTGAAGCTGAGATTGGTTGAACTTTCTTGGTGTCCTGATCACTGGCCTTACCACCATTCCTTCAGGTATGCTGTCAAAAGTTTTGTTACTGGGCCTACCTATCTTTTAGGACTTTGCAAGGGTAGGCCTGAAAATTATTGTTCACCATGTATTGCTCAAAAATGCAAAGCAGTGTGACCTTGAAATATCTTCCACTATCCTTTCCAACTTTACGTAAGATTTACTGCTTTCCAGGCCTCATATTGCTCTAGTTTTTAGCACTGATTTCTTAGGAAATTCCTAGTATCTTATCTCTACCTGATCCATTGCACAATGGCCCCATTGTCATTTCCTTAGGTATGATTTATTGGCCAGAGTGACTTAGCTTGCTTTAGGGCCTTGTGATCCTGCAGTCATCTTTATAGCACCTCTCCAGCGGGAATGCTTCCATCAATATGCTGTAGAGGAAAAGAGGAAACATCTTTGTAAAGGAGTCTGCTCTCAGTCGTCACATATGGGTAGAAGTGAGGTGTACCATGTTCAAGGTTCACAGGTTAGAGGACCAGGGAAGAGGATAGATTGTTAAGCAGAATGTGAAATGGCCCCAGGGTTGCGCTCTGGAGGAGTTGACTACTTTTTGAGAGGGGAGGACAGAACATTCTGAGGAGGACTTAAAAGTACAAATAAGGTAGAGGAAATAGAGAGACTAGAAAGAGGGGAAGGAGACTGAGGGAAGAGCAAAGAAAAAGGTGGGTGTATGTACATACCCTCATGAGGGTATGTATAAAAATGGGGCTGGATATTTGAGACTGTGCTTGTCTGCAGGTTTTCAGGTTCCTGCTTCTCACTAACTCAGATGCTGCATGCATGGCCTGTTTCATGATAGATTAGTGCTTCTGTGTGCAACCATAAAGTGCAGACATGTTTGAAGATGGGCAGGTGGCAAGAGAAATTATCTGAGCTTTATGAAAAGCCAAAAAATTCAGGGAGACAGACGTTTGGTTTCAGTTCTGGGCAGATGCCCAGGTCAAGTCTTATTTTGTCCAAACCACTTCCCCTACCCCTAGGCACGATATTTTCAGAGTGAAAGGACAGGCAAAGCCCAGGGAGATTCCAGAGCGTGGCTTGTTTGCAGCTGGCTGGACATGGAATTCATCAGCAACAAAGCAAGACTCACTCTTCTCCTGTGGATGTGGGGAGAACTTGGATTTGTGCATGCATAACCAGAACAAACCAGTTCTTCCCTGTCTGCTGGGGAGGCTTCAGTTACAGTATCTGAAGCCAGAGATTTCATTTAAGCCTTTTGGACCCATTTGGACTCTGCTGTAGCCTTGCCTGCCTCCTTCCTCTCTCAGCTCCCAGCCAGAAAAAATCCTCCCCCTCACCGCCCTGCCTTTCCAGCACACACAGCACAGAAAGCAAAAACCGACCCAAGCTTGCCTTTGCAGCTGGGACTTATCAGCCAGAACACACACATGTAGGTCATCCATGGGAACTCAGCAGTGTTGGATCAACAAGAGCACTGGGGGGGTGCAGGGCAGCAGGGGGAGCAGGGATGGAATCTATTATTATTATTGTTGTTGTTGTTGTTGTTGTTGTCTGCTTTTTTAGAAAGGAAAAGGAAGAAAGATTACAGCAGCTTTTCTATTAAATGAAAAGATTAGCATGCCGTGGATGCTTTGCAGGGGCGTGATGAGATTTGCAGCAGATGAGTTGGTTGCTAGGCAATGCTAATGAAAAGCAGGCTTTCAAAACTTCTGTGCTGTGTGGGCCCAAAAGTTACCTAGCCTCCCTCCTGCAGTCTCCACTCCCCCCAGCTATCCCTCGCCGGGCCCATGCAACCTCCCAAATGTTTATAAAATCCTCACCGGGAACAAGAAAGATAGGTGCTGGAGTGAGCTTTTGACAACTTGCTCTTCCTGAGCTACCCAGAACACACACGCGCACGCAAGTTTGCTGATTTTCTTTTCCTCCTTAGAAAGGTAAAAAACAAAACCCCACCCCCAAACCAAACCCAAAAATAAAGTAAACCAAGAAAAGGAGAGAAGAAGAAAAGTTCGCAGTGGCTTCCAAAGCAGCTCAGTCTCCGATTTCAGAGTTCAGTCAGAGTTTAGGGCTTGCATGTGTGTGCGTGTGCATGTTGGGGGTAGGTACATGTTTGTTTTCAATTTCTCTCCATGCGTTTTCAAGCTGCGCTCTAGCTCTTCCCCTCCTCCCATCCTACTGCAAGCCTCCTTTCCCTTTCAAGGCCTTCTGACACAATGAGCTTATTTTCCCATGCTCCCTGTGAAAGCTGGGGTATGTGCTTGAAAGCTGCAGCCTCAGAGGACTCTTTTAAATACAGAAATTGAACGTTGCTGAAGTTACAGACAGGGTTTCTGCTATTTTTACAAGTGACCCATGTCTTGCTCCCCTTCTCAGAAGTATCAGAATTCTTAGATACCTTACCATCTGTCTGTCCCAACTGGTTTTTTAAGTAAGTTTAATGTTGGTATGACAGCATTGAAGACTGATGTTTACCGCTTACTGCACATTCTCCTTACTGCTGTGGCTTGTATGCCTCAATCCTAAGGCAAAGTCCTTTCACATGAGCAAAAAAGGATATTTCCATTCTCAGTTCTAGGCTAAAACTGTCAAAGAGGGATCATTTAACAAGAACTAATTCTAAATAATCCCATGGCGTAATATAGAACTGTCATGAAGAAGCAACTGAGCTACATTTCAAAGTTGCTGAGCTATCTTGGGCCTGTATATTGGGCAGGGGAAGCTGCAGAAGCAGAGCCTCACTGCACTGCCCATTTTGAGATTTCACCCATCCCCTGCTCCAGTTTATCACGTTGGATGTAGTCTCCCTTCAATGCCAGTGTTTATTTTTTGTGAATGCTTTTGGGGAGGTAAGAGGTTAGGGTGAATTGGAAACAAAATTTAAAGTTACTGTGCAGAGTGAATATGAGTCTCATATGGTGGTCCCATATAGTCCGGGTTTTACAGTTAATGATCGTGGCTGAGGTCTGCAGGAGTCAGTGGCACTTGGCCTAGTGAAAACAAGAGCCTTTGGGGGCACGTGGGATTGTTTTGTTTTGTTTTGTTTGTTTTAAAGCACACTGGAGCAGCTTTGTTTTGCCTGGACTCTTTCTCACTCATGCCTTTATGAACTGTTAATCAATAAGAAATTCCTTGGGCAGACAGATTTTATGGGGCTGCTGCAGTGACCTCTTTATACCATATTTCAGATGGCAGTGGTCTATATGTTCTTTCTTTTTCATTTTCTTCTTTTTTTCTACCACCAACCTTGTTTTAGTCAGTACAGTGTGGATAGATGATTTATTAGGCCAATGTCCTAATCATATGCGGTCATTGAAAATCTCAAGGCATTCCCTCCAGAAGTTAATCTTTCAGTTATCAGTTAGGGGAATTCAGTAAATTCCTGCTTCCGTAAATTCTCCCACTTTCAATTAAATAAGGATGGCAAATTTCTAAATGCTTGGGAATACAGCCAGCTACTATGTACAGACTGTGGGAAGACTATTCAGGTAACACTCCATTAATTTGAAGTAAGAATTTTGGCCCTGCAGGACATGTTATAGGACGTGTTAGGAAGCGTAGCAAGTGCAAAACTACCATGTGCCCTCCTTCCTTTCCTTTGTCAGGCCAAACAAAATGCCTAGACAGTGCCATGTTTTTGAAACCTGGCTCCAGGCATTCCAAGTTTGTACAGACATGCCTGTGAGGTATTGTTGGCCGTTAGAAAGGCAGACTTGTCGTGTTTTTCCTAAGCTGTTGTGTAGTGCTGTCCATGGGGCTAACTGCTGCCCCCAGCTCTATTTCAGTTGTGGATATAGGCATTCCTTTGTGAAGCTTGGTCCTCTCTACTTTGGTATTTTCTAGATTAAAAAGTGATATACAGATTGAAAATAGGGGCATCTCTGAAAAAAAAAATTATCTGATGTTCTATTACCCTGAAATCAAACCCCTGCACGTGCCTTTCCCACAGGGATTTCCTCCTACCAGAGGCACACACTGTCTGGAGTCACTGCCTATACAGCATGTCTTAGTAAGTTACCAAAGTGCTACAAAAATACTTTGTTTAACAATGTTAACAGAATTACATAATAAATGTAAAAGATGGTCACCTTTCATTCACACGTGACTGCATTTTTTGCTTTTACACTAGCAACTATCAATTTTGACCAGTCACATCTTTCCAAAATGCTGGTCATTAAGGAGCACATTCGATGGTCACCTCTCTGACCACTGTGCATGCTGTATCTTGTATTCACATATGCAAGAATTCATAAAGAAAGTGCTAACCCTTTCAAGAAAAAGGAGCCAGACTATGTGATTTACCTGCATTACTTGTAGGAGATCAAGTTGGGATAAATCAGGTCAAACATTTTATCCTTTAGGCTTCAAGGTGTTTGATTTGTTTAAAGAGTAGCTGACACTTTTCAAATGCCTGGCTGAAAGCACTCCTGATAGCAAACCTTCCCTCACAAGGCTCAGTGGACTTTCTAGAGAGTAAGACAGGGTGCATAAAATATTTGGTGGTAAGTACTAGCAGACCTACACAAGCAGAGCAGTATTTGCAGATCAAGAGATAGCAAAACATACAATTTTTCCCTAAAGAAATGCTATGTCACTGAAATTTGCTTTGGATTTCTGGTTCTATGACTGCCACTACCATCCCTACTGATTGTTTGGAGAAGGTCCTCTGCAGATTCACGTACACTCAATTGATCATGAATGAAACTAAGAGCAGTTATTAATCTTACTGCCTGGTTGCACTCTAAACCGCCTTCTAATCCTGCCTCTGTTCTCTTAGACAAAGAATGCAGTGAGATGAAGGCAGGATCAATGCCAGCATGGAGCTGCCCTTTTTAGTAGTTGTCGTGGCAGGGTTTTATACATCAGCAACAGTGAGTAGTTCCCAGTGTACTGGGGAAGAAGGGAGGGAAGATGAATTAAAAGGGTCAGATGTTGTGCTCCTGAAGGGATGGCAAAGTCCCATCCTGACTCTTGGTCTCTGATGAATTTTTCAGTTCCTTGTATTTAATGACTGACCTAACGAGACATTACAGCCCTACAGCCCTTTGGAGATCCATGAAGAGCTCAACACAAGCTAAGAAAGGGTGCATTGTGTCTTTGATCCAATGGGCAGTATTTCACAGGCTGGCAGATTTAATAAAATCTCAGAGGAACCTCAGCTCATTTTTTAAGAGGCTTAACATTGAGTTAAAAGTTCTCTTTACCCCTGCATTGTTGGTGACCATTCCCTTCTTGTGTGCTGCCAGAGGACCTGCAGGGAACTGGGGCTTCATGAGACCAGATTGGATGTGGGCAGCTGGTTGAGACTGGTTAGAAATCTGCAGGAGCAATAGCGGGATGCAAGATGCTTTCTTAGCCTTTTTGTTTCTCAGTCTTTGAAGTCATCCAGTGCCTCACATGCAGTGTGACAACTTTGCTCCACACCTGAAAGGAAAGCCAAGCTACTAATAAGGCCTTTTGATCAGTAATTTTGAGCTGCATGACATGAAAAACTGTGATACCACTACTTCTAGTAATATTATGTGTCCCACCATTAACAGTTATCCAGCTGACATCAGAACTAGAAATATGAACAAGTTCACTTTCACAAAATGTTTATGGACATAGCCAGAAAGCAAGTATGAAGGTGGAGAATGTCTTACAGACTGATAAATGGATCTTTGGAGCTCTAGATAGTTCAGTGTTCAAAGCTGCTCATCTAATGAAAAAAAAGCAAAAGGTGAGGAAGAAGAGCAGAGAGCCAGGTAAGCTGGAAGAGATTCCTTGAGCAGCAAGCTTTCTTTGATGTTCAGTGGTGAGAACTTGGGAACTTTTGCACCAGGAAGCAAATCACACTCTGCCATTTTGGAGTGCAGATCTAGAGTAGGTCAAAATCTGAAAACTGATGAATACTGAAAACTGCAGAGCTTGTTTTTGAACATCTGAACACTTTAACCACTACTCTGCTCATTTCTGTTTCTGTTATGGAGGTGCTGGTTGTGGACTGCATGGGTAATTTCACAGCAAGAGTTCCAGTCCAAGTTCCATATATTGATCCTTCAGTCTAAATTCGTATAGAACAACTATTGCTAGGAAAATGTAAGTGATTGGTTTAAGAGGGCAAAAAGATTCTGCTTAGATTTTCAAAAGTGCTGGGTAAATAATTCAAAGTACCAAGCACTCAAATACTACCCTTTTTTGAGAAATGAAATATAGGTTGTATGGTGTTTCAGTCACCACTAACTCTAAAGTAGAATCCTTTGCAAACTCAGAAATTCACTGCTAGGTTACTGCTCACTCCCATGGATATGGCAGACTGCTGGAGTTTTGCATTTGCAGCAAAAATGGAATCTCCACCTAAGGACCAGTAGTTAAAACTTTTATTGTCATTGACTGAAGTTTGGCCTTCTTTCTGGGTCAATAAATGTTCACATTCTGTAAGAAGCTTTAACATAAGCAATTAGTCAAAATTGGCACCTGAAATGATTAGAGATGGGAAAGAGAATGCTCCAAACCCTGCTTTATAAGAATTTTTGCCAATGTGTACATCTCCTGTAAAATAGCAGTTGAGGCCCCCAATTATTGGTCCTTATAAAATCCAGCAGAACCATGTTCCCTTCCTGTTGGCAGATGCAGATCCTGCAGAGATGAACAAAATAGAGTCTCCACAGAGATTTTTAAGATAACTTCTTTCTTGAGAGAAGACAGCTAAGGGGGACAAATGCTTTCAGAAAGAAGAAATTGCTGTTTGGAACTGGTATGTCTAGGGGCACTGTTGAATATCAATAGAAAACAAAGTTAAATTAACTATCGCAAAGGAAGAGGCAGTCATGTAAAAGGCAGAGATGATTTATGAGATTTTGCAATAGCCTCCCAAGGGGAGCAAGGCCTTTTGCTTGAGACATTTAAAATTAGGCTGGACAGAGCAATGGAAATTCAGTGTATGAGCACCCCATGGGACAGAGTGGATAAGCCACTGGGTCTCCCTTTGCATGTTCCCTTACTCTTTTGTAACTCTTCCTGAATACCTCCATTCCAAATAATAATTTGTTTTCCCCAGATGCCCATCCTAGTTCTCTGTTCCTCCCCTTTAAGAAAGGAGCTGTGTTTGATTCATGGTGTCAGCTATCTTCCAAGCTCTGATCCAGTCCCAGGGGTGGGAGCTCATGGGACTGATGAGGGCAGGAGTGATCAACTGCAGACTTTCCTGTTGCTGAGCTTGCTGCAGGCTTGACCGTTTTTAAGACCTCAACAGATGTTTTTGCTTAGAAACTATTGGCATCTTTATAGGCTGTTTTTTCCATACTTTCCTCCCGGCCCATGTCCAAGCAGCAATGAATTATATAAGACTACATTCTAGCCTCTTCTTTATTATTATTTCTGTAGATGCATCTCTAAGAAGTACATCTACAGTTCTCTCTACCTGATTTTAGATGTGTCAGCTTTCTCTTTGACCAAAACACCCAGCTACTCTTAAAAACACATATGTGCCTTTTCGTCATCTTCCAGGTGCAGATGCCAAAAATACAAACACTACAATCCTAACTCGTGGCTTCAGATTTAAGATGTCTGTCACTGTTCATACTGGGATTTTAATCAATATGCCTTTTACTTAAAAGTTAACCCCTTGCTGTGGAGCTGCCTGTATTTGTCTCTTACTGCTGGTACTTAGCAAACAGTAATTAATAATAAGTAATGGAAGGAAATTTAGAAACTGCTGCTGGAGCTCAAGATGGCTCCAAGCATTGTCCCTGCCTGGTTTACTGGTTTAGTTGTCGGTTATTAGAAATGACCACATTTCAGACAGTCTTGAGCAGAATGAAAGCACTGAGCTGGTTTATTTGCACTGTTGATAAGCACTTGTAATCCTGCAAAATACAGGGTGTAATGTGTGCAGGACACCTTATGCAGTCTGGGTAGTCTTAACCCTTTACCATTGTACAGCAAAACTTCAAAGCTTAAGACTGGCGGCTAGATTAAGTTTCTTTAAAAGATGATGTAAGTAGTATGTGCAAGACCACATGGAGATTACTTTAACTCAGCAGACAGAGAAATTTTCTGTGTTGGAAAAATTGGCAGAGTACTACTTAATTTCAGATGTACTATAGTAGCAGAAATGAACTGTTTCCTTCTTTGGGAACACACAGCTAGAAGGAGACAGAGTACTTTAGCCAGTGTGCCACAGCCAAATGTGGGATTTTCATGCAGGCCTATGTTTAGTTATTGCAGCAAAGGGTTGCTGTAAATCCTCTTGATGTGCTTAGCGACTGAATTCCAACTGGAAGAAAAGCACATCTTTTACAGTGTTATACTCTCAATGTTCACCGCCTCAAACTCTTTCTGTCATTGTGCTGCTCTGGCAAGGCATAATGCCATTGCAAGTGGTCCTCTTGGCATTTTACCCTTTCAGCAATCTAGTGGTGCTGTACTCAAAGCAAAGTACTCAAAGTACTCAAAGTTATTGAGTTATTGAGTAGAGGACTTCCTTTTATTTGCAGTATATGTACACTTCTCGAGTAACAGCCAAGCAGTTACATGTTGTCCTACCCAGGTGCCTCTGCACTGGTTTTGCAGGACCCTGAGGGCTAAAAAAAGACTCGGTCCTGTCTTGATACCTTGTCTGGGACTGCCCAGCAAGAGAGTCAGTGGTACTGGTGGATGTGATGTGGCTTTGGATCACGAAGACAAGCAGGACTGAGTGTCCAGCCACTGGAGTCTCACTTTAAAGAGAGAAGAGCGCAGTATTGTCAGTGCACACACTGGATGTGCCTCAGCTGGCCCATGTGGCCTGGGCTCACAAAAGCCCTCACTGAAGTACCCTGCATTTTTCCTCCTGAAAGTAAAGTGCTGAATCTCATGTGGTGAGAACTGAAACATATACAGTAGGAGAACATGAGTTAAATTGCCCCATCTTTTTCTGACTTTCAGTAGAAAACCATACAATAAGGATTGTGAGGTCAACCAGTTTGGCATCTTTTTTCAGTAATTGCATTTGTGTGAGAATTGCATAGAGCAGGCATTATGGTAAACAAGGAATTTTTTAAAGCATTAAAATATTTAATGAATGGAAGATAAAGCATTGTTGATGGGAGCAGGTATTTCCCTGGATATGAACAGGGACTGCCATTGCAATTGTCAACATTTTTTTGACTACTGTAAAGAAGACACAAGCTCTGTGCCCTAATGTTCAGAGAGCTTGACATTGCACAGCCTTCTTTGTTACACATCCTTACTGCTGCCTGGTTTTGTTGCTACCGTTAAGACTTAGTGCTCTACTGGTGAAGAGTCACCACAAACTGCAGACACAAGATCTAAACTCAAGAATTCCTGCGCTTGCTCCTTTAGACCATGCTGTTTTCCTTAGGAGTGTTTAATACACTTCAGGATCCAGGAGACCTATGAGCCAAGCTTTGAGCCATTATCCACTAACAAAAATCTGTAATAATAGCAAATGGAGCATGTAAGCTGCCTTGCCAAGGAACTTGATGCTCTCTTTTCTCAGAGGTCTCTGTGCTGAAGGTCTCCCTAGATGTCTCCCTTTTAAATATGAAATCTCTTAGCTCCCCAGAGCCTATGGCTGACACCCTGGCTAATGGCTTTTTGCCAGTCCTGTTTTGTATGTTATATTGTTGCCTGACACTGCATTTTTACAGTTTTGTTTCTCATGGTCTTAGAAGTGGCCATTTTAATTTCAATAAATATGTCTCTTTGCCCAGTACACAGTATTCTCCTGGCAGCTTGGTGCTCACAGACTATAGGGAGCTGTAAACAACACTGTTTATACTTTCTGCTGATACCAGAACATTAGCATATAAATAGGGGAGAGATTTAAACAGGCTAAAACAACTCCAGCCTGGCCTATTGGGAAGGGCTGACAATCTGCTTTTCACTCTCCTTGCCAAGGATGTCAACTTTTCTGTGGGACTATCGAAAGAATGAAGGGCTTAAAGAGATGGGAAGCTTTTATCTGACAAAAGAAAGGTCGATGAGCCTTAGAAATGCAGAAATACACTGAATAACAGTCTGCCTGTTGGGATTTCCTTGTAAGCCCTGTTGGTGTTAGTGTGGGCATGTGGAGGGAGGGGAATTACTTAAAAATCACAGAGCTGTTGGATAAGAGCTGCCTTTAAATGGAACTTGCAGCAAAGTGCTAAAAATATGATAATTACACCTGCAATGAGCATATATTGCTTTAGAAAAATTTCATTTACCCTAAAGAAACATATCACGTGGTCTTTACATTTTTTAGCTGCAGAGTATTTTAGAAACATGGTACAGCCAAATACTAAATCAAATAACCTCACATATCTTATCTATCTACTGAATTATTAAAATTCCAATTACCTTTGCCACCAGTGAGAGATAGGCATGAATGCTGCAGTAACCATCACATTGCTTGAGTCCTTTTTTCATGTAGTTGAAGTTTGATTTTATTTTTTGTCATAGAATGTGTAAAGCAGGATTAACAGGAACATAGATACAAGGGAGAAAAGAGGTTCTCAATTAACAAACAGTCCGTTGGAAACCAGAGTTCAAGACAAGGAAAAAAACAGCCAGAGATTATATTTCCAGGTGAGAAAGAGGTACTGTGGGATTGTAAAGAATGCTGTCACATGAAGAGTGGGGTTGAAACTGTGAAACAGAACTTAACTGTGTTGGAATTTGTTGTGGGCTTTGCAGAAGTGCCCCAGTGGCCTGTAGACCTTTGGACAGACTTCCATTTCAGGGCTGGACAGCTTTGTGTGGAGCAGCCACTTGTCTCATTTTCCTTCTCACTGCTGGAAGGGGGAATGTTTGTGATGCTAATTTTCCTCTTTAGAAGCAATGAAATTTTGTGTCAAAACATGCAATTCCCATGGTTGTTTTGTGCTTTCACCTTTCTGCTGCCTCTAGAAAAAAGAGTGGTTTCAAAGTTACATTCCCAAAACTGGTAGCAACACTGTGATTTGCACAGTGTTTACTATGCAAAAGTTGCTGTAGGAATGTCCTGCATAGCCACCATAAATATGGCATAAATATGGTGAGTGGGGTACATGAAAAAGTGGAGGAGATGGAAACTGAAATGGCTTCTATTCTAGACCTCTTCTAGAGCTCTCCATCAGCTGCACCTGCATTTGGTCTTTCCAGTGGTTTGACTCAAGTTCCTGGAATAACTGGCAGTGGTCATAAAACACAAGTCAAAAGGCACTTCTCAAATCAAACTGCAGTGCATGCACAAGCTCGTGCCTGTACAGTCAGGAGCTAATGCAAGCAGGGAACAAGCCTATTCCTTGCTTGGGGTGCAAGTTGCCAGTGGTAAACCACTGCCTTTGTGGGTAAGCATGACAACTGCACACTGCTTGGGGTGCTTCCATGAGAAAAGGAGACGTTTCTGTGCTGGGGGACAGTGGGTGTCCCAGAAGGGGAGAGACATTAGGATGGAGGACTGCAGAAGACTCTTGTATTTCAGAAAAGGCCTTGATCACAAAGCCACCATATTCTCCCGCAGGATTAGTTGCCCTTAGATTAACCCCATTAACAGTAATTATAAAGTCTGACACATTTCTCTGTCATTATCTCTTACTGTATTATGTCGTAGGGTTTCTTCCCCCTGCTTCTGTCTTTTTATCTGTCTGTTGGATTAGAGACCAGAGTTTTGCACTATGTTACCTCTCAAGCTTTTTTCCTCCAATGTAAACTGGCCAGGTTTAGTGCAGGATACATTGCAGTGATCAGAGTTTAGTATCTCACTTTTCTCAGGCAAATGTGAGATGAAAGGGACAGCTAGTTGTTGTTCAGATAGTAGCCTTAATACCACTGGGGGTAAAACTGTGCTTTGTCTTGAGGCTGGAATTCCAGTCCCATGGTTTTTATCAATCTTTATTGAGTGTGGGCCTGGAAAAATGTTCTCCATCTTATGGAATTTCTGTGTCTCTGTTGGGAAGAAGATGGCTAGAGCTGAACTGTCCTGGTGATTTGAGGGAAAGATTAATTAAGTACCAAGAGTCTTGTGTTCAAGGCAGAGTGGTCAACCAAAGACTTAACAGAGGAGAGGAGCTAGAAAGTGCATATACACAAATTTATTTTGTTTAAAGGATGTTGTATCCGAATGTCAGAGGAAGAATTCTGTTCCAACCTGGCAAATGTGAAAACTGTGCTGAGATGCTCTTAGCTACTGCGTATCTGCAGCAGAGAAACCAGAGTGAAACAAGAATTGTGGCATTGGGACTAAGTGCGCTCCTTGATCATGCAGTCCCCGTGCTGGATTTAAAGTATCACAGTGGACATTCTTTTTTCTTGTGCCTAAAGATCAAGAAGCAGAGGGAAACCGGGGTAATGCTGTAGTCATTAAAAGCCCAAGATAAAGAGATGATACCTGGAGCTGAGCTATATTAAATGTCACCTCCTGCGCCATAAACTCAGTTTATGTTATATGTGACAAGATAAGCCGAAGTTTCCCCTTCCTCAGTTTGATTGCCACTTGTGACCAAGGCAGTCCCATTTGTTCTCCCTATTAAAAAAAAAAAAAAAAAGACAGGCCGTGTTGTATATACTCCTCTCACCAGAGGGCAATGAAGTCAAATCTGTTAGTATCGGCCAGTCTGGCATTACATAAGCAATGCCCCCTCTGTGCTGAAACCCAAGAACACCACCTGACTAGGCAATAGTATTTGAATAGAAAGGTGGCACTGGGTCAGGGTGACTCCAGCACAACAGGTGGCACACAGATAAGCAGGCTGCCCCAATTGTCCGCAAAACAGCATGGGATACCAGTGGGAGGACTTGGCAACAGTCACTGCAGGAGTAACTGGCATTCACACCTACTTTGTGGCAGATAAACTTATCTGCATCTCAGTAAATCTGCTTCCAAAGTGCCTTTAATAGCCTGCATTAATAAGCCAGATGCATTGCAAAAACAATGGGGTTTGGTGGCAAGACACTTCCATTCCAAGCAATTGAATTCAACCTGAAGCACAGTTCAAGTGCAGAAAAGCAGTGAAGGATAGAAGGCCTGCAGGAAGCCAAATGGGAAGAGAGTAGAGCATGAGCTGCTGCATGTCCTTGGAGTATTTTAAAAAGGGTTGATGTGAACTGATCGAATCAAAAGTGAATGGGAGAGGTTAACGAATGCAAAGAACTGCATTTGTAATGTCTTCGTTTTTCTATTACCTTTCCTTATTCTCTCTAGAGCACTGCTATTCCATCTCACAGCAATAAGCAGCTCAGCCAAGGACTGTCATTTTGTATTCTAGTCTGACCCAGTATTTTGCAGGGTGCCAAACAACCACAGTGTGGATGCCTTAACCCTCCCCTCAGTCCCAACACACAGAGGAGCATCTATGCAAAGCCTTACAAAGCCTTTCAAATGTCCTGCAAGTGGGACAAAGATAGGAGGAAATGAGATCTCTTCTCAGATTTCAAGAGTCCATTTAAATTATATACTATGTGGGTGAACTGGGGTTCTCACCAGCAGGCTTTGGGAAATTAAATTTTTGCTTTTGTGTACCAGTTTGACTTTAATTCAGGAGTGCCATCACAGCTACTATTTACCATTTGACTTGGAGACTGTTGGCAACAAATGCGTTTGGAGAGTGTTTTGAGGGACAGTGACTTTCTGTGAAGCCTTGTGGCCAGGTTGCAGCTGAATCTGAGCCTGTTCAGACAGGTGATCCTATTTCTAATCAGGGTGGGCTAAGGGCAGGACAGGCTATGGAGGACCAGCTCCCACTGGAGCAACTGAATGGTGTGTTGCCTTACAGCTTTTGCTCATATTTGTGCTGTGGTGAAGAATTTTAGCCTCTGGAGCTATTGATCCATCAACATGGATGAACACAAAAGGTATATTTGCTACAAAAGCATTGACCTGGGAAGATGGCGGTTTGTCCAGGCCAAGCTGGGGGACCCGCTGTGCCTTCCCTACTTGCCACTTGATAAATACCCCGCTCCTTCCCCCACCCTCCTGCCCATTTTCCACAGCAGAGAGCAGACACAAGGGGACCCTTTCATCTTGGCACATCCCCTTGCTGATTAATGTGATGCAATGTTCCCACAACACCACCACTATGCCGGCCATGTAATTAGGCAGGAGATAATGAATGCTTCAGAGACTATTCAGGCAGCAGTGCCCGCCTCCCCGCTGAACAAGCTCCTTTCTCAGCAGTGAAGCCAAGTGGAAGGAGCAGTAGCAGAAATGCCATTGGTGCTGCGCCTAATTGTGCAGGAATTGGGGGCTCTCACAGCAGAAAATAGAGTAAAGGCCAGTGTGGGAGAGACGGGCAAGTGGATCTACTCTGATATCTTGAGACCAAACTATTTTTTGTGTCTTTTCATGTGTTTGACCTTATGGCAGGAGAAACCTTAAATGTGCACATCTCTGGTTTTGTATGTGTGTGCCTTTTTTGTTTCAAATCATTAGGGAAAGACATCATTTAATAAGCCTAGAAGTCTGTCTTCTCAGTAACCCAGAGGCAAAGATGCTGGTGCTACTTAGTGGCCTTTGAAATGTGGGAAACACACTGGGGACACAATAGGCTTATTCTCTTTTAGGGGGCTTTACAGTTAAGCTGCTATTGTCTGGCTAACATTAGCAAGAAAGATACTCTCCTTTCTTCCCGACCTCTGTGTGGACTCTGAGAAAACAACCAATTGGTTTAAAATGCACTATCCAAATGCCTTCAGATCACGGGAGAATAAAGCCAGAAAGGAGCTGAAAGTCTGTCTCATCAGCTGGAAACCAATGAATCTACTGTCAAAGGTCTTAGCAGAAATTCAGTCTTCTGCTCAAATTGCTTTCTGCACTTTTTTATTTTGTTTGTTGATGCAAAATCTTTTTAGATCTCATTCCTGACCATACTACCTACTAAATGTAAGCAGTGCAACTTGGCATAAGCAACAGGTAAAACTCATCATAAACTGACTTCAGTAGTTACAAAAATAAAAGGGTAACTGTAGTTTTGTGCTCATGACAAATAGGTAGCAAACAGCTGTTTGTGATAGTGATGAATCAGGCAAGCTCAGTTTCTGTGAGGATTAGGTTAATTTCTGAGCAAAAGGTCACTGGAGGGTGGAGTATATCAGAAAGAGGAATTTACAAGTTATAAAATAGAACAATTCATATGCACACTCACATGTAAGCCTGCTTCATTCCAGCAAGCTCTAAAGCCATAATGTGTCCATTTGTAAATAAGTACGTTCCCAGGCAGACCCACTGATCACCCTACTGAATTAAGTGACAGACTCTTTTGTGCATCCCTTCTTGAATGACAGATGGATGCTAGTTATAGTACTCAATTGCTTAAACACATTTTCTAATCCATTTTTATATAATATGCTGCGTGTCACTGCTGTGCATTTTGACTCTGCATCAGAAAATTCTTAGGCTTGCCTATTATCTATAGTGTCAAGAAAAGAGATTTCACTGAGAATCTTATCATGTTGCAAAGTAATAGTAGAGTTGTGACCAAAAAAAAGAAAAATATGGCAGGGAGAACAACTCTTACAAAAGAAAATCAGTTCCACTGACATCTTCACCGAGCTGCCTGGTGCTATGCATAGTCATGTGCCTCCATGTCATACAAACACACTGCACTCATTTGTGCCTTGCCGTTGTGTCCTGAAGCAGATGCACGTAGTCTCTCTGTAACCCGCGGATCATGTGTCATTTATTTCTCCTCCCTCTGTCACATGCACAAACACGGCCTACAGACTCTATGTGTGAAACAGAGAAGGGAAGCAGATGACACGTGATGAGAGCATTACAGTGCTTCTAACATTGATGGTCAGCATTTTATTGGTGTCAGGCACTCAAAGGTTAAGAGGCAAAAAAAACGACTGAGGAGCCCTGTTGTTCCTGCCCAGAACTGTGAAAGAACTCTGTACTGAAAAGAGGTTCAAATGTTTTCCATCTGTCTATGCTATTTGCTGGCATGGAATAATACTCTAACACCAACCTAGACCAGTATTTCTCTCAGCATGATGTCCTCCAGAGGAACGTAAAGACAGAGTCAGCATTTACTCTAATTTCTTACTTGGACCTATATTGGAAAGTGCCATTCCTGTGAACCAACCAGGCTGAGGTAAAGGTATTTGATTATCTTATTGACAGCTTGAGGCAGCATCCTATAGCAGTGAGCATGTCCAACAGGTTTCAGTAGGAATGAAAACAAGCGCAAGTCATGCAGGATCTGTGAGACCAGCTTACTCTCATAAAGTAGGGTATCTCCTTGTGGTATCTTTCTTCACTCTGCCTCAGTTAACAAAGCAAATTGCATCAAACTCTGCACATCTGGGAGTGGATTTTCCAGGACAAAAGCCATTCAGTCACCAAGAGTTCAGTGACATGACCTTTCTCAGAGCAACTCACAAAGAGATTGGCACTTCTAGAATTATGTGATTTTGACAACATCTGGAGTTCAGTTGTGTCTGGTAAAACAGATGTTTCACTTCTGCTGATCACAAATTTCTCCCCATGTTTGCCATTCTAGTTCTGTTTCAAGTAGTATTCAGCCAAGAAGTGAACATAAATTTGCTTGGAAACTGTTCCAAAGAATCTGCTATGTGAACTTCAGAATGTTTTGCTGCTTTGCTTGCTCTTGACAAGCTCTGAAACCTATCCAGATCTCTAGTTGGGATGGAATCTCTTTTGCATTTTTTTTCATTGGTCCAAGTGATTTGAGGACCATCCCAGTGAAATGCTGGTAGTGTAGTAGGAAGTAAAAAGGTAAAAGGAGAGTCTGTCTGTGTTTCCCTTGCTGTTACTCTAACAAGGAAAGAGTAATGCAGTAACCTAGGCTCCGAAATTGTGCTAAACCCGGACCATATTCTGGTCTCCCATGTCTGTTGCAAAATACATCAAAAGATAAATTAGGCAAGAATAGTGATACTAAGTAGCACCACGATCACTGAACCTTTGCTGAGCTCTTGCTATGGCTTGTGTAGACTCGTAAGTTTCTGCAGACAGAATGCAGTGTGTTAAGTCAATAGCATAACAGTTCATAATTCAATTTCCATTTGCTTTGAATTTTACTCTTTTAATAAGAGTGAAAAGCTAAAAGAAGCTCTCTTCTGGTGCAGCATAAGAGGTTCAGCAACCATTTCTGGAGTTTTTCAGAGTTGAGGAACATCAAAACTGGCACAAGAAAGCAAACCAGGAGAAGGAGGCTCAACCAAAGTACATCTCCAGCAAACCTCAGCACCTAGGGCAGTATTTCCACTGCAGGTGTGGGAACAGATGCCATTTGTGCCAGGTAGAATGCTGTGACTGTGAGATGACAGTTTTGCTGGGAAATAGAGGAGAGAAAAGGGAGCAGCAAGAGGCCTGGTACTGGGCATGACACTGAGCTCAGTCCTGACTCTGCCTCCCAGTTCTGGCATCGGTACAGTCCTCTGGCCCTGTGCTCTCTGTCCTCCCATGCCCAGTACAATACCAGCCACATGTGAAACTACTGACTCACACCCATGGCCCAAAACAGTCTTGGTTTTACCTGTGTTTGGTTCTCCATGCAGCACTGCATGGTCATGTTCTTGTACAAAATCCTCTCTATTAAATGCTTCAGTTTCTCTCTGTCCTAGCTTTGCATGACAACCCATTGCCCAGCTGAAAACCATATTTCTACTGCTATTAAGTACTTCCTACTAGTACTTCTTCCTCCTCCTAACTTCTCCTGAGTATAAAACTTTCCTACCTTACAAACGAACTGGACCAGGAAGAGGGCTGTTGGAAAAAAACAGTGGTTTTAGATAAGCAACTGTGTAACCAGCTGTAGCAAGGACACAAAAGAGGGGTGAAAGCAAGCTTATAGTCAATTTCTGCACTTGCCAGCCACAACAGGCAGGTGTTTCACCAGAGCTGAGAGCTCATAAATAAGGCGGCACTACACTAAAGAGTTCAAAGATTTTCATGGAAAGCCAGCTGATGAGAGAAGGGGAAAAGAGGAGGAACAATCCTCTTGTGCACAGACTTTCCAGAGCCTCCAGAGATCAGTAAGCCCCAGGATGCTTTTCTTTGAGATGTTTTAATTTAGATGGTTGGAATCTAAATAGATAATGATTTACCCTAGAATTGATGTATAGTGACAGGATATAACTTGTCATAGCAGTCAGAACTACAACAAATGACTGAAGTTCAACCCTCAGATTCAGCCTAAAATTCAGCCTGAGAGTGAGTGAATCTTACAGTCATATTCAGAAACAAGCAATTATTTGCTGTGAGTTATTAAAGATTTGAGATCTGACAAGGTACCAAAACAGCTCAGATATGCACCTATATGTGTCACACTTGCTTATATCTTACCAGCTCCTGGTCGCCAGCCTTTCTCTCATTTCATTTCATCTCATCTCATTACCCAAAGATATGCCCCTTTTGTTTTTATTTTGTTAATGAAATGCTAGCTTTATTGGAATATCAGCTCTGTAGGAGTTGCCAGGACATATAAAAAAGAACAACCATAAACTATGTTCATTATTATTGCAGTGCAATGCCAGGTCTGGTATACTGCTTCCAAAAAGCAAGAAAGGGAGAGCAGAACTTAACATGCTCCTGACCTGTCTAGAGGGACAAAACAGAGAGCTTTTATCTTATTTGTTTCTACAGTGACTCAGTCTGTAGTAACTGGGTTAAAGTCCACTTAGAAACGAATAGAACAAAAGGCCCCCTGTTACTGCTGGACATTTTCCCTCTTCAGATATCACCAGAAGGATTTAAAAAAAAAGGAAAAAGAAAAAAAGCTCTCTGACAGAATGCAGGAAACCATAAGCTTATGGGAATGTAGCAGCACTTTGGAAAGGAAAACACTGCCTCAGACTTTCATCTGCAGAGCTTGTGCTTTTTTTCCCATTTTTTCCTTACCTTCTTTTCATCTCCTTACAGCTAGAAGCATTTGCCAGGTCAACACACAGCCTGGAGAAAAGGCTGGTGGGGAGAGCAGTTAAGTTGCAGGGGGTCATTGCCAGATCCCAGATAGAGAGGAAAAAAATTGGCTTGTGCAGATCACTGTAGTCTGCAAGGGGACTCAAGCATAGAGGGAGAGAGCTTTGGTGCAGCTGGAACTTACAATAGTTACTTGCCAGACTGAGGGCCTTAGCAGGGTCAGAACCCTGAATCCTACAGGGGGGGAAAGAGGCTTTTTAATAATTTTTATTTGGTATGTCTAGTCATTTTTTCTTCTTTTTTTAGCTTAATGATATCTAAGTAACAAATTGCATAATGTTCTCTAAGACTACAAAAAATAGCTGAAATGCTTTCTGTATTACATTCTAAGTGTTGTTATGACATGCCTATATTTTTGTTATAAAGAAAACATTTTCCAGCAAACATTCACTGAATTTCACTAATTTTCATTTCAGCTTTTTCCTAAGGAATGTGAACTGGCACTAACAGAAAAAACATGTTGACATTTTATTTTGCATATAAGAACAATCACTTTATTGAATCTTTCAAAACTTCACAATCCCCACAACTCCCAAATCTGAGGAAAATCGCAGCTGTCTAAAATGAAATGGGAAATTGAAATTAAATATTATTTCTTGCCTATTGGTTTAGCTATTATTATGATGCTGTTTAGTACCAAATACCATGTTAATTTTTGTTAGGTGAGCTTTATGTTGACCTAGATCAAGGAAGCAGCTTGGTAAAATGTGTAGTGTTGGGAGTAAGGGAAGAATGGGAATGCATAGCCAGAGCTGTACCACATAAGCCAACTGTTATTTTAATTTCAACTGCTGCAGAACCATAATCTCCAATGGTAAGCTTTTGAGTGACTTGACCAAGACCACATTGTAAATAAGTAGTTACTTTATTTAGTTAGCTGACTGATTCCATGCTGAGTTAGAGAAGTTTGTCTTTTGTGTTCACAGTTAATAGGTAAACAGAGTTGACCTTGCCATGCCTATTTCACTGAGAACTGATGACACCAAGCAGAAAATTCAGTCTTTAAAACAATTTCCGTTGTTAATGCTATATGAATGGGTTCCTTGTAGTAGTTGGTAATGTGTTATATACAGGGTCTCCTCTCCAGGTCATTTGGGCTGGTTTCCATATAAGAAAAAAGAATCAAAAATCAAATGACTGGTTTTCATTCAGTGTGAAGTGAGTTATTCCAGATCCTAGTGGACAAATTATCTTCAGAAAAGCAACTAAATTTTGCTTCTTAATCAGAATTTTCATTAAAATAATAAAGTTCAGATACTCTGTTTTCTTATACAAACTCTCCTGCCTTAGCCCCCTCTAGGCTGAAGAATTTGAGCTCTCCCAGCTTTTCTTATATGCCAGCCACTAACCATTTTAGGGTCCCCCCGTTGGACTTCACTTCAGCTTGCAAATGTCTTTCTTGCAGTGTATGCAGTGAGCTGGACACAATATCCCAGTGTTTGTTGACTAACACATGGTTTTAGGCTATTTTGCTCTTAGTGTGATCACCGCTGGTCACAGTTGAAAGCATATTTTAAAACCCTGTCCAGAGGTAGAAAATTAAGCCTGACTAGCCAGGGTGTTTTAAAACACAGTTGGGATTACTTTCACTGAAAAATTCCAACATCTTACAACATGTGCTAACTAACATACTATTTAGCACTTAGATAAGAAGCATGACTCTTCCTACCTGGATAGTTTTAACTCCAAATCTGAGGAGTTACTATGATTTAAATATGACAGTTAAATTTAGCATCATCCCAGTAAACAGATGTCGTAACACAAAACTATATTCTAATGTATATATGCTGACTTGGAGCACGTTTGGTAGCTAGTCGTTTATTACATGAGGCACTTCAATTTCATCTCTATGCATCAGCCATCCAGTTGGAAATGGAAACGTTGCTGGTTCATAAGGGATAAGGCTCGCACAGCTCTGGTAACAGAGGGTAACTGGAGCACATCATTCTCTGCTGTGTCACTGTAAAGGTATTGCATTGCCACATGCAGAAAGGCATTCATTGCTTCTTAAGGCCCAAATCATCCTTGATAACCAGCACTATCAATACCAGTGTTCATAGGGAACAGGGAATGGAGATATTCCTGAAATTTGTTTAAGGTTCAGAGCTTTTAACTCCACCTTCCTGAGCCGAAAGAGCAGCAGTTTTTTTTTTCCGCTCCGTCTGGTACAGCTCTCTGGAAAACTTCAGCTTGGCCCACGCCCTCCTCAGCCCCTGAACTTTGTAATTTTTCAGCTGCCAGAATCACCAACTACCCAGTTTTATGTAAGTCCAAGTATCTGCAGTGGAGCTAGAGAATACACACATGGAGGAGGTTTTGTGGCTTTTAAGCTATGCCCAGAAGTTTGCTTTTTTTTTTTTTTTT